>RZIQ01000047.1:15141-192456 GCA_003992365.1 Aureobasidium sp. P6 | reverse complement strand
TTTTTTTTTTTTTTTTTTTTTTTTTTTTTTTTTCACGAATGGGAAATTGGTGATGAGATAGCATCGATGCATCTTTTTGGGCGAAAGAAGGAGTTTTTTTAAATGACAAATCTCTGGGAATGATGGGAAGGAAAGAAAGAAAGGCCTCGAAGGGTCTTTCAAATCACATTGGAAGGATAACGATATGCATTTTTTCTGGAACAAATGGATAAAGCGGTCCAGGTGGAGGGGGGAATCCCAGCAAAAAGAAACAGAAAATGAAAAAGGCAGGCGACCTTTTTTTTTTTTTTTTTTTGGTAGTTTAGTGTAGTAGCAATAGCAAAAGGGAAATTTCAGCACTTTACCCACCCATACAACAAACACAATTTGCCAGATGATTCCTCTTTGAAACGCATTGATTTTGTGTTGCAAGAAACGTGCTCTGCTTTACCTCGTCATCGCCCTCCCCACGCCTGTCGTGCCATCCTCTGAAGCCCCTGCCTTCAGGCCAAGTCTAGCAGTATCTGCTTGACATGACGCACAGAAAAACAAGATGGCATACACCCGTCTCATCGTTCAAGACAATAATGTCGCTTTTCAGCCGTCAGCCCTTTTGTCAACCATATTGTCCTATATCCTGCGTGGCGTGGCAATATGAGACATCCTCCGGGCTGCTGAAGCCATGACCAACCATCGCTGGCCAATGTTCGAGACCACCTTCCCAGAGACTTGAAGAAAATTCCCGAGATTTCCAAATAGCGTCCTCACCGCGGATGGTGAGCGTCACAGCTTCGTCCTCACCCTTGTACATATGTTTTCTAAATTCGGATACGAGTCACAGTCGATTGCAAGAACATTTTCCAAGATGAAGTGTTGGGCTAGTATTTTGCTAGGATAGAGTCTGATATTTGCCTAGGGGACTGCATGTCAAGTACATAGGCAAGTTCATCTTGTTCGATGAGTATACGTCTAAATCAGTCATTATGTTCACTGTTGGGGTCGAGAGCAGGATTCTATTCCTCCGACAAAACATTTTGTAAAGTAGTCACGCCAGTCTGGGGCGTTTGTGAGAAGCTACATGAATCACGGATTGCCCGTGTGCGCACTTGAGTGTGAAAATGCTCACTTCTTTGTGCTAAAATGCTTCTTGGACAGCTTTCTCTTGCTCATGTTGCGTCAAACTTGGCAGGTTTGCTCTGCGAATCGTTCGATTCAAAGCCAAAGCGTCTGTCTTCACGTCTGCTCAAAGACGGCGAACTTGACAACCTCTACTTCAAGAGTCTCGGCATCCAGCAAAAGCATCTCACCAGAGTCCTTGAAGCGCGGCACAGAGATGATACGACAGCTCTGTCCATCCGGTCCTTCAATAACGCTGGTCTCGAAGCGAGGTTGATTGCCTACGATGTAGACATGAGGAGTGGCTTCAATGACAAAGCGGTCCCTGTCCTGGAAGGGGTAGCACCATAGCGTGTCTGGAGCTGTGGGCGCACAGAGTCTCCAGCGTAGCGTAGCTTCCATCATTTCTAGTCTATCATCGCCTTCGGCGTATTTGAAGACGTCGTCGATTGGTTGGCCACCAGTAGCTAGTATTCTCCAGCCATCCACGTCACCCTCCCAAGGATTGGTAACGGTATCAAACCAGGCTGGTTCTTCTGAATTAGGAGGAGCCATATAAGCTCTACTTCTCGGGAACAGAGCAGAGTGCATTGGTTGTTGAGGCAGGGAGGTGTGTGTAGGATCCTGTTCGCCAGGAATCAAAGTGATTGGTATTGATGGTAAGAGGGATTCGAGGATCGAGTCCAGACGATCGGTTGGGGCGGGATTGTATGCGGAAGCGTCATAACCATACTTTTTGACAGCAGATGGCTTTTTTGCTGGCAAGTCTTCTGAGTTGGGAATCGGATTCGCTGATGATAACGAGTTACCGGCGATGAGCAGTCGTGATATACTCGAAATCTTGTCTTGCTCGGCCGGTGATGCCGATTCACCTAGCAGATATTCCACAAGCATATCGAGGGCCATGGAGTCGCCAGAGTCACCACTGACCCCAAGAGTCGATACAATGGCGATTTTGCCCGCCTTGTCTTTCTTTGCAGCCTTCTTTTTGCTTGGGTCGTCGCTCTCACCTTGTGACCATCGCTCAGGTTGTGGGGCCAGCTCGGGGATTTTGAGATCGATAACTTCGAAGTCGCCGTTTGAGTTCTCGGTGCCCATAACTGCCACGATGCACCCTGTCACAAGTAGACACGAGTTGAGGAAGCTACCAGTCAACCGTAGGCGGCCTGATTCGTCTTCGAGCATGATTTGATCGCTCTCTCCAGAGGTGAACTTCAGCCGGGGCGGCGGTGCGGCAATCCAGTGCTGAAGAGAGCGTGTCAGTCTGCGAACAGTGACATTGTCCATCAAACCTACGTGTTTCGAAATGTCGTCCAGAATGTTGGGCTTGAGCGGCATCTCCATGTAGACGGTACCAGCGACCCAGACCAATTCGCCTTGTCGCACATCAAGCACACGATCGACTTTGCGCACTTGATCCCCACCAATCTGGTCACCATGTTTCAGCAATGTTGATGGGTCTTTCGGAAATCCAAATGGCTGACCTCGAAGCCATCCCATGCTTCAGTGGCTATGCGTTCTACGACAGGCTTGAGCACAGCCAGGCGGGCAAAGTACATGTCGGCATATTGTTGTTGATAGTGCTTTTGTTCGCCTTTTGCGAGATGGAAGGATCGGAGAGGGTTGTAGGAAGAGGGCGTGCGTTCCAGCGTTTGGTATTCGTCGTTGCTGTGATTCAATGTCAACGTCTGCCTGCTCAAGACGAACAAGATCATGACACTTACGACGGTGACTGTAATAGCGCGTCAACTGAGTTCGAAGGCGCCATGTCGCAGTCGTGCTCTAAGAGTCGAATGCGCAGGCAGGACTGAAAGATTGTCTTCAACATGGGGCTGCGCTGCCCGCGTGCAGAGGAGACGCGTCGCAGCTTCCACTTTACGCGATTCAATTTCGACTCCAAATGTGGTCAATTCAGTCTATATTTTCAAATATGCATCTTTGTTATTTTGATCATCATCATCATCATACATCTAATATACAGAGGGGAGTCAATCATCTACAAGGGTATATGGCAACAATATTCAGAGTCAACTTTTTCATGCTGCACCAGTGGCAGCAGCAACCACTTCACCTTCCTCGGCACCACCACCGAGACCAATCTCCTGCACCTTCCAGCCTTGTGCTTCGTTGACAAAACTCTTGCGCGCTCCGAGCACAGCCATGCTGCTTCCAGACATGCCATTCACCAGGAATCGCTCTGCCGCATCACGCACTTGCTCCTTGTTGACGTCCAGAAGCTGATGGCGGCGCGTTTGCTCCATCTCAGGGCTGACTCCGCTGACGAACCTGGTCATGCCTTCCTCGCTCACGCTCCTAGGAGCGTCAAGAGCTTGGAAGACCGACAGCTTGGCATCTTCAAGATCGCGCTCAGTCCATTGTCTTTCTACCGCCCATTTGCCAACGTTGTCCAGCACCTTGATGGTATTCTCAGGGTTGGGATCGCGGTACGAGTAGAATCCAAACACACCATCCAGTGCCCGCGAGTAGGCGCCACCTCCATATGCTCCACCGCGTTCACGGATTTCACGGTGCAAATGCTTGTGTGTAAGCAATTGTGCGAGAACAGCTAACGGTGCTCCAGCAGTATCAGTGTAGTTGACAGTGGGAAGGGCAAGACCAGAGTAGTAGACTTGATAGGGAAGTGGGAAGAACGACTTGGCGTCACGAGTCAAGGTCTGATTTGACCGAGAGAGCGACGAGACACCAGACGAGGATGAGAAGGTGCTCCCAAGGAAGTTCTGCAGAGCTGTCTCGTTGCTGCCGGTAGACTCTGCGCCGCAGGTAATGGCCACTCTCATATTGGACACATTTGCTGCGACAAGCTGCTGGATAGCCTTTAATGGCTGAATGATATCGTCGCCAATTTCGGGCAGTGATGCAAGAGCCACCATGTGCTTGATCTGGCTGATACCTCTAGTTTGCTCGAGCAAGCTCCCGTGAGGACTGATACCGGCCTCGGCGACACGTCTGGCGTAAGCGTGACCTGACTCGGCAATGGTATCAACACCGCCACTGGCAGCACTCTGGACCAGCTCGCGAAGAGAGGCCTTGGCCTTGGGTCCATCAAAGTCTGTCTCCAAGATGATGGCTCTGATCAGGTCATACATGGCGGGAATGTTCTGGTCGAGTGCAAATCCAGACAGACTCAAACCTTCTTCACAGGCCTGAGTGTTGGTAGGAGATGTGCACGCATGGTAACCAAAAGAGACGCCGCCAGTCTTGAGCTTGATGAGATCCTCGATTTCTTCCATCGACTTGGTCTTGGTTCCGATACGCATCAGTGCATCACAGAACAGAGGCACAAATGTACGCAACTCGGTGGGCAGATTCTGGAAGATGCTAAGAGCTCTGAAGTAGGTCAGACCGTTGGTTGGAGCTTCTCTCCATTGAATCTTGACATTATCCAGAGAATCTTGGCGAGTCTCTGTAATGGGCTTGCTGCGCGGAATATCCTTGACGTGGACAGATGGCAGGCAGCTGAGATCCTGTTCTTGCATCTGCTGCTCGACGAGTTCCAACTCTCGCTTCTTCAGCTGATCGTAAGCTTCTTGCTTTGAACCGTACATCTTCTCAGCCTCGGCCTTTTTCGAGGCAAGTCTCTGGGCCTCCTCTGCAAGAAGATCCTCACCGTAGGTGGCAGAAGGCTCCATGGTGAAGGTCAAAGTGTTATCGTTTAACAAGTATTTCTCCAACAAGCCTTCAAGGTAGCCACCCTTGGCGCACTCTGCCTTGAAAGTGTCGACAGTCTGTTGCCATGCGAGAGCATCAAAGACGTCGACGCCGTTGAACCACCCAGGCTTCAGACGTTGGATAATGGACATGCCAAAGTTTGCGGTCTTGTGCTTCAGGCTAAGTTCGAGCTGGTGCAAGATACCATCAATCTTGGACTGGTCGAAACCCTTTTCCTTAACCTGGCGCAGAGTTTCTGTGATGGCCTGCTTGACCTTGGGTACGTTCTCCTGCTTGACACCGTTGAGGCCGACCGAGAAGACGCCGCGCTTACCGGAGCCATCGAAGCCAGTGTTTGGTGAGAAGTCAGGGCCGAGACCAGCTTCTATGAGATTGCGGTAAAGTGGGGAGCCATAACCGTCCATGAGCAACGACGAGATGATGGAAAGCGAAAAGTTTTCAAGGACGTTAGACGTGTCTCCCATAAGCCAAGTCACGGAAGTCTTGAACTGAGAGTCGGCAGGGTTCAAAGGATCGAGGGGACCTTTGACAGTGATAGAGCGAGGCCCGTTGTCAAGAGGATCGGGAAGTTTGATGTCTGAATCGACAGAGATGCGCGAGAAAGTGTCGAGCTCCTTGCCGATGGACTGGAGGTTTTCGGTGAGAGGCAGGTTTCCGTATGTGAGGAGCTTTGCGTTGCTAGGGTGGTAGTGGTCGGCGTGGAACTTTTTGAGTTGGTCGTAGGTGAGGTCGGTCATCTTTTGAGGGTCGCCTCCAGAGTTGTTGATGGCGGGGAACAGGTTCTCGTGGAAGCGAATATAGTACAGGTATTGCGAGTCGGACATCTGGCCCTTCATCTCGTTGTAGACGACGCCCTTGAAGATGATGTCGTCTGAAGAAGGGTTTTCGGCTTGGGGGTTCTCTGGACCAAGACGCCATCCTTCTTGGGTAAAGTCGTGCTCTTTCAGGAGGGGGTGTAGAGTAGCGTCGAGGTAGACAGACATGAGGTTCTTGAAGTCCTGAGCGTTTGTGGTAGCGAAGGGATAGGTGGTGTGGTCGGACGAGGTGAAGGCGTTCATGAAGTTTGACAGGGATCGTGGGAGCATCTTGAAGAAGGGGTCGCGCACGGGGAACTTGTGGCTGCCGCAGAGGGTGGTATGCTCGAGGATGTGCGGAACACCAGTGGCATCCGGGGGGTTGGTCTTGAAGCCGATGGAGAAGACATTGTTCTGGTCGTCGCGGGCGATGTGCAGGTAGTCGGCACCGGTGCGGTCGTGGGTGAAGTGGAGAGCGCTGAGCTCGAGTTCGGGGACATGTTTGGCACGCTTCAGGGTGAAACCGTGCAGTTGGTCGCCGGGACTTGGATAGTTGGACAGGTCGGTCACGGACGCATAGCTTCGTCGCAGAGCCGGCAGATTGGTGCGTGAGAGGCGGCTCGGCCGGGTGACTCGACGCAGCATTTCCGCAAAAGAAGATGAGGCGTCAGTTGTGCGAGTGTGTGTTGTGACGGAGGCAAAGACGAGACTGAAAGATGGACCGATGCATCTACATCTACTCTTTTACGCACGGACACGGTCTGACGGCAGCGGGGACGTGTGCGCGGTCGACGATGATTGGCCGGGGCGGCGTCTTTCTTCGGCTCCGTGTGCTGCTGCGCGCTCTTCAAGCCCGCCTGCCTCTCTCTTTGCCGTCTGAGCCTGCGAGTCCAACCTAGCCCTGCAACCACCGCCGAACCTGCTACACCGTCCTTCTCGCACATTCTGTCATCGCCTCGCTGCTCTCTCTGCTCTTCCGCCAGCACTCCGCCAGTCCCAGCCCCAGTCCCGGTCCCTGTCCAACACCCCTCTTGCCCGCTTGGATATACATCTCTGACATCTTCCTTTATTTTTACGCCAATCCCGCTGCTCATCACTACATCTTCCCTTTCTCTTCTTCTCTGCGCCACAGGGACAGGCACACCCGCATCTTCGCTGTGCCCGCCTGTCTCAGTGTGCAACCCTCTGCCCATTTCAACCGCTGAACTGCCCTCGATGCAACCCCAACCATCCTTTACAATACATCAATAGACCATTCTTCCCACCACCGAACCATGGCTCAAGTCGCCGCCCAACACCAACCCCACAGCTCGCGCGCCTCGCCTGCTTCGCTTCACGATCACGCCGATGACTCCTCGTTGCCAGCCGCTCCACCACCTCCGCCCAACCCTCCTGCTACCAAGAAACCAAAGGCCAAAAAACCTGCCGCCGACACGAATGACGCTCACAAACAGCTTCAGGCAAAGATTGCCCAGCTAGAACAAGATGCCACCGGCAGGGCTGAAGAGGATGCTGAAATCGGTCTGTGATGAGATGCTGCCATCTGGTCTACATGCCCTTACTGACAACCACAGACCGAGAAGTCAAAAAGGCAAATCGCGATCTTCAAAATCTTCTTCAATCCATGGATGGCCCCATCAGCAAAATGGAAACCGTACAACGAAAATACTCTGAACTGTTGGCTGAAATGAAGAGAACCGAACGAGAACACATCAAGGCAAAGAAACGAGGCGACCAACTACAAAAAGACAAGGACACCCAACGCTCCGAACTCACAAAGGCAAACTCGATGAAGGAGAAGTTGGAGAAGCTCAGCCGTGAGCTGACAAAAGAGAACAAGAAACTAAAGGTGCGCTTCGTGGGATGCCGTCAGAATCATGTGGATATTGATTTAGGGTGTAGGAGGATCTTCGCGAGATGAAGGAAAGCGCAGCAGACAAGAACGAAGAACTCCATCGGCGCCTGGAAAGAATGGTGGGCGATGTCGAGCAAGTCATAACCGATCGCAAGCTTCCAGAACGACCGACTGGCGAACTCGAAGAAGACAAGCTGTATGTCTATCACTCCCTTTGCACGACACTCGCCTTTCCGACTGACACGCGACAGCTTCCGAGAAAAGTTCAAATCCTTTGTCGAACAATACGAGATGCGTGAGATTCAGTTCCACTCCCTCCTGCGATCCAAAGACCTCGAAATCCAGTACCACGTCGCAAACCAAGAGCGCATGAAAAAGCACCAAGATGCAGAATTGAGCAAGTCGCATCAGTTGACCCGTCAGGTATCTACCTTTTCCCAAACAGAGAATGAACTGCGCAGTCAGCTGAATATTTATGTGGAGAAGTTTAAGCAGGTGAGACCTTTTTTTCCAAACCACTCCATGTCTTTTTTTCTGAAAAGTCCGCAAAATCTCTTTCTTCAAAGAGTCCCCGTCCGTCTATGCTACAACGAGCACCGCGACCGCCCATTCGATCAACATCCTCCCCCCCATATCCAATCTAGGCACTGCCATCTCACTCACTGACCGCATTAGCAGGTCGAAGACACCCTCAATAACAGCAACGATCTGTTCCTGACGTTCCGTAAAGAGATGGAAGAGATGAGCAAAAAATCAAAGCGCTTGGAAAAGGAGAATATGCAATTGACGCGCAAGCAAGAGGCCACCAACAAGAACATCTTCCAAATGGCCGAGGAACGCTCGCAATCGCAGCAAACCATCGATCGCCTACACAAGGAGAACGAAAAGCTGAAGAAGCTCTGCCGCGCCATGCAGACCAACGGATACGGACGCGCAGATATGGTAAATGCCGCCCCTGGTGCCCCAAACCCGGCACACCACCCAGACGAAGAGGACGAGGAAGACGACCTTGCCGAGACAGACTCCGAGTATGACGAGTACGACGAAGACGAAGAAGGCAGCGTCGAGGCAGAGTACGACGATGACACCGAGGACGAAGTCGTGGAGCAACGACCTCGTACATATGGTCCAGTGCCTCCGCCCCCTCCACCGCCACCAACAGGCGATCTAGCCAACGGTGGGAATGGCAAGGCCCGACAATTGCAACAGCCGATCAATGGTGTGAAGCATTAAAGAAACAGGAAAAAGCAAACAAAGTCATTTGCATGAAATTGTGGATGACCCACATCGCGACGCCTTTCTTGTTATCATGATTACTCTTGTTCCTTGTCTTCAGATGTGAGAAAGAATGTCCATCATAACCACGAAAGGCTTTATTGAACTTGTTCCTATGCCCGTTTCTTCCCAATCCAGCCCTCACTCAAACACACTCCATTCCGTTCATGCACCCTTTCTCATTCCCACCCGAAGCGTGAGGCAGATACACTTCAAGGCGTCATCCAACACAATGCTCCATTGTTGGTACCCGACGAGACAACCGCGCAAGAACAAAACACTCCCTTCTGTCCCCTCTTCTTTGTTCCCTTTGCTTTCTCTTTCACCCAAAATATCATTTGGTGACTCCCTTGACGGTGTTTTGATCGTTGATTGTGTGGTCCCGATGGTTTTTTGGGTCGAGATCAAAGTGTGGGTCTTGGAAGGGGAGACTGGGGGTAAGGCTCTGGCTATTACAGACCCGCTTGATATCTTTGAGTTGCACGCTTGCGGACTAAGTTTCAGAGTACATGGCTTTAGATGTGCATTTCAATTCAACAAGTTGTTATAGCACCTGCCAATGAATGCAGATTCTATAGCTGATATGTATCTTCCGTGCACCTTCTATTGCGAATGACCCACTCTCTATAACGAGAAAAATACTAGTTTGGATCATGTCAACTGCTCTTTTACTAAATCATTGTTCCAATATCTGAACTATACCTTATGGTCAGTCTAGACTTCAACTCCAAGCCTTGTCATACCCTGATCATTTGACTCTGCTTCTTGCTGAATGCTCTATGAGATTGTCCGGTCATATTGAAGCTTGTATACACCTCTCTGCCTTTTTCGATGACCTACTTTTGACGTGCCAAATATACGACATAAGAATTCCTGACTGAAATTTAGGTGTTTTATATGTGCTTTGCTTATCTGTAGTATATATATTGATAATTTCCAGGACATTTTACCCAAAAGAATCGTTGGTGTAGTGGTAACATGCTAGCCTTCCATCATCCTGTTGACAGCTTGCGCCGCGGGTTCGATTCCCGCACGATTCATCTTTTGCTTCTCGTCTGTCAAACAGACCTCTGGGGTTTGAATGAGCCAATGACCGTAAGTTTTGGGCTTGATCCGGAAGAGTTATGGATGTTTCGAGTCAGGCTTCATGTCGACATTGTATCGAGGCTTCATTCTTTGTTTATGCTGGGTGAGGTGGTTCGTCTGATGCTGGTATGAATGGCTTGTCCAAACACGTGAAGACGAGCAGCACGGGATGGAGCGGAGGCCGTCTGTGCGACGCTACACAAGCTCAGATGTACGTCACCGGCCATGACGCTCGAAGCGTGTGGGTGAGCTCTCAATCTTTTCCTTTTGCTTCTATCATCACCCAGCTGCATACGCGACATGTCTCTGAATCCCGAGCCCGCTGATCCGCAAGATCGAAAGGAACACCATCTTCCACCCAAGTCATTCGCCGATGCAGCTCACGAAGCCTTGGCAGAGCAGGACCGAAACAGCGTGGATTCAATCATTGAACAATCTATCAAGGAGACACCGCCAACCAGGAAACTGTCAAGGAAAGGAAGCATTGAACCTCGGCCACTCCAAGAAATGCTAGACGAAGAAGAGAGACAGCCATCGTTGCCCTCCACGCCCGTCCAACCCCGCCGTACTCGATCCACCAAGCAGCAAAACCAAAAGAAGTCATGGGCAGATACCGCCGAGGAAGGCGTGAACACAGATGCGCACCCCGTCATTGATCTTCACCCAGCCGAGAACAATGCCGACGGTGAGGAATTCGTCGGAGAGGGTCGCAACGAGTCGCCCAAGAGCCCGGCACAAATCACTCAGAGTCGTCCGCACAAACGCACGTCATCCAAGTCGATGAGCCCCAAGAAGGTCGTCTCGGAAGGCTCGGATGGCCACCAACAGAAACTGGTCTACGAAAAGTTCGAGAGCCCCGACGGCAAGCAACTGACCAGCGTCAAGCCGGATGATTCCTACGAGGAGTCGCTCAGGATAGACGAAAAGGAGGCCCCGCGACAGAAACAAGAGCAGGCCAAAGCATCTCGAGATGAGCTTGTCAGTGGAAGAAGAGCTGGAGCAGGTTGGGAGTCGTCGGCGTATGTCCTCGTTTGTTCCACATTCTATCTAGCACAGCTAACAACCCTACCAGCATAAGATGGGCACCGCTCAACGTTCCTCTCAAGCGCCGACTCCAGACGACAATGGTCCTCATCCATACCTTGAGCATTGCTCTGTTCCTCGCCGCTTTCTTTGTCCTCTGTGCCATCCCCGTCTTGTGGCCCCTCCTACTCCCTTACCTCCTCTACGTTCTCTTCTCCAAGGCCGGCACATCAGGCTCGCTCAAATACCGCTCCGAGTGGCTGCGACGTCTGCCAGTCTGGTCTCTCTTTGCTTCATACTTTCCTGCACGCCTTCACCGCTCGCAGGAGCTACCTGCCACCCGCAAGTACGTCTTTGGCTACCACCCACACGGTATTATCAGCCACGGTGCTTTTGTCGCCTTCGCAACTGAAGCTCTCGGCTTCGCCCAGTTGTTCCCAGGCATCACAAACACTCTCCTGACCCTGGACTCGAATTTCCGCATTCCTCTGTACCGTGACTACGCCCTGCGTCTGGGTTTGGCATCGGTCTCCCGTGAGAGTTGCGAAAACATTCTTTCCAAGGGTGGCCCCAATGGTGAAGGAATGGGTCGCGCCATCACCATCGTCGTTGGCGGTGCTCGCGAATCACTAGATGCTCAGCCCAACAGTCTACGTCTTGTGCTTGCCCGTCGCAAAGGCTTTGTCAAACTCGCTATCCGCACCGGTGCTGATCTGGTCCCTGTCCTCGCATTCGGCGAGAACGAACTCTACGAGCAATTCGATCCTCAAGCTCACCCAAACATCCACAAGTTCCAGCTGCTGGTCAAGAAGGCTCTTGGCTTCACAGTGCCTCTGTTCCACGCACGCGGTATCTTCAACTACGATGTCGGCATGATGCCATACCGCCGTCCTCTGAACATTGTAGCCGGAAGGCCCATCATGGTGCGCAAACAGGAGCGTCCTGATTCAAAGTACGTTGATGAGATCCATGCACAGTACGTCGATGAGCTCAAGCGCATCTGGGATGAATGGAAGGACATTTTTGCCAAGCATCGCGATGGCGACCTCGAGATTGTCGAGTAATCAATCCTTTCTCTTCTGCTATGACTTGGGGAGGATCGACGATTTGCGTCTAAGTATTGTAATTACAGTAGCTTCTCAATGAATCATGCAGTTTGTGAAATGACTTTTTCTGCTTGGTGAGTGATGGAGGAGCCAAGCCACTGCCATGTTCGATATTGTCGATGCAGTGAGCAGTTGAACAAGAAACAAAAAATCGTGGGAATTAAAGATCACTCGGCACATTGTTTTGTCACGATGTTGTCTCTTTATCCATCCTCTTAATAAGCGGAAGTGTCACCTTCTCGATTAGTATAATAGCTCTCTCCTACCCCTGTCAGAGTATGTCTGATTTTATGTATAGTCATTCGACATTTGTGCAAAAAACATCATACTCCAAACCTCGACATTCTTTGTAGGTCTGTATACTCCCTGGTATGGAATAAAGCTCAAAACATAAAGAAAGTCATGATTACCGAAAGCGGTACCTTTTTAGGACTTTTGATGGAAAACTACAAAAGCAAAAAGGTACACTGTCGCAGCCAGGAATCGAACCAGGGTCTAGCGCTTGGAAGGCGCTAATGCTAACCATTACACCACTGCGACTGGGTGATTGGAATGATTTAACCGATGACGTAAGCCGCAATCTTTATCAAATATATAGTACATGCCTACTCAGATGCGTAGTTTTTAAAGTCTTTCTATTGTTTACTAAATTGACACAGAGAGAAGGGAATTAGAAAATAGTAAGATGTAAAGGAAAGAAAATATCTCATAGAATAATTTACCTAAAATTTAATGTAAAGCAAAATGTAAACAGCTAGAACTCTTACTAGACTAAATCTAATCTTTTTAAGTTCTAAGAATTTCTTAGAACTATAAGTTACCATCTACACTACATTTAGGAAATACTATAAAACTTCTTTTAATAGCTAGCTTGTGTATCTAAATACCCCTTAGCTAGGTTAGAACCAAAAACACTGGCTCGGATACGTATTATAATTATCTTAAAAGACCATCCATTCAAAACACGTTGAGCTCACCACCCTGTCCTATGACATAGATGCCTCAGGAGCACAGGATCTAAACATCATATCCAAATCGATTGACTCATACATGAGCAAGTTTACCAATATGGCCGATCTATATGGAATGCTCTCCAAATGCACATACAACGTCAAAGAAACCTTTTTCCTCGTCGTCATCTTGCCGGTTCTCGTGACGAGATTCATGTATTTTCCAACAACACTGCTTCTACTTGTCGACCATCCGCCACGCTTACCAGAGACACTCGAACAATGCCTATACCATCGCATTCTAACATTCTTAGAGAACATTGACAATCACATCGTGAATCCGATAAAACACACAACACGCACACCATAATCATGGCTCCACGGCCGCGCGACAGCATCGCCTCGGGAACTCGCAAGCAGAGATCTTTGGAAGCCAGGCCTCTGACCGCCCGCACTACTTCGTCGCAGTGGGTTCAACTATGTGGAAGTGACCAAGGATCCAACACGAAAAGGGGGAAGAGAGATGAGCCCGACCAGCGATCAAAGGCGACAAGGCAGGATACTGGATCTGATTGAACAAGAGATCGAGTTGGTCCCTTGAGAACGCGTTTTCCTAGAAGGCATTAGTCAAGGGTCGGTAGTGGCCCATTTACGCTCTGGTGAGCTGCAAACCTCCACCTCGCCGGCTATCTGGGCTTCAGCGCCTGGCTGCCTTTTGCAACGGAAAGGTATGCAGTGGAAGGTTGGTCTTTTGCCTGCAGGACACTACCAGGTTACGACAGTTCCATGACTGTGACCCCTTATCCAGCACCACCAGACCCAAATGGTTCGGCCCACCATCAGGTTCTGAAGCCACCCTGATGCATCATACAAACGCTCGGTGCAATTGTGATATCTTTGCCGACGCTCTTTTTGCTTCAAGGAGAGGGAAGTTGTGGCAACTTGATATTAGTCGAGAACGCTGCCACTCGTCCGGACTGACCCGCTCATCCGGTATTTTGCTGTCGTATTCCTCTTCCAGGCAACGTTATGAGGCTCAACATGTTCAGCAAGATCGGACGAGTTTTTGCCTCGATTTGGACGTAGGTCTAAAAGTTGAGAAAATCTCATGTCAATTGACAGTGGTTGACAGGTGCTTCCCAGTCATGCGAACACATGCTGATGGGTTTGTGCTCGCATGGTATTGTTCTCTTTGTAGCTATGCAGCAATTATCGCGTCGAATATACCTTTTCTCCGAGACATCCAGAGAAGAGACTTGAGACGTGTCTTGATGGTGGAGATCAAGAAGCGAGAAGACGACAATACTCAGAACCCCACCAAACCATATCCACTTCTCGAAGGTCGACATCGCTGATCTCCCGTTTCCAGAAAGAGAACACCTCGTATTCGAAGCATCATTCGCGTCGTCTTGTATCGCAGTTGTGTTTGAGGGGCAGAAAGTGTAGCCGGACACCTGCCTCATTCGAAGGTTGGACCGAATTGGTTGATATACGGCTGTACGACACGCGCGAAATCACTACTTCGAAAAGTTGATGAAACGTCTTTGCATGAAAGGAGTGTCCACTGCTTCTTTCAGAGGAGGTGTAGACGATGTTTGTCCTGCTCGAAACTTTAGACGACAGACACGAGATTGCTATGGCACGGGCAACGTAGAATGCATACCCACCGCGGCTGTATCGTATGGAATACGCGCAGGTTTTTCTTCCACAAGACACAACTACGAGACTCGCAGCAGTCAGCGAACTCTGGCCATTGTTGTCACATCTGCCGCTTTACCACCTGATCAAATCATGCCGCCGTTGACGACTCTGCAAAGAATCTGTCTGCGTGGTGCCAAGGTCGGCCGAACGGACAGAATGATATGTCATGGCCAAGGAAACAAAACAATCCATAGCTCAAACTCAACTCCTATACAGCACAATAATTCGTCGGTCGATGCCTGTCCGAATACAAATTCCTAAAGCGGAACTTTGGGTTAGACTGAGAATCTTATGAACAGATTCAACCAAGCATCGAACAACGGGAGGACAAACCTTAAGCATCGATTCTCAAATCTTGCTGAATAGAGTTGGCAAACGGCTGTGAGTGTTGCGTGCTCGCCGTGCAGAAAGTGTAAAGTCATGCGAGGAGAACAGGCTCAAGGTCGAAATTAGAGTGTGTCGTATAATTTGTAAAAAGTCAGGGCAAGATCGAGCGGGGCAGGAGCTCACAAAGTTTAATACAAAGTCCAAGCACAAGATATAGTTTACAATATGTCCTCCGAGGAACCTTATTCAAATATCTATTCCAACGTCCGGTGGTCCTATGGTCGATTCTGCTCGTTGTATGTTTTTCTGCCCTTGCGATCGACATCAACCACTCGATTATAATTTTTCTAGAAATTTTCCAAGAACAAAACATATTGGAAGTGAAAATGACAGAACGTTCGACTCGAGAAAAGAAATGGGCAAGAACAGGCTTTTCTTTTGAGAGAAGATATGGATTACTTTTAAAAGGGTATATAGGTGTCGGGGTGTCTAAATCTAATATCTACAAAAGATGTTGGAAAAATTGGACAACCAGGACAGAAACAAATTCGCTAAAAATGCTCAAACAGATATGAGAACAAAGAAAAGAAATAAACTAGCGTATAAGGTCTGAACTCGTAAAAGACCGAGACGAGACGGTACGCGACCCGTACGAAGAGAGATGGCAAAAGATGATGCAAAGAATGAAGCGAAAAAAAGTGATGCAGGTGAGGAAAAGATGCAATCGATGATCTTTATGCGGTGTCGAAGGTCTTGACTCTGCAGTGGCGCAGCTTGTCCAAAATGGTGAAATCGACGCCGTGTTGTCTTGTGCAGACGGCTACAGCATCGAACTCGAGGTCCAAGCGGCCAGGGTGGAAGCCGGCGTGGTCAAGCTTCTCGAGCCATGGTACTTGTGCTTGTTCGACCAGGGGGTCGTGGAACACGAGACGCGAGCAACCCAGACGTTGCAGCTCAGTTGCGAAGGCAAGCCCGGGGGAGTAGCTGAGTACACTCTGGCCGGGCTTGAAACCAATACCGACGACAAGAATGCGAGGACCAGTAGGGCAGGCAGCGCGAGCAGCGCAACGACGGTGCAGCTTCTTTGCGAGAGCAGCAGGACGGTTGCGCATGAGTTTTGTGGCACGCTTGAGGACGGGAAGGTTGGGGTTGTTGGAGAAAAGGTAGAAAGGGTTGACGGGAATGCAGTGACCACCGACACCAAGACCAGGACGGAACGCCTGGTAGCCATAAGGCTTTGTCGAGGCAGCATCGATCATCTCGTTGGGGTCAATGCCGTGAGCGCGTGCTGCATCGGACATCTCATTGACGTAGGCAATGTTGACCATACGGTAGCAGTTCTCGAACAGCTTGGTCATCTCCGCCACTTCGGGCTTAGAGACTGGTACCACTTGCTCGAAGACGCGAGCGTAGAGCTTGTGTATGACAGAGTTGGAGGCGGGGGTGAGTGCGGAGATGATCTTAGGGATTTGCTGGGCAGTAGGGAAGGTGCGACCAGGGTCAACACGTTCAGGAGACATGCCGCAGTGGAGAATGTTTTGGTAAGGGCCAAGGATCTGGCGAGTGGTGCCGACCTGGACACTGCTCTCAATGACAATGGTGTTGCCAGGCTGGACATGCTTCAGGACCATGGCCAAAGCACTGATGAGATGGCTCAAGTCGACAGTGTTATCAGCCTTGAGAAGAGTAGGGACCGAGATGAGGTAGGCAGTGGCTCTGTCCAGGTATGACTCGTCATTAGTGAGAGTAACATTGGGCATGTGACCAAAGATAGGTTGTAGTTGTGCGAGACGTTGGACTGAAATGTCGAAGCCAATGGACTGGTAGCAAGATCCAAAGGATCTCAAAAGGTGTTCGCCGACATAGCCAACTCCAACAACGCATACCACATGATCATGGTGTGCCAATGAACTGGAATAAATCAGCATGGAAGAATAGATAGTCAAGGATAGAAGGTAGTGCTTACAGGTCGAAGCTGTCGTTGCGTTGCATGGTCGAGAAGCTGTTGTTGTGTGACATGGCTGAAGAGGCGTCGTCCCACAAGCAATTAGAGTTGGATTAAGTGATTATGATTAGGTGTCAGAACGAATGGAGAAGAATATTAGTCGAGGAGCCAAGGATATGAAATGATCGAAAACCGCCAGGATCTTCGTTGCCGGGTGCACAAGAAATGAGATTGTGATGGAGATGTGGGACAACGAAGATCTCTCGAGATACTTATACTGAGTATCAAGACAGAATGAGTTTTCGATATAGACCAACGGATAGGCCCCGCCAGATACCTCGGGAAGTCTTTGGCGATAGATGGACTCTAGTGAAAAGAAAGATCGATAGTCAAGTTTCAGCGGTGTTGTAGTAGAACCCCACGTAGAGTTCCTTGTACATGCCATGTTCATGCTCCAGATACTGAAACCGTTGAAAAGGAAGGGGCGTACGCCTTCCGGACCGCTTACACTTGACAGTAGTGATGTGGGTTGTGTCAGTAAAGGGTCGATGGCCATGACTTTGAGGCATGTCGCCGTTGATGATGGCACGCGAATCTGTCTATCAATTCCAACGGTGCAGCGACTCAGACACCTAGCCGGCGGCCTGAAAGTAAGGGCTTTCCAGGCCTTCTACCGAACCATATCTCTGGTATCCCACCTAGAGAGACAAGTGAACCAATATTGTAGAGCTCCAGATCGAGACGGACAATTCTCAAGGTCAAGCCATGATCAGAGATCAAGTGGCAAATAGGTGGAGATTGTTGATATGCCAATAGGGGTATGGTTGGTCAGTTGAAGCCTTGCCAAAACAGAAAACGGCCACCTTTTCGTGCAGTCTTTGCGAATTATGCGGTATAGGTTCTGCTGTTAGTGCGGCCGATGGTTGTGTTGTTGAAAAGCACCATTGACGTCTTTTGATGCTGCGGACAATCTCACGTGTGTGTATAGCAGTTAGTGTCAACGGCAATGACTAGTGGCTAAAAACCCACGGCGCCGGGAGCCTTTTCAACGGCTCGCGTACCTTCACAACGTCGTGAACGTGAGGGAAAAGGATGCGAGGCATGATGGCCAGTCACGGGAGATCTGCAGAAAGAGTGAAACTTTGAGTTCTCGCCCTACCTCTCGAAAATCAAGGCCAACGACCGGCAGAGTAGGGCATACAACAACGACCTTGAAAACGAGACACAACATGGCTTCAGAATGTTATAAGTATGCTGATTGTTGCCATCGTATTTTTCCAAGGAGCTTGTGAAGAGGCAGAATAAGCATAAGTATTCAGCTGAGGAACAAGGTGAGGCGCTCAGAGGGACATGTATGGAGGATGTGTCTTGTCAGAGCGCCTCATGTCCTCATGGCTGACGGCTTTCAAACGCCCCAAGATGATCAAAGAGCTTATTCTGTCATCGTACAGCCGAGCGAACGGCGCAAATGATTGGCCGCTACTACAGTGCCGAACAGTTCAACGCGAGCATCTGATGTGCGAACAAACAAAGAGGTTTGGAGCAATTGATATTTTGAGGAAGATGAACAAGTTGATGTCTAGCCAAGCAGAAGAAAGGTCCATTTCATCGCGTGGAGAGAGTGTGGGAAAAAAGCTTGGCGGGCCGGCGCGAGAGCCTTCCGGCTTCTTGCGGAGCTTAACTCATTTCTATGAATATTGACAACCGTTGATATTCGCACTGGCGACCAGAAGAGGCCAAGCCCTCCCGCTTATACCTGTAGGATATGGATTTGTCCTCGGTAGCCGCCAGGGGCCGGTGGTGAAGTCAAGCCTTGACCGGGGACCGGTGCAGCAGTCTCGACTCTTGCTCTGTCCTATTGTGGTTTCTCGGATATACTTGTCCTCGAATGTTCAACTTGGGAGAGTTGCGGGTTCTCCTGTCGCTTGTACTCTCCAACTCTATCTACCGAAGGGAAGAACCTTGAGCCTCAATACACTGAATCAATCAAGTGTGAACAGTTCATGTGTCACTGTGGCTTTACTGCTTACCACTCTTGTGCACCTGTCTTACCAAAGTATGTACAGTCTCCAACCTTCCAAACTGCCATCTCTCACTCGCGGAAAGTCTATATGATGGTTGAGATATCCTGGATTGTGCGTGATGACGGACGGCGCCGCAATGTCAATACATGACCAAACTGTTGGCACTTGTGCGCATACCATGTGAGCCTCTTTTGGAAGCCACCACCGCCGAACCCCTTGCATAGTTCATGAGGCGTTCGGTCTATACACAAACCTTGGCCAGATCCGGAGAAGCCGATTCAGGATTCCACTTAGGCTTGAGCGAAGCATTTGGTATAAGCTCCTGCATAGAGACGACCAATACATTGATACCCCGAACCTGCCATCGATTCTCTCCCGGTAGACAACAGAGGTCCGTGTCTATTGTTGTAGCATTTTCCAGCCTTGTAGGAGCATCGCGCAACTTGCAAGGCTGTGCTACTGACTGCATGAAGTTCCTGTGGTAGATCCAGCCCTTCCAGCGTCTGACTGACCTTTGCAGATCTGGTCTGGCTTCCTCGACAAACACTGATCCAAAACAGGGATCGCCCAACAAATTACTTCAATTGCCCAGATACGGCTGAATTCCACGTGGACTCCTTTTTGATAGTTGGTGTCCACAGGACTGTTGGCCATCGGAGTGAAGCGAGAGCCGGATGCCCCATTCGGAAAAGTAGTGTCTGACTTTGATATCAGGTGGTTGGTGCAAACTGTTCTCCCCAGGGACTGTCATGTCTGACACTATATGCCTCTCCTATCATGCTGAAGAGTATCGAAGCGAGACGTTACAATGGTACTAGCACCATGGAGTATTTCTCGGTATCATACTTGTTTGCAGAATTGTTCGGTACCTACTCCGTTGCCAAAAGATCTGTCAGTTCATGTTCACAACTAAACTTCCTTCCCTGATTGATCCGATGGGCGCGTCGAAGCCATTACAGATACCTTGTAGTTATCATCTGGTAGTACGTCATGACAGTTTTTCAAGCATGACAGTTAAGGAATAGGGCGAAGTTGCTGTTCTGGCCTCCGTTTGAAGAATCCTTCAACGGGAACGGGTCAATCACCACGCGACTTTTCATATTGCAAGGCAGGAGATGGCGAGAGACATGTACGTTCCTGGTCGATTGATCCAGACGCGGCATGTGCGAGTAAGCGAGGGTCTGCAAAAGAAAAAATCACCATATGTCGTTGAACGGTGTGCGCTCCTTACTCGAGTAGGTGGTCAGCAATTTTGCAGAGACGCAACCGCTACTGGATCATCGTCGTACATCGTACACGGAGGTCGGTCCATTTTTTTCCCTTGCCACTTCCTCACGAGCTGGCCATGGTCAAGGAAGTGGCGAAGTGGTTGCTGATTGGGGTGGTTGGAGGACGTGTTTGAACTGAGAGTTTCGTTGATGACAGAAAGACGCCGCAAATACGGACAGATGCTTGACAGCTCGAATGTAGAATCAGTTCTTTTATTAGTATCTATGATTGTAAAAGATAGCAATACCAGCACGTACGGCCACAGTCAGCTGAAAACTGGGCATCCCGTCCGCTCTGCCATACATAAGCAGTTGAACGGCAGATTAGTACTCAGGTCGGTGACGACTGGGGAATCCCTGCTGCTGTACGTTTTGGTTGGCTACTTTTGCTTCCAATCACACCTGTTGATGGTGCTGTCAAGCGTATTGCGGCCTCACATTTGGAAGTAGACTTGACTCCCAAGTTATCTTTTGTTCGCGCATGAGCTCATGCCGTGGAAGCGACGATGAGCGGAAAACTGAACGCGTCCGAGATGAACTCGAGCTCGTTCACATGCCATGGGTTGACAGGTCAGGGATCCAGCCGACGTCATCTACAAAGCCCAACAGTCGACGGGCATAATGTCTATATGATGGCGACATTTTGTAACACTTTTTAAAGCTGATGGTCAAGCAATGATTTTACGAACTGTGCGTTCGCATCGTGCCCAATGTTAGCGTTGAGAACGCTGGCTTCGGAAGAGGGTCGTGGTTTGGTCACGACTTCTGGCCAGGTTTGGAGGGCCTCTCGATGTCTTTCTCGAGGAAGAGAAGAGACCTTTCCGAAGGATTTAGAAAAAAAAAGGAAAAAAAGAAAAAGTGGTTTCTTTGAACGTGTAAACCAGAAGTGAAGTTCAATTCGAAATGCTACACACAGAACGGGGCCACAGGAATCAGAAAGCCACCGAGTCTGTTCCTTCCGTGGCGAGTAGGCAATTTTCCTCAACTACAGGGTGGGCGGAATCAAGATGGATTTGGAATGAGTTGATTTTGACTGACACAATTCAAAAAACATCGGACGTGTCTGCCACAGTTTCTATGTAGGAGCTTGGCCGTGTAAGGGCTCTCATCTGTGATGGCTCAGCCGAGTAGCATCTCGGGTGCCGTCGTAGAGCTGCTATTGCTTGATAGCTTCGACTGCCTTGGCCGCGATGTCTTTGATTTTATCGTCTTGCACCAGGTTTTCAACCTCCAAGAACCCTTTGGTCCAGACCTCCCATCGCTCCTGATTGTAGCCTCTCCATTCCTTTTCCTTGAACCTGAAACCAGGTCTTGCAACCTTGCCGCTAAAGGTTTTGTTGCTTGCAGAAAGACCCTTCAGTGCAGGACCAGCATAGAGTATCCACACAGCGGCAGCACCGACTGTAGCATCAATAGTAGTCTTCCCACCCAGATTTGACAGTTCTTCCTCAAGCGCACTTCGCAAGCTCCAAACACCATAGAGGGAGAAGTCGAGAGCACCGTAATGTGGTCGTTCACCCCCATGCGCATTGATGGCTGCTGCGGTCAACCGTGCAATGAAAGCATTGACATTGATCCATATGTCCCTGGTCTTTGTGTCCACCTCTTTGTCGTCTGGAAAGTTCCAGCATTCTCGGGCTTGTTGGCCAAACAGTGGAAGATCTTGCCAGACTCTGCCACCATCGACCTCAACCTCCTTCCCGTTGATGTCCCTGAGCGATACTGGTCGGGTAATCAATGCTTGGAGAAGTTTGACGAGTGATTCTTGTTGGGCTGAAGAGTGTGATTGCTGAGAAGAGAGGTGAAGAATGCTATTCCATGTTTTTTGCAGATGGTTCTCGAGATTGTCTTTGGAGAGAGACAAGTTTGCGCGATTCTTCAATTGTTCCAATGCAGAACCCGTGTTTTCTGAGTTGGAAATAAGTGACGATAGGACACCGTATTCCTCACATTCCGTAATGCTGGGCGAGATATTCATCCTGAGGAGCTTCAATCGATGGAGAGTTCTATTATTTTGCGGCGAAAAGAAATGTGAGGAGCTAGTGAGAGGTCTCAAGTAGTGTAGTAGCATGAGAAAAAGTGTCGAGGAAAAGGAAATGTGTCTAGTTGCTGCCTTGATTCTCTCAAACCTACCTATGACGAGTGACACCGACTGGGGTGAGTGTTTTGGAGAAGTCACGTAATATTGGCCCAGGGCTTTTCGTCGTCTCTACGAATGATTCCTTTGTCATTCACCTTGTGAGTCTCACTCATCCCACATGGTCCTTATCATTGGCTGATAGCGTAAGAAGCCATCAAACACAAGAGGCGACGTCCGACATGGCAGGCATAACACTCGTCCGCCAAGGATAACACACAGCGGCCCGTGCCTCGACGATCATCAAGGAGAGGCGGAGAAATCGCAACCTCTCCTCCTTGCCAATCATTTCATGTTACTCGGCCGAAACATGACTTGTGCGTACAAGACGTGCTTTCTTATCAGTGAATTATTGGTCGCCTATCTCCCATAACCTTTCGCCCTCTTGAGGGGCCTCGGCTGAAACAAGCAGATGTTCAGGGCGATTACCACAACAGGAAGGCATGAATGCACGACACTTTGTGCTAACCTTACCGCTGCCAAAAATCTCCCGACTTTGATGAACGCGCCTGCATGCATGGAGTTTCGTGCGTGAAACCAGCGATTGGAGGGAATTGAGAAGGCGGTTGCTCTGCTGCGCATGTGTCTATCACAAACTTCTGTGCAGCACACCGCTCGCTAAGGTAGAAGCTTCTTTTCCTGCCCTCCTGTTGTTCGCCAATGGAAGATAAGATGGCGAGAACGAGGTACATGGCTTCGGACAGGCAATACAAGACTATCGACACCAAGGTAAGAAGTTAAATACCAGCTTGTCTCTCCGAGAGAAACAGACAGTAGGTTCGACAGACTCTCCATTCGCTTCCGAGTACTACGATCACACACTCGCTCTCCTCTGCACCATTTTCCAATTTCTCCTGCTACCTTTGACTCTGGGACACTTCTGAATCCTTGAAAAATGCTTTTCCAGTCCATCTTCACCAGCGCCGTGCTGTTCGCAGCTTCTGTCATCGCCCTCCCCACCAACCTCGAGTCTCGTCAATCGGCAACACGCTGTGGTAGCACCAGCTATACTGCCGCACAGGTCCGCTCGGCCGTCAATGCAGGATACGGTGATTACACAGCCGGTCGTACCTACGGCAGCAACAGCTACCCCCACAAGTACAACAACTACGAAGGTTTTGATTTCCCCGTTGCCGGCCCTTATCAAGAGTTCCCCTTGAAGTATGTACACTCGAGTCTCTGCTCTTGCCCTTGACCTCTTGCTAATGATATCACTCGCAGGACCAGCGGTGTCTTCACTGGTGGCTCGCCTGGTGCAGACAGAGTCATTTTCAACACCAATGGCCAGTGGGCTGGCACAGTCACTCACACCGGAGCTTCTGGCAACGACTTTGTTGGTTGCACTGGCACTTCGTAGACTTTGGAAGTAGCGCGATTCATATGATTCTCATGAATTATCTACACGAACAATCAAAGACGAAAGCTGGGCTTTTCTTTTCACAATTATATCAAATCAAGCACATGTTGAAAAGATTACATCATCCTTGGGTATCATAAACCTTGCCAAAACATCAATCACTTCTCTTTCCCCTCTCAAACACTTTCCCTAATTGTCTGAACGTGATAAGTAGTCTGCACCACAATCCCTCCCTCATCCCCTCCCCTCCCTCTCCCCCTTTCTTCCCCAATACTCCTCAGACTAACCTGCCTCGCCATCTGTCCTTCCCCCTCTTCCTCAAAACTCGCCCTCGCACTCCCACTCTTCCTCCCTTTGGCAACAGATACAATCGTCACATTGCCCGTACTCTGCTTATACCCATGTTTGGCATACCCAAGCTTCCTATCCCCTTGCCCGACAAAGCCAGCCTCGACGTCGTAATTCTCGAGTTGGACATCTTGGGTGCCGTCGAAAATCGCCGCTGTATCTGCGTCTGCATCGTCGTCTGCACGGGGTGGGTAGGGCGACAAAGCACGAGACCGCTTCCCACCGATTGTAGTCGGGTGTTTCGTGTGCGTCGTGGACGACGAGCGAGTGTGGAAGGACAGTGACAAAAAGGGGAGGTGGGTTGTGAAGAAGGGACGCAGACAAGGTGCGTTTGCGCAGACTATGCTGATAGCTAGTTCGATTTCACTGATGGCGAAGAAAAAAGGGGGTTAAGTCTTTGGAGAAGAGAGAGAAAAGGAGGGGAGAGGACGTACGACCAAGAGACGATGTTTTGGAGGGTATACGTTATATCGCCATCCCCGACGCGGATCCAGGTGATGATGCTGAGTAGACGCACGAGACTTATAACGCAAGAACTGGAGATTCTCAAAAGATCAGCAAAAAAAGAGCGGGCTCAAAGGTTCTCGAAGCTTTGATAAAGAGAGGGAGTGAAGATATACGTACATGGATCCTAGTGCAAACACGACACTAAGAGTAATCTTTTGACGCAATTCGAGCCTGAGTCTCCAGACAATGGGTATAGGCAATGCCAAAATCATGAGATCCGCTATTGCATCAAAAACAAAAAAAAGTCAGACATGTGCTCAAAAAAAATGACAAAAGTCTGCAGAGGCAGAAGAAAAACCTTACTAACGATATTCATCACCCCGTTGCCGATATAAAAAGCTTTTTTGTCAATACACCTCGTCGCCTTGACCCCTAGATCCCTGTTTTTTTATCTTTTCGTCAGCACTTTTTGGGCCTCCTTTCTCTCTCTCTCTTCCTTCATCGATCTCACAAAAAAAAAAAAGAAAAAAAAAACTCACCAATTCGCCCTCACGGGCACACAAGCAAACAAACTCGAAAACACCGCTCCACAACTGTACCCGACAGTGCAAACCACACAGGCCCACCACAAAAGCCTGAAATTGTCAATGGGGAATAATCGTCTGTAGAGCATCAAGATTGATGATTTGATGAGGAACATGCAGATGGAGTAGATCATTGCTGCAAAAGTCCAGATTTTGAGAAAGAGTGGAGAGAAATCGGAAAGGGCCACATCCCAGAGGTGTTTACCCTGTGTCTCTGGTTAGTGGATGATCCAAAAAGGGGCGATGTGAGTAAAAAAGGTGAAGATGAGGGAGGAGGAGGAAAGGCTTACCAAACCGACTTTGACTATGTATTGGAACAATCCCACATCGGCAAAGAAAACCAGTGATGCCAAGATGACAAGATCTTTTTCAAAAGAAAATACAAATCATCATTAGCAATTCACAAAAAAAGGCTAGTAATAAAAGATGCTTAGAAAAAAAAGAAAAAAGACTTACAATCATCCCAACTCACGCATTTGACTAGTTTGGCACGCGTGTAGATTCGCAGGCTTACGAACAAAGTGACAAAGATGCAGCAGATGATGTTGCAGTAGGTTTGGTAGTATCCGGTGCTGACGGGGTTGATGAGGTTGCTCGTCAGGCCTGGAGGCGCAGGGCGGGCTGGTATTGTCGTTGTCGAATCACTCATTGTGTCTGTATCGTTCCCAAAAGCAGAGGTATCCAAGGGAAAGAGGACGGGTAAAATATCAACTGATCCAAACAAAGAAAACGTAGACTTGAGAGAATATAGGTCATGACCACTTATTCAAATCGAGGACAAAGTGGAGATCATGATGAAGGCGGCTGTCAAAAGGAACAAGACTCTTTCACGGCCGAGTATCATCCTGGAACCCCAAAGATTTTACAAAGCTAACAAGGCGCAAGGAAGATATAAGGCCTACCATCGTGGCGATGGACTCAAAGGAGGGACATCTTGCGATCATTGTGCTGTATGGAGAGTCACGCAAAAGCTCTGAAACGTGCCACTTACTCGAGCAAGAAACTATACTTTCCTGCGGGTCTACCTCCGATGATGGATAGAAGCCATGGGTAGCTGGTGTATAGATGATTGCTATTTGACGCTGATGCTACGGTCGAAATGCTCATGTCCTGCTCGAATGCAATGTCGAGATGGAGAAGGAGGACGGTCTCGCTCGTCTTGCACATCTCATTGACTCGAGACTGGCAGGTTTTCTAGAATACAAAATTGGTTGATTAGCAAGGGTTTGCCAAAAAATCTGTAACAGTTGCCAGAGAACATGAAACAGAGAAGAATGTGTGATGACTCGTGGGCGGAATGAAGATGTCGGTGGCTGATGTTCGGCTTTTTGCGGAGAACGGCGACCATCCGAGACCAACACCAAGAACTTTAGTAGAGTTCGGATGTACAACAACGATCATGGAGAAATGGCAATTTTGGATAGAAATATCTCATGTCAAGCTCGAGAAGATTCTACCCTTCTCAAGCCCATCCGCCGCCTTTACCGCCGAATCCAGAACTCTCTTCTACGGGTTTCCTGTTGGCACCCCTCTGACTCTTTTGCTGCGCTGCCTCATGTTTTCTCAACTCCTCAGGAACCCTCGAGATTGAGCTTTTACTTAGCATCTGCTTGAGATCATAAAGCACATCGTTATCCTCATTACCGAGGAAAGTAATGGCGACACCAGATTTGCCAGCACGGCCCGTACGACCTACACGGTGAGTGTAGGATTCAATGTTTGTGGCCATGTTGAAGTTGACCACCAGAGATACATCGGGCACATCGATACCACGACCTGCCAGATCAGTAGCAACGAGGACTTCGGTCTTGCCTTCGCGGACAGAGAGCAAAGCTGCTTCTCTCTGTTCTTGCGTTTTGGAACCGTGGAGGGTGACGGCAGAGTAGCCCATTCGTTGGATGTCCTTTGCCACAGCGTCGCAGTTGCGTTTGATGTTGACGAATACAATGATGGGAGGTGCGAATTCTCTGCTGCCCAGAATCTCTGCGAGTCGCTTTTTGCGTTTGTCCTCGCCAGAGACGAATTCGACGCGTTGTTCGACCGTGTCGACCGCTTCGCCTACATTGCCGATTGTGACGATGGCAGGACGGCGCAGGTATTTTCTTGCTATGCGTTCGACGGCCACGGGCATGGTGGCTGTGTACATCATGGTTTGTCTGTAGCGTTTGTGCTCGCCGACGTGCATCTGCATTGCTCTGCTGTCTTCTGCTTCTTCGGTATCCGGTTTCTCGTTACCGACGGGCAGGGCGTCGAGGATTTTGTTGACGGGCTCTTCGAAGCCGAGATCGATCATGCGGTCGGCTTCATCCATGATGATGTAGCAGCATTGTGAGAGAACGAGGACGCGACGCTCTATACAGTCGACCAGACGACCGGGGGTGGCGATGATGATTTCGGCACCGTTGCGCAGGTTGTAGGCTTGTTCTTCTATCGAGTGACCACCGACGATGGAGACACAAGTGAAGCCGAGTGGAGTGGCGAACTTTTTGGCTTCAATCTCAATCTGTTGGGCCAGTTCACGGGTAGGAGCGAGAATGATGGCGTAAGGGCCGTCGTTCTTGGTGAGGTCATTCAGAGCAGGAAGTTCAGAGATGTAGACGAGAAGAGGTAGGAGGAAGGCAGCAGTTTTACCGGAACCAGTGACGGCGACGCCGATCAGGTCGCGAGCTTGTAAAGCGACAGGAATAGCGGCTCGTTGAATAGGAGACGGATCTGTATAGCCGACTTGATCGATGACGTGGAGGAGACGATTGGGTAGACCGGATTCTCGCCAGTATCGCATGGGATTTGGAATGGAGCCACCTTTGGTGCCGATGTTGAAGTCCTCCTTGAAAATACGCCAGTCTCGTTCGCGCATCTGGTTCAGCTCCTTCTCGCTCCAGTGCTTGTCGATGGCGTTGCGGCTTTCGTACGCCTTTTGTCGTTCCTTCATTTCCAGGATCTGCTGTGCTCGTTGCTTGCCCGTCTCGGGATCCCGTTCCTGTAGCAACTTTGCGTATTTTTCAGCAGCCGTGTCGTCTCCATCAGCATATCCACCCAGTCTGGCAGCGGGGGCAGCGCGGTCCTTGTATAGTGGATCGGTGTTTGCACTCGTGTCTTCGTCTGCATTCCACTCAAAGTTGAACTTCTTTTCTGTGGTTCGCTTGCGCTTCTTCTTTGCCGAGAAACTTGACTGGTTCTGCTCGGCTCCCATGTAGCGTTGGCGAATGGATGCCTGGGCAGCTTCTTCGGGAGTAAGCTTCTTTGCCGTCTGGCTGCCGCTGACTATGGCGGTCTGCTTGGGCGGCGGTGGAGGCGCCATGTCGTAGCCTCTGTTGTGTTGTTCCCTGTTCCTCCAACCTGCGGGACCTGAGGGAGGCGGGCCACCTCTTTGATTCCTAGGGCCAGTAGGGATAGCTGGGCGACCATCCATGGGACGTCGTGAGCCCGTGTTGACCTGGCCATTGACACGGTCCGTTTGAGGCTTGTCGAACGGAGCGCGCTCAACTTCGGAGATGCTCTTCGCATCGGCGGCCTCCCTCTCACGCTTCTCCAGGGCTATCCTCTCACGCTCAGCACGCGACAGGAACTTTGGCTTCATGGCGGCTGCATCGGCGGCTTTCTTTCGCGCAAGAATCTGCTCGATGTCTAGCGGTTGACTCTTTGATTTTGCGGCGGGCCATCCTTTCTTTTGTTTCTTGGAGGAGGGCATCATCGAGGGGCCGAGTTCTTCATGGTTGTCGTCTGCGGCTGGCGGGGGAGGCACGTCGGCCATGGGCGGAGGCGGCAGGGCGACATGTTCTGAAGGCGGCGGAGGCGGTGGCACGTCTGAGGGAGGAGCTGGAGGAGGATCCATGACGACTGGACAGTTGGTGGTGGTTGTTGTTGTTGTTAAGAAGACGGACGATTCGCATGTGACAGCAGCAAAAGGTTGGGTGGAGCGTCGTCATTTCGCCGGCACTCTGTCCCTCTCTTTCTTCTCACCAACCACACACAATGAGCGGCGCATTAGGCCTGGGAGGCTACGCCAGCAGCGACGATGAAGACGATTCCATTGCGCCCGTCGCAAAGTCAGCTCAGGTACAGCCGCACACGCAGTAGCTCTCAAACGACGGATGGCTGCTGATCAAAGTCGCAACTTAGGCCATTGGAAACGACATGACGACGTGTATGCCTGTTCTGCTTTGTGGCTGTACAATCTACTGACTATCTTGCAGCAATCTCCCAATCCACTGCTCCTGCTCCTGCTCCTGCTCGTGCTCGTGCTCCTGCTCCTGCTCCTGCTCCTGCTCCTGCTCCTGCTCCTGCTCCTGCTCCTGCTCGTGCTCCTGCTCCTGCTCCGTCACAAGGTCCTGCTCACGGCCCCGTCCTTGGTCCTGCTCTTGGGCCCTTGTCAGGTCCAGCTGCCCGCCCTGAGCAGCCTCGAGCTCCCACGATCCCGGCAGACTCTGCCACCCAACAAGATGGCTCGCCACCACCATCCCCCTACACCGCAAACCGCTTGATGCTCCGAAACCTCACAATGCCTCCTGTACCCAACTTTCAAATACCTCCCTCACCCCCGGGCTCGCCACCTCCCGAGACAACGACAAAGTTTGCCAGGTTTCTCGAGCTGAAGAAGAAAGGCACCCATTTCAATCAACGATTGTACCACTCGTCGGCCTTGCGCAACCCCGGCCTTTTGCCCAAGCTGATGGAATTCGCCGCCATCTCTCAGGAAGACCAGTATGCCACTCCATGGTCACAAGGCGCCGTTGCGACAAGGTTTCCAGACTGGGCCTACGCCGACAAGCTGGTTGCTGCCCATGAAAAGATTGCAAACAAGAAGGAAGCCGACAAAGCAAAGAACCCACGAGAGGCACTGGACTTTGTGCCAGCAAAACAGGAAGCAAGCGCTTCGACATCTGCAAGAGTGGAGAGAAGAACACAAGCTAGGAGAGGGCTAGGCTTTGACAACGAAAGACGGCCATCTCGTTCGCCCCGATGAGAGAAATCACAAACCCCAGAACTTTTGCGCTCTCATCTTGACGCCTTCCCAGCTGTTGAGCTTGGGACGCACGTCAAGGTAGAAGTTGAGGGATTTGCCAGGCTTGCCCTCGTTCTTGCCAGCGTAAAAATCGATGACATAGTCGATGTGAGTGCCGCAGCGGTCGACAATCCAGTCGTGTCTGTCAAAGGGCTTGGAATAGCCCAGAAGAGAGTTGAAGCGTGCTCGAGGCGTCAACTCCTTGGATTGGCCCATGAAGGAAACGAGACGAGGGCCACCGCATCTGGCAGACAGGTTAGCTTGGACCATCAGAGATAGGGTAGCATAGCATGACACACGCTTCAGAACCTCTGCCCTTTTCCCAAGCCTTGATCTCCTTCCAGGCCTGCTCGTTGACGGCATTGTGGATGGGCACGATTGTGCGCATGTCGGCGGCATCCGGGTCGTAGTTCTTGCGCTTCATGGCGTTGAAGAACATTTCTTCGGAAGGGTAGATCCAGTTCCCGCTCTTCTCATCGACTCCAGACTCTTGCTCGTTGTTTGCTGGACTGTGGGTGTTGGCAGCAGCGTCGTGGCCCTCTTTTGCGACAGCACGAGGGATGGTCGAGATCTCGCGGAAGGTGTCCAGAGCGCCGCGCTGAGCCGGGGACATCATGGCCATGTTCTTGGGGAGGATTGCCAGCCAAGCTCCATGGTCGAGCGAGAAACGAGTCTGCACGGGGACCTGGCGGAGGTCATGAGGAACGTTGTTCGGTATGGGCGGCGAAGGCGCTGATTGAGGCCGAGATGCTGGAGCGTCTTGTGGTTTGACCTTCTTGGCCTGATCCAACCAGGCCTGGCGGGTTTCATGGTCGACGGGACATGCAGTGGCATCAGCCCCTCCTGCGGACATGTTGGGTGAGTGACTGTGGGAAGCAATGACTTGATCATCACATGTGACTTTTTGTCGTCGGCGGTGACGGAGCAGAGGCTTGGCAGTTCCGTGCAAGCTCCTTCCCATTGGAGTGAAGGCTTGGCAGCTGCTCGCAATGTCCTTCCACTCGGAGCGGAGGCTTGGCAGCTTCTCCGCCCAAGCTCCATCCACTCGGAGCGCGTCACTCGGGCAGTTGCAGTTGGACCATCAATCCCAGCTCCCATCCACCATCTCCCTCCCCTCTGCCTTCCTCCTGCTTCATATCCACATCTCTCTTCTTACCTCCTCACATCTGCTCGTTTCACCATGAACCACTTCCCTCACGGCTGGGGCAGAGTAAGCCCGTCCCTCGTCTCGTCATCCGCCTGCTCGTACTGATCTTCCGTCCAGCCCAGAGATGATGTTTACGGCGCATACGACCACTCGCATTTCGGCGCTCAAGATCACTCCGGCCCCATCCAACATACTCAGTCGCCCATCGTCACCGGTACCTCTGTCATCGGCCTGAAGTACAAGGACGGTGTTGTCATTGCCGCCGACAACCTAGGTACTGTTTCCTCGCCCTTTACAACCACAAGATCCTCTCTCTGATGCCCTTCAAGCTTCATACGGCTCCCTAGCCCGCTTCACCGATGTCAAGCGTCTGCGCGTCTTCAACAACAAATCCGTCGTCGGCTTTGGTGGCGATGTCTCCGACATGCAATACCTCGACCGCCTCCTCGGCACCCTGAACATCAACGAGAACTACCAGTCCTCCGACGAACTCACCCAACTGTCTGCCAAGAACTTGCACACCTACCTCAGCAAAGTCATGTACAAACGTCGCTCGGACTTCAACCCTCTATGGAACGCCATCCTCGTCGCAGGCCTTGACGACGCCAAAAAGCCTTTCCTCGCCAGTGTCGACTTGCTCGGCACCACTTTCAGCGCTCCCACTCTTGCCACCGGCTTTGGCGCTCACCTCGCACAACCCATCTTGCGCCGCGTGGTGCCCGACGAAGAGGCAGCAGCCAAGCTGACCAAGGAAGAGGCTGTCGAAACCATCAAGGAATGCATGAAAGTCCTCTTCTACCGTGACGCAAGGAGTATCGACAACTACAGCATTGCCGTCATTGACGGCACGTCGGGCGTCGATATCAAGGAATCCGAAAAGTTGGAAAAGCAGAGCTGGGCATTCGCAGAAGGCATCAGAGGTTATGGCACTCAAACGGCATGAAAATCATGACTTAATCTCGGCATCATGACATGAAAGGCGTTTTTTTTGTTTGTTTGTTTTACTCTTCAGCAGAGAGGAAGGGAGCTGGGGGCTTTCTTTGTGCACTCTTCCGTCGAATGTATACTACCAATCCAGCAGAATTGTCTTGCACACTTCTGACGTCCGACCCATTTTCTTTTCGCCCTTGCCTGACCACCACCAACATGTCTCTGTTCTTGGAGCATGTTATGTTTTCTGGATCTAGAAATGGATTGTGCATTCTTACGGCTGGGATTGTGCATAATTAGCCGAAGTATATCAAGACTGACTGATCGACTCATTCTAGGTGGAGCAAGAGGTCATCGTGCCAGACTCGTCCCATCTTGTCTTGTCTGATGTGCAAGCAGTCCAAACAGAACAATCATCATCCTGATCATCTACAATCCTCTTTCCGAATATGCACAATCTCCGAATACAAGCGAACGGATACAGATGGATTCTTATCTATACTGATCTCGAGCAATGTTTCCGCCCGTACCTATAGTTCAATTGAGGGAACTCTTTCTTCTGCCAGTCATTGCATCCGAAAATGCTCCCATCATCTAATACTTGCCCTTCATGATCCACAACAGACGATTGTACTCCTCTTTCTCTTCGACGCTCATGTTCTTGTTTGCCCAGCTCACAAAATCTGCGGCTGCTTCGGCAGTACGCTCCACCTCAACCAATCTGCCAATTACTTTGGACACGCTCTCATGAACCTTGCTCAATGGTGCCAGGAGTCTTCTCATCTTCAACCTGTCTTGCTCGTGTCTGCGTGCAACTTCGCGACTGTGTATCGCCTTTTGTTCATCGAGGACAAGACGAATGTTGAGCTGCTGTTGCCTCTTGTGGCTTTGGACCTGCACTTGCATTTTTGCGTGAATCGATAGTGTACGCTGTGCCCCAGCCTTCTGTCCGGCTACTAAGCCAAAGTACTGCTGAACCTCAGCATCAGTCCTGTACGCAATCAGAGCTTCGAGTAGCTGACGCTCTTGTTCATCCGAACGGGATTTTGCCGAGATGGCAAGGGTGAGCAAGGGCACTCCTTTGTAATTCATCCAGTCGATTGCAGGAAGTCCCTTGAGACGGCCAAGAGCTTGAAGGTAGATCTGGCGATCTTCATCACACAGCATTGTCAGAAAGGCCTTTCGTGACTCGTTTCCATTCGCGAGACCTCTGGTATAACATTTGAAAGTTTGTGAGGCTTTCCGCATGATGCGTGCGACACCCAGACTCTTCGATAGGATAGCATTATTAGGAGCATCTTGCTCCAGCTTCGTTTCGGGCTCTGTTCCACGCAAGATCGGATTGAACTGGGACTTTGAATCGTTGTTAAGAAGCACTTCATGTTTTAGATGATTGGTGGCGGGGCCTAAGTCAGATATGCTGCTCACTTGGCTGTGACATTCTTCTCGAAATTGGTCTTCGGTCATCGCGTCACTGAATGATTCGACCACATCGGTGTTTGCCGTGGCGATATGCTCAAAGTTTTGAAGAGTGCACGATTCCTGTTTGATGAATATCACATCATCCATGGGTCCTGACATACGGTGAAGGCTGACTTGCTCTTGCTCGATGGTCTCTTGCTTGACAACCATCGCATCATTGAACGGCTCGGACTTGATCTTCAAGTTGTTATGAAGCGTGGCTAGCTCTTGCTTGACGTCTTGTATAGGCTCGGGCTTGGGAGAGTCGAGCGTATCAAGTACGACTCTCTGACTACAAAGGCTCATAGCATGAGTTTTCTTGCTCGAAATCATGCCTGAGGCGGCGTTCTCCTTCTTGACGGGAAGCAATTCTTCTTCAAGGAGATTATTAAGACTTTCGATGGCATGTTTGGCAGGGGTATAGGCGACTGACAGGGTAGTCAGCGATAAAGCAAGCATACGAGATAAGTGAAAGAGCGTTACCAATTGAGCGTTTGTTCACGCCGCTGCTCGTGGTCATTTCTCCAGGCTTTGCGGGTCGCGACATGCTGATTTCCCGTCGGGACAAGAGTTAAGGAGTGGCAGTGAATGCGGTGATGATAACAGGTGAGGCGTTTTGAGATGATGTGGTAATGGAGGGATGGAGCGAAGATGTCAAACCTGAAAGGACTCGTTTGAATGCTGAGTGTGTCATGGACAAATTCGATCGCGTCTGGGTGGAAGGAACTTTTCGAAGGCTCCTTCCTTGCAGGATGGCAGGAAGTCCGCATTTCACATGCCGCTTGATCTCTTCCACAGATTGTTGTTTGAGAGTGCTCCTGCCCGAGGAAGGAGCTATATGCTGTTTACCTGCCTCCTGCTGACATTTTCTCAAAGCTCTTGACAACTCGTCTGGGTCAGCAGTCATGTCTTTGCTCTGACAAAGCCTCTCTTTCATCTTCTGCAACGACTGACGTGATTAACATCTGCCGATATCTCTATGACAAGTTTCGCGTCCCGCCATAGATATTGTGCTGTATTGGATTTGCACTCTTGTCCTCAAGTCGACTTGACCCTCTCGAAAGGGAAGCGATCCCGGACCTTGCAGCATTACCTATAAATAGTGGCCATATGACATGCTTTCAAAGGACGTCTATCAAGCTCCAAAGTAGTTGGCCAGCACGAGTAAGTCGATCGTAGAGATTGACAATTGACGGGATATCGAGTCTCATAGGCAAAGTGCGAAGATTGATGCAGAAAAGTCTTTTAGATACCGAACAGCGACATCACAAAAGTCATGCCGAGTCCAGTTCAAATATTTGTATCTTGCAGAGTGAAATGCAAAGGATCGTTCCGCAAGCAGCTGCTTTCAACATATCGTCAAGCGCTGGCGAAGATTGTCAGTCTAGCAAATCACCTTGAAGATTTGCTTGAGTCACAAAACATGCTGGTGCGACCTAACATGATCGGCCTGAGCAACAGGCAGGAAGGCCATGACATGATCGATTATTCAGAGAACGTCCAGACAAGCTTTAGTCAAGCAAGCAAAAGTATGCCGACCGGAAGATAGATCGACAAAAGCATTGCAATTGAAGTCCGAGTGGTGCCCAGAATCCTTATCTTTTGGCCAAGCACGCCGTGATAGGCGTTATGAAGGATCATTCTTTGGACGTATTGCCATGAGTAAATCATCACAACCAGGATCATGAGATATCTGCTGCTTTTTCTAAAATGTTGAGAAGTCTGCTCAGAGTTTGACGCATTCTTGAGTCCTTAATCGCGGTTCCGTACGATACCGAGTGGACATCGATCGAGGCAGCGTGCACTCACTCGAGCGGCAGACTGCGTTGTCAAGCCAATCAACATCTGTCGATGGCGTGGACTCACGAAGATGAATCGACTAGAGCGTCTCGTAAGGTGGACACTGCAAACATCCTCTTGAAATCTACCTTGGTTGATAGCCAAGTAGACATACAGGAGGATGTATGCAAGCAATCCGCATGTGATGTTGGCGAGATCGTGTGGCCATGCTCGCAACCGAATGTGAAATGATCCTCGGCCAGTGACTGTCTTCCGGCGACTATTTCCATTCTTCTTTGCATGTTGTGCATCTTCCACCGCATATAAAAGTAGGCGAGGCTTGGCCCATGGGCTGCGCTTAAATTCTCCACAATGTACGGAGCACTCGGTCAGCAACAATATTTCCGTGATTGGCACGCATGGCTTTGCCTGCGTCTTGAGTGGCACAAGATGCTCTTGTTTAGCAACCTCTTGGACCAAGTCAGGAGAATTGAAAGGTTCTTTACTTGAGTACGACCAACGAGAAGGCTGAGAGTCGTCATCGAGCAGAGTCACAGACGACTTGACACTCGCACTGGAATTGAAGCGCGGCGACTTTACCCGATGTCACTGGGAATAGCGAAACCCGTTGCTGTCTCGACCCTTGGAGGGTCTCCTCCCCAGCTATTTCCCGAATCCAAGTGTAAATTTTATGTGTCAACGGAATCGTCGTACAGCGCATATCTCTATCTGTGTGGAGAAAGAGTCCACCCATGAACATCGTCCACGCTCGAGTTCATCCCACCATTGCGTCGCTCAAACTCGGCCGTGGTTTCTCTTGCGAACCCGGCTGAGGCGGTCGCCCGGCTGATATGGCTATTAGATAGCGGCGACAATGGCAGCTAATCAGCATGCGACCTGCAAGCCACAAACGGTAGGCTTACCATAACTCTATTGTCTCTTCTTTTCATCCTGCAGGCATGGGCCTTTGACGTAAATAAGGGACAGTGACACGGTTCGAGGTGCAGTTCGTTTTTTTGTACAACCTTTGCGAGTCCAGACACCGCAAATCGCAAAGTCTGAGGTATTTGTATCCTCGCTTCCCTTGTTTCTCGTGCGACACACTTCACTTCGACTATTGCGACATAGATCACAGCGACGTTAACAATCATGGAGGACGCTGAAAAGGTCATCCCCAGCTCTGGACACTATACGTCACCCGCAGACTCTGCAACTGAGGTTGGCCAGAACTATGATCACCCAAGATCCTGGTCCACTCGCTTTGTCGACAGCTTCAAGCGCGACCCGAATGCACACGCTACACCACAAGGCACTGTCGGTGCAGATGGAAAGGTGTTTGACGTCGAGACTGCAAATGCAGCGACTGCCGACTCCGGACTCTCAAGACATTTGAAGGGGCGTCATCTGCAAATGATCGCAATTGGTGGAAGTATTGGTTAGTCATTGAAAGGACTCGATCTCGGTATTGAATGCTGGCTAAGACATAACAGGTACTGGGTTGTTTGTCGGTTCAGGTTCAGCTTTAGCCAACGGAGGTCCTGCTTCGCTACTCATCGCCTACGGTATCATTGGAATCATGCTTTACTGCACTGTCCACGCTCTTGGAGAAATGGCCGTTCTATTCCCAGTTGCTGGTTCTTTCTCGGCATACTCGACACGTTTCTTGGATCCTGCTTGGGGCTTTGCCATGGGATGGAACTATGCTTTGCAATGGCTCGTTGTGCTGCCTCTGGAAATTGTTGCTGCAACACTCACAATCGAGTTTTGGAACGACTCAATCAACCCTAATGCTTGGGTCGCCATCTTCTTGTTTGTCATCATTGGCATTAACCTTTTCGGTGTCAAGGGCTATGGTGAAGCTGAATTCGTCTTTTCGATCATCAAAGTCATCGCCGTCATCGGATTTATCATCCTCGGCATCATCCTTGATGTTGGTGGTGGACCCAACGGAGATTACATTGGTGGAAGATATTGGCGTGGTAAGTAAAGTTTAAGGCCAAACGGGCTTGTCACGACAGTCGCTGACTGGCATTCCAGAACCCGGTGCTTTCAACCACGGTTTCAAGGGACTTTGCAGCGTTTTCGTAACAGCTGCCTTCGCCTTTGCCGGAACCGAGCTTGTTGGTCTTGCTGCCGCTGAGACAGAGAACCCCCGCAAATCTTTGCCTACTGCTGTGAAGCAAGTCTTCTGGAGAATCTTCCTTTTCTACTTGGTTTCGTTGACCCTTGTCGGTCTTCTGGTTCCTTTCGATAACGAACAACTGCTCAACGGCTCCAGCAGTGCTGATGCCAAAGCCTCGTAAGCGACCACCAAAATCAAACTGCAAACAAAGTTTCCATACTGACTTGACAGGCCCTTCGTCATTGCTATCAGAAGCGCGGGCATCGACGCTTTACCTTCAGTCATGAACGCTGTCATCCTGATTGCTGTCCTCTCGGTCGGTAACTCGTCTATCTACGGCTCTTCCCGTACACTTGCAGCTCTTGCCGATCAAGGACAGGCTCCTAAGATTCTCGGATACATCGATCGCAAGGGCCGTCCTATCGTTTCTATCGCTATCGCATCTGCGCTTGGATTTCTCGCTTTCCTCGCAGGATCCAGCAAACAGACCGATGCATTCAATTGGATGCTCGCCCTCTCAGGTCTCAGTTCCATCTTCACATGGGGCAGTATTTGTCTTGCCCACATTCGTTTCCGCAAGGCTTGGAAGGTTCAAGGCCACACTCTGGACGAACTGGCTTTCAAGTCTCAAGCCGGTCTCGTCGGCTCTTGGATTGGCTTCCTTCTCAACTGTCTGGTTCTAATCGCACAATTCTGGACCGGTTTCGCTCCAATTGGCTATGCCGACATGAGTGCTAGCGATCTAGTGATGAATTTCTTCGAAGTGTATCTCGCCGCACCAGTCGTCATTTTGTTCTATGTTGTCTACAAAGTGTGGAAGCGCACGCCATTCATTCGTAGCCACAACATGGATCTTCACACTGGTATCCGTGAGCTCAACATCGCCGAGCTCATTGCCGAGGAAAGAGCTGAGCAGGCTCAGTGGCCGGCATGGAAGAAGGCTTACAAATTCTTCTGTTGAGCTTCTTCCTTCTCTTTCCACATCACATCTTGTATATATAGTAATCATCCACGGTTCGTAAGCTATAGGGCATCAACAGCTCTCTCATAATCTACCGGGTCTCAGAGTAGGGACGCTGGAGTCTTTTCAATGCTTAGCGACTATGTATCATCATATCATATAGACCGTAGACCATCTCGTTAACGAAAGTCGTTTCTTTACTGTCACGGTGCTCATATGCTTGTCAATGTCTACGTTCGTCCATCACATGTCGACATCTGTGCACCCTCAAGGAAACATGAAATGATGTGAGGACTATCAATGTGGAGACCCCGTGGAGCGGATGTTGGCATTACATAAGTCGCCACAAGTTCAAGGAGTCGATTCGAACATCATCTTGGAATAAAAACAGGCAAGTAGAAAACATCATGGACAGTACCAAACAAGGACGAATGGAGATGGAGCTCGAGTGTCGCTGGCATGTCTAGCGGAACAATTCCTCCGATCTGACGGTTTGTCCATTGCTTCCACATGTTAATGCGGTTTGTCATGCAACATTTCATATCCATTCATGATCAATCTGCAAGATACCTTGCCGCATTGCACTATATGTACTGGTAATGAAGACATCAGAATGCGCAAGCTAGATGTGACGAAAGAGTGGTAGGGCGATATCGGGAGTTATGCAATGCATAAATGGTCAAGTCATGTGACCCCGGTTTTGTGCGGGCGAAACTGAAGTCATCGTCAAGAAGAAATCACAGAGGGCGAACAAGAAGCATCTCGACGACACAACATCACAATGAGCCTTTTCGCAACATCAAGGTCGCTGGCCTTCCGCCCCAGGGTACTTGCAACAATCCAGAGCCCCATTGCGGCATCATGGCGCCGCAGCTACGCAACAGACCCCAACCAGAGCGGAGGTGGTGGCCCCAACATGAACCAGCAAGAGCACATCAGTGAGGAGGCTGCAAAGATTGAGAAGATCCGCGGAGGACAAGGACCGGATCTGGAGCAAGGCACGCCAGTGCAGGAGGTGTGTTTCGCATGGAAACAGAAGCCGGCAAAAGATTGGAACTGATGATTTTCAGCTGCTCGAAGAAGACAAGGAAGCGCAGAAGAAGGCCCCGCAAGTGCTCAAGGACAGCATCAAGGCCGGCGCTCAACACCCCAAGCCGTCAGGAACCCGTTCCTTCTCGACCTCGACACGCCGCCGTCAAGAGCTGAACGAGCACGAGGACAACCCCTTCGACGATTCCTTGATTGCACACACAAACTTTGGTACGCAAGAGCTCGCCGTTCCTGCCACTCCTGTCGTCACCACCCCTGCCGGACACAAGTTCGGTCTGCCTACCCTTCCACTGCCCAGCAATGCACACAAGGACTACCGCTACGATCCCGTCGTGCGCCAGTTCACCAACCTGATGATGCTGCACGGCAAGCTCAGTGTCGCACAGCGCAACATGTCCACCATCCTGACATATCTGCGCACCCAGTCTCCTCCAAACTACAATCCCAGTAGGCCTCTGCTGCCCGGTGCACGTGAGTATCAATTGCCGTCTGTCTCCACCTTCTGCTCGAGCTAACAGGTATCCTTCTTTCTCACAGCTCCACCATCTCACCTTCCGCTGAACCCCATCCTCTATCTCACTCTCGCGGTCGACAGCATCGCCCCGCTTTTGCGCATTCGTTCGCAACGTGGTGCTGCTGGCGGTGGTGTTGCCTTGCAAATTCCTGTTCCGTTGGGTCTTCGCCAACGTCGTCGTACTGCTTTCCAGTGGATCTTGGATGCTGCTTCCAAGCGCAAGTCGCGTGGTAGTGGTCGTGACATGTTTGCTCTCCGTGTCGCCGAAGAGATTGTTGCCATCGTTGAAGGTCGTAGCTCTGCCTGGGAGAAGCGTACCGGTATCCACAAGATTGCCACCACTGCCAGAAGTAATTTGTCCTTTGGCAAGCGTGCTGGCATGAGGAAGTAGATGCTTGCAGACAACTCTCTTTACAACGAAGAAATGAAATTCGTCCTTTTTTTCATTTGTCGTTTCTTCTTCACACTTCAAACCACTGGTTTTTTTCAAGTTTCGACGGACCTGTACAAAAGCTCTTTCTATCTCTCTGTTCTTCTCAAAGATCGGAGTCTCTCTGCCGTCAAGTCTAGATAGCACATGTGTATCTTACACCAAAAAGATATTGTTCTTCAACCAGCCGCATTTATCCCGACTGCACGAGCAAAGTTTCCGCGCTCAATGAAGGGCGCCCGCTTCTTCTCTTCCTCTCCACGATTTAGACGCTATCGTTGGACACTGGTCAACCAGCCATTTATCACTAAGATGTACCGAGTATAGGACTTGATTGAGTCTGCTTCCAATCGCCGCAGATGACTTCTGAATGCTATTAATTCCAAGCCGCAGATCGCAAGAGGAAACACGAGTCGCAGACCAGTCTTTGACTTCAACCACCAACATCCAGAACTGGCAACTTGCCCCGAAAAGGCGGAGCCCCGTACCCTCGTACCCCGCACAAACTATCCTTTTGTCTCGTTATGCTCCGCAACACTCGGCCATCGTCTTGACTTGGCTCGCCCGCGCGCAGAGCTACCATGTTGGTAAGGACTAGAATCTGGCAGTCTGATCCGATAGTCCCAAGAATCACGATACATACATAAGAAAGAGTAGGTCCTGCCTTTGCCAGTCATCTATCCTTTCGTGTTTCCACCGGCCATCCTTCTTTTCCTGCATTTTTATTTCACCTTTGACAGGCGACATATCAACATGGCTGCCTCGTTTTCAAGTTCTCCCGCTTTCAACAATGTCTTTGCCCAGCTATCAAAGAATGCTGGCATCGAGGATATTGCCACTATGGCCTTAGTAGGAGCTGCTAGCGCTGCCTATATGTTTCGAGGCACATTGTGGGACAAGCCAGACCCGTATCACTACAAGTGGTTCGAGAGACCACAAGAACTGATGGGGACTCGAGCTGGTGCCCAACAAACTCGCAATATTGCTGAAAAACTACAAGAGACTGTAAGGAAACGACATCCGCTCTTCATTATGGTTATCTAACATGTGGACAGGAAGCCGACATGGTCATTTTCTGGGGCTCTCAGAGTGGTACTGCTGAGCGAATGGCAAACCGTCTTGCCAAAGAATGCCATCAACGATTTGGTCTCAAAGTCATCTCTGTCGACGCATCAGATTACGAGTCAGCAACCATTGCTCAGATACCCAGAACAAAGCTCGCCATCTTTATGGCTTCGACATTCGGCGAAGGCGATCCTAGTGACAACATGCACGATATGTGGTCCTGGCTTCACACGACCTCTGACAAACCTCTGGCGGAGCTCAAGTACCTAGCATTTGGTCTTGGCAACTCGAATTACAAACACTACAACGAAGTCATCAACGTCGTGGTGGATCGTCTCAACGCTCTTGGAGCCGTCCCATTGTTGCCCACAGGCAGAGCAGATGATGCACAAGGAGAGACCGAGGAACACTACCTAGAGTGGAAAGAGCAAGTTTTTGAAGCTTTCAGGACACAACTTGGTCATGCAGAGAGGGATCCAGTGTATGAGCCGTCATTGAAGGTCTTTGAGGATGAGTCACTTGAGCCTATCGACTTGAATCACGGCGTGCCGGCAGAGAAAACATCGGACAGGAAGACCAATGTTGGCATGTCTGCCGTCTACTCTCTTCCGGTCAAGGGCGCAAGAGAGCTCTTCCAGGTCTCGGAGCATCGCAACTGTATCCACATGGAGGTCGACTTCAGCGCACATCCTGAGCTGAAGTACAAGACAGGTGACCATCTTGGAGTCTGGCCCATCAATCCTGACGTTGAGGTTAATCGCCTCCTTCGCGCTCTTGGTGTGACCAGCAGAAGACAGATACCCATCACTATTCTGTCTCTCGAGAAGGACCTGAAAGTCAAGGTTCCGACTCCTACAACCCTCGATGCTCTGCTTAGCCATTATCTTGAAACATGCGCTCCTGTGTCGAGAGAGACTGTTGCCTCACTCATCCAGTTCGCACCCACACAAGCCGCCAAGGATCTTCTTACGAAACTCGGTGGCAAGGAAGCATACGGTGATTTCCTCCACTCAAACTACATTAACCTCGGAAGACTTCTCGAGCGCGCAGCTGGCGATGAAGGCGCCTGGAAGGACATCCCGCTCTCGTTCATCGTCGAGATCCTGCCTGTCATGCAACCAAGATACTACTCCATCTCCTCATCATCTGTGGTCCAGCCCAAGGCAGCAGCAATCACAGCCGTGGTATCAGACACTGTCTTTCCCGGTACGAACGAGCGTATTCCGGGTCTTTCAACCAACTACATGCTCGCTCTCAAGGAATCGCTAGAAGACAAGGGCAAACCTCACCCACACGGCCTCACATACCCTCTAGAAGGACCCCAGGAAACACTCACTGGTGGCAGACTGCACGCTCACGTTCGCAAATCTACCTTCAAACTACCAGCCCTAGCCTCTCACCCTATCATCATGGTTGCAGCAGGCACTGGTATCGCTCCTTTCCGCGCTTTCTTGCAAGAGCGCGCTAGAATGCAGTCTATCGGTCGCGAAGTCGGTCCCATGATGCTCTTCTTCGGCTGCCGCAACGAGTCTCAGGACTATTTGTACCGCGAAGAGCTTGCCGAGCTGAAGGCCCAATTTGGAGACCTTTTGACTCTAGTCACTGCATTCTCTCGTCCTGATGCTGGCGAAAAGGCATATGTGCAGCATCGTATTGTCGAGCATGCGGATGATGTGTGCAGACTTCTCACTGACGGCAATGCCAATTTCTACATCTGTGGCTCGGCTTCAATGGCGAGAGACGTTTCAAACGAGCTCGGAAGGGAATTGTGTCAAAGGCAAGGTTGGAACGAAGAGCAACTCAAGGACTTTGCGGATAAGCAAAAGAGATTTAAGCGTTGGCAGCAGGATGTTTGGGGCTAGATTTTGTTCGCATCATTGCACCCTTTTGCGGTGTTTGATTGTTTTTTTTTTTTTCACGTGTCACGAACCTTCTACAAAACTCTGTTCATCAAAATCATTTGCACAACAAAGAATGACCAGTACTTGAATGAAAGCGTTGTCAACTTCCCCATCTTTCCCATCAAGGACTCCTTGTCCCAAAGCAGCAATAACTCGCCCGCGCCTTCCCTTCGTAGAAAACTGCTGTGGGGTCGCACCCGCCCCCACCAGTCCCTCCGATCGGAGAACCTCTCTCGATGTGAACACCATCCATTTCTCTCCGGCGAAAACAATAATGCGACCAGGACGAGGTTGCAAAAGTTGTCGCAAAAAACACGCCAAATGCATCATTGAGGAAGGTGCTTCGTCATGCACGAGATGTATCGATGGTGGCCATACATGCGACTTTGAGCCAAGGATACGGTTCAAGGAGGTCAAACATGTTGATGCCGCTTCTAAAGGTCCCGGGGTTAAAGTAGATCTTACTTATGAACAAGACCAGGTGTGGGTTTCTACGAGCAATCCATGTCAGTGCAAACACCTTTTCTCTGGTTTTCGAAGATTGTACTTATAAGATACAGGCAAATTTATCCTCGAGGATGTGGTCAATGGGACTGAATTTGACACAACTGGTCAGACTGAGCATGAAGTTTCAGAATACCACGAAGATGTCGACAGGCATACTCTTAACAGCATACCAGAGGCACATGATGAAAATGTAATGGTGGATGATCCGGATCTGACAACGACATCTGGGGATCATCGTGAAGACATTGGAGGAAAACACATGCATCCACGAGTTCCGGACCGAATCTTACACGATATTACAGCAATAGAAGCTCCTGCTTCACCATCAACATTCTTATGGAACCCGAGAAGGGAGACCAGCACATCAGCTTTATCACTAAGTCAGTTTGACCATGGCATCAACGATCTTGAAGGCAAATCAATCCTCTCACCTACGGACTTTGCAATAAACCAATTACCGCGCCACAATTTGACTTCGAAGAGAGAAGCATTCTTACTGCACAAATACGCAAATCTTTTGGCACCATGGGCAGACATATTCGACTCACGGCAACATTGCAAGAGATTGGTTCCTCGCCTTTGCCTACATATCCCTATGATGCGCAACGCCGTTCTCGCGTTATCTGCGAGACATCAGGCGATAGTGACGAAAGGCACTGAACTTGAAGCTAGCTATTATCACGGCAAATCTCTCGAGCTGCTCATCGATGCTCTGTCTGCTCCGGAGGAAACTTATGACGAGACGCATCTCACCACTGTAGCTATTCTACGGCATTACGAGGAGCTCGGGAACGACGATGACCACAGAACACACATACTTGGCACGAGTCGACTGTTGAACGCGGTATCAAAATTTTCATTATCGGGTGGGCTTGGAGAAACGGCTTCCTGGTGGATCTTGAGACAAGACATCTATGTCGCACTGGTACACAAACAGCCTCTAAGTGTTGGCCTCTCAAACTTCGACCAAGCAGTGTTTGATTTAGAGGACGACGGGGCTTACTCCAACATGATGGTGTTATTAGTAGCCAGAATTTTGCAATTACTACATTCGCCATCACAAACGTCTGATCTAACAGCATGGACAGCATTGGAAACAGAAGTCGATTCCTGGTATGATGCAAAACCAGATGCCTTCCAGCCAATCTTCTACGAAGAGGCAGATTTGAGCCAAGATCGCGCTTTTCCTACCATATACATGATTTCTTCCGCGCCAAGTACGTATCTCCTATCACTAGAAATTGCGCCTGCGATGCTGATCTTGTGATTGCAGTGGCTGGTTTAGCATACTACCACGTAGCCAAAGTCCTCATAAAAATGCACCAACCAACAAGCAGCAAACTCTCAGGCTTCGATACGATGAAAAGCAGACAAGAAGCCGAAGTAATCCTTCCCCCAGCCTAAATCCCCCCTTTTCCCATCCTCCTACTCACCAAGGAAACCCGACAGAAAAGCGTCGTACACCATCTCTCCCAAGCCGTGGGTCTCTCGGCCTCAAACGGCGAACTCGAAAACGCAACATTCGAAACCCATCATTTGCTGTACATGTGTGGTTATTGCCTCAAGCATCCTAAACAGAGGGAAGCGGCGATTGGGTTTTTGACTTGGTCCGAGGATGTGACTGGGTGGCGGACTTCCAACACGATTGGGATGTTGAAGGAGCAGTGGAGGGACATGGATGCCGCTGGTGCTTAGAGTGGACACCAGTGCCAAAGATCTTGATCTTCAGCGAATGCGTTTATTTCTCTCTATAGACATATCTTGGAAATCGCCATTGAACATTGACTGCATACCAACGCGGACATGCAAAGTACGAAGGTCGCTCAAGCGAAGAAGCAAGAGATAGTCACCCGGCAGCGGTTCGGCAAAGCTCCTGCGAAGAACAATGCTGTTGATATCTCGCTGGGCAGCTGGCATGGGGCTCAAGATTCTGTTTTTGCCATCATCGTCTTTTGTGTGCGCCTCGCTGGGAGACCGAGTGGGAGTTGTAAGCTATGAAGTATTACTCTAGATCCAGACAGCTCAGACACGGCCCTGATCATGAAGTTTCGTCCGAGTGCTCTTAAGGTCGCGGCATGTCCAGACAGAGAGCATATCATGCGGATGCTCACAGTGTACAACGCACCCGATTGACAAGACACTGCGTCTCTCGATAAATCCCCTCTGTGAGAGCTAAACACTTGTGGAGTTCGATCCTTGCAATCAATGTCCTCGAAGCGCTTATCCAGATACTGTGTTGCCGCCGGGTGGGCTCTACCTTTTCTGAAACACACCATGCCGCTGCATCGAAGCATTCCAGGCCATGATAGCGAGATGAAAGGGTGTTGGAGTATTCATCTCGTCAACGCCGTGCGATATCTCGTCGCGTTTCTTGGGGAAAAAAAAGTAACAAGGTGTGGTGTGATGGTGAGGATAGAGAGATTGTTACTCCCCTGAGTGCTTGCTGCATGTCAGCAGAAACCCTCAGGTTTGCTTCGGCACTTGAGCTTGCGGGCAAGTACGGCTGAGTTGTACTTTCACTGTTGCAAGAAGTAGGTGAGAAGAATAGGTAGGCGATGCTGGGAATATCTGCAGAAAGACCCCACCAGCCACTAATTTCACGGACTTCGACACTTCTTGCGACAAAGCCACAAGCCTATATATCGCTAAATCTTGACCAATTCGGAAGCGCGACACTCCTCTTTCCGACACTGTGCATGCATAGCTGTGGCTGTGTTTGATGGGCGTCAAGTGAGCATGGATGTTTGAGAGAAAGAGAGAAAAAAAAACACATTGCCGGGTCATGAGCGGGTAGTACTGTACCGGTCTTGTTCTTTTTCCTGTCTGTGGATCTTCAACAAGTGGCAGACAGGTTTTAGATGCTTTTAATATATCTCGATTGATTGAGGATTGCGACGCTGGGAGGTTTCACTGACTCGTTATTGGAATTTCCCGAATGTTCCGTTTTTTTTAACTTTCAGGCCACCCTCTGCTGAAGAAGCTTGAAATGACCAGGGCTCGCCTGTTAGTCCTGACTTGGCGATAACCATGACGAGAAAAGCCGTTTGACGACTGTGTCAGTAAATGCTGTTCGGTACTATGGGCTGCAGTTCTGTTACCGAGTCATGAGTTTACGCAGTAAGTTGTGATATGAGTCTCGCAGAAACCACATGGCGAGTTTCATGATCATCCAGCACAGTCTCGAGGATCCAACGTCTCTGAACGATGAAGAGGATTGTTCCACTTTAGCTTGGGCAGGTGAGCGATCTATGAGCCAAAAAAAAAATCCTGTCAAACGTCCTTGCGGCTCTTCGAGTGTGCTCCGATCATTAAAGAAGATTGGTCGAGAGCTGAATCATATAAATAACAGACTTGACAGAAAAGGTTCGACATGGCTTGGCGAGTGAGAGCCGCAAAGTGGTGTGCTAGAGGCACGAAGATGGAGAGCACTCCGATGATTTTCATGGTAAAGAGAAACCGACATTGAAGTTTGAACGGATCGTCTTCAGTAGCAGAGAGAGTTGTGGAGTCCAGAGTGTCATGGAAGAAAGATCGACAATGACTTTCGTTTGAAGAGCGAGAAAATGACCGACCGCATGGTTGCTGAGAAGATCTCAACTCGTCAAGGACTCATAGAAATCTCGGCGAACATGAAAAATCACGCCGAGCGTGTCGGTAGACTCGTTCGATCTTGGTTAGAGCCTTGCAGAAACCTGAAGACGTTGATCTACAGCCAACATTGCTGTATATCCAAGATTCAAAGAGGTAGTTTAGGCCTCTTGCTTTGCGGCCTGCTTGTTGGTCAAGGCCACCAAGTCCCGGGCCTATCCGGTTCCACGACATAGAAACCTTGCAGAAGCCTAATCCATAGATTCATGTATGCGATGGATGACATGTGTGACCAAGCAATTGGTTTGAAAGAGGGTGTCGTTGTGAATCCTTTCACCAGCTCGTATTCGTACTGGTGAAGAGCACTCAAAAGGCTCACCTCGGAAGAGACACTCTATCAGCTTTGCAAAGACTATGTCGCCCTACGGAGTACTTGAGTAGTATCCAAACGTGTAGAAGGCAAAACATGGCGGATCACCGTTCCGAGACATTTCTAACACAGAATCGGAGTGCTAAAAGTGCTGAGAAGGGAGCGTGCATATGCGATCTGCAGGCACACCGATAAGGTAAGTCAGTACACAACGCCTTCCGGCGCAGGCGAATTGTGCTATGGATATGCCTGGCCTGGTTGAAGTATAGCCTCTTTTGGTCCTGACCATTTGATTTCTGGTATGTGGCCTGAATTGGTCTGAACAACTACAGAGTGGTATCCAGGGGATTGTTTAATAAGACGCTACACAGGCTTGGCGGAGAAGGTGGATTCGGATCGGCAACGCGACAAATTAGGTCGTAGATTTCTAACCTTCGGTGCCTTGTTGTCTGTGCTATGAGCGCTGTTTGACCAACAACTAAAATCATCAAAATTGCTTTGGCTAGAGGGTTAGCGGTTTGTTAAATGTCTATCTTTTTCGTGCATGGCTGATCTTTTGAATTTTGCTGATCTCTGCTGTTGTGATCTGTGATCGATTGTCCCAGTGTAAAATTGTAAGGCATTCAATCAAAATCTGAGTGATTGGTGTAGGCACAAAACCAAAGCTGTATGGATAGCTGTGTATTACACAAGTTCGTATAAGGATTCAAGACCCCTTGCAGTGGGACACGGTTCTGTTGTCAAAAAGTGTCAACCGGTGCCACTTGTGACATACGTTTCCTTGGCAGAACTGGCTGGATACTGGACAGTGATCTGATACCACACGCCTCTGAGCATTTCTAATATCCCGGAAGAGTGGACCTGCATCGTCATGAGCGATTTCTATAGATGAGCTAATCTGTTCTCTCGCTCATCGAGACAGAGCAATGACGATGAACAACGACGGCATTGCGAAGGAAACGCGGCTCTCGCTCAGCAAAGAAACGTCGTCGAAATAACATTCCCGTTTGCTAGGACAAGGCTTGACGTGGCGGACGGCGTGGCGGCACTTTGGCTATGCAGGAACGTGAAAAGTCGACGCCAATTCGTGGACTGCTTCATGTGCCGGCGGCTCGGGAGGCTGGGGACAAAAGCCAAACGACGATGATGCCAGAGGTTCAACGCCAAGACAGGCTTCTTCGGTGGACCCGCAGCGGGACTTTGAAACGTAGGCGCTTACGACGTGTCGCATGCAAGATGTCGAAGAAAAAGAGTTTTCATGATGACTTTCGCAGATGCTTGTTGCATAGAAGAAACCGGGGTGACGGAAACCAGCCGCCCAACACGAAGTTAGCCTCCCTGTTGTCAAACTTCAGACCTCATTCGACAGCACCACGTCTTTAAAGAACCATGTCCGAGGTTTTGGAAAGAGTCGAATGAAGAAGATCTGCAATCTTTTCTCGTCAATTAGTCTCGATAAATCGTGCGGTCAATCATTCATTTCACCTTGATCGACCTACGGATATTGATGGAAAAGCCCGAGCTTTTTGTTTTGAAGAGACGACTTTTGTCATTGGAGGTGGGTTGTTCGGCTGCGGACATGAAGAAGCCATATCAGAATGCCCTACTGCATATGCACGGATAATCAGCAGGCTCGACACTCAACCATCCTGCCCAGAAAGCTTCGCCAACTCATCGACACCAAATGTTTCACAGCAAAGTCCTTTGGTCTCTCTTGCAGGCTCTTACAGGGTTTTCCCACTGCTTCCCCAAGGATACAACCGCCTCTTTCTCGGCCGCTTCGCAGCGTAAAGTTACATGAAACGTCAATCTCAATGAACATAAATCGATCTCGGAGCACATGCTACAGTGTGGCGCATTAAACGCGCACCGCAGTGCCTGAATCGTTTGACTGTGACCGCAGGTCCGATTGAAAGAAATCACTTGCAGCAGGACCCGTAAAAAAGACATGTTGAAAGTAGATGGCGGACTGTCCCGCTGAGCCGTCTGGCGATCATTCTGCTACTGCCATCCCAATCCCTGCAGTAGACCATGGCGAAATGCATCATTGATGGTCAGTGTATCGGTTTGTGTTGAACCATGCTCGCCGCACTGAGCAGAGTCCATGCTCCCTCTTGCCGTCCTATCACCGATAGATCAAGGCGAATCAAGATAAGCTGCTGCATGTCCCCATTGTTGCCGGCCTTTCCTGTTGACTCTGACTTCTTGACTAACCCGACCAAGTTCCTGGACACTCAACAGTCGGACAGATTCTTTGCACGTCTCCTCTCTTCTTCTACAGTATCTGGAATTGACGGTCTGTCGGCAGACCCACTCACTGCACCTCTCCACATCCCACGTATTCTCTTCTCGGGTCCTTGCCTACCTTCTTGTGCTACATAACCACTTCCTTGCTCCCTTTTCTCTGGGTAGCTTTTATATCACTGTTGTTAGGACAACTTCGACACTCATTCCCCCCACTCGACATCGATGCTTGGTAAATAGGGTATCACGCACCTCTATTGCCAATCCGCCTTACTGGCGCTGGATCCTTGTTTTCTACTGCATTACATACTACGCATTCTTGACGACTCCACGACTCCACAATGCGCGGCCAGGTGCTGCTATCACTGGCATTGAGCTGCTTGGGGGCTCACGCACTTCGTTACGACGAGAGATATGTCGACTGGAACCTGAACATGAACCAAAATGCTCAAGATCCTCTGGAGTACTCTACCATCTACGATTCACATACTTATCATCCCAGTCCGGATAACTGGCGATTCCCATTTTATAGTTTCTTCATGGACCGATATGTGAACGGAGATCCAAGCAATGATAACATGTGAGTTGAGAGCATTCACTACGAATATGAACTTCCATAAAGCTGATACCGGCGGCTAGAAACGGTACTGCATGGGAACATGACCCTTACGGCACCCAGCTTCGTCATGGTGGTGATACCGACGGTGTCCGAGACTCGTTGGACTACCTTCAAGGAATGGGTATCAAGGGCATCTACCTCGCTGGCAGTATCTTTTACAACTTTCCCTGGGAGTCAGACACTTACAGTCCATTGGTATGTTCGAGCTCATTGCAGGATTCTCTTGTCTAGGCTCGCTCAGAAGCTTTCCTGTCGCTCCGCTGGATTTACTTGGAGATATGACTAACGAGAATGCAGGACCACACATATCTAGATGCACACTTCGGTACGATTGCCCAATGGAGAGCACTTATCAATGATATCCATGCACGCGGCATGTATGTTCTACTTGACAACACTATGGCAACTATGAGTGATGTCATCGCATTCGAAGGATACTACAACAGCAGTGCTCCATGGTCATTCAAAGAGCACAAAGCTGTGTGGAAGTCGGGCGAACGCTATCAAGATTGGGAATTCAAAAACGAATGGCATGACGAGTGCCCTTACGAATATCCTCGCTTCTGGGATCAATCTGGCCATCCAATCCACGACGAGAACACCACGCAGATGATTGGCTGCATGGATAGCGAGTTTGACCAATATGGCGATGTTGGTGCTTTCGGACAATATCCTGAATGGCAAAAACAATTGTCCAAGTTCAACGGTGTGCAAGACCGTCTGCGTGACTGGCGTCCATCAGTTCAGACTAAGCTTCAACACTTCATGTGCATGATGCTCAAGGCATTGGACTTCGACGGCTTCCGTATCGACAAAGCCATGCAAGTTACTGTCGATGGTCAAGGCAATTTTTCCCACGCCATGCGCGAGTGTGCTGCCAGTCTTGGCAAGTACAACTTCTTCATTCCAGGTGAAATTGTCAACGGCAATGCCAACGGTGCTATCTACATTGGTCGTGGTAAGGAGCCGGAAATGCAAGTTGAGAATTTGACCGAGGCCGCCACGACGAATACGACATACATTCGCGAGGACGGCTACCAAGCGCTGGACGCCGGAGCATTCCACTACACCATTTACAGAGGTCTTATGAGATTCCTAGGGTACGTATATGGAACCATCACGACAGCCATCTCCGATGCTCGCATCAGACTCAATCTGCAACTGCCTCCTTGCAGGATACTTTTTGCAGCTTTCATGTGTCTATCGAGAGTTTATCTGCTTGTAAAAGGAGGCAGGCATTCAGAGCATCTGTTAGACTCGAGAGAAACGTTCTGCGTTAGGAAGGACGCAGATCTTTCTGGTCATGACGGCAGAATGGTGACGCATCATGATTAAGGTCACAGAATATGCTAACATCTTCAACACAGGCTTGACGGCAATCTTCTTGCAGCTTCCGATGCGAGCGTAAACTTTGTCGATGCATGGCACACTATGATTCAGACGAATGACTTCGTGAACGCTAACAACGGCAAATTCGATCCTCGTCATATGTATGGTGTTTCGAACCAGGATGTCTTGAGATGGCCTGGCCTTATCAACGGTACCGAAAGACAAGTCCTTGGCTCTTTCGTAAACACTCTTTTGGTGCCTGGTATTACTATGGTATCATGGGGTGAAGAACAGCTGTTTTACGTTCTCGACAACACAGCTGCCAACTATATCTACGGTAGACAAGCCATGAGTTCCGCACAAGCGTGGCAGATGCATGGCTGCTATAAGGTTGGTGATGAAAACTTGAGCAACTTTCCCGTCAACAGCTCGCTTGTTGGTTGCCAGGACGATTCGGTATCTCTTGATCACCGCGATCCTACTCATCCTATGTACAACTACCTAAAGACTGGACACGAGCTGAGAAGAAGATATCCCGTCTTGAACGATGGCTTCGATGTTCGTCAGCTTTCCAACCAAACCTTCAGATACTATCTGAATGGCTCGTTTGGAGAGCCCACCGAGACTGGTATCTGGAGTATCTACCGCGGTGAAATGGAAGCCGCTCAAGACCTTTCCGATGCTGGTGGCTACGGCAGTCAACCCGTCTGGCTTGTCATGAGTAACTATAACGGCTCGAGAAACTACACTTTCGATTGTAGCAGTACCAGCGGACAAGCCATTATCTCACCTTACGATGCGGGCACGACAGTCAAAAACCTGTACTATCCATTTGACGAACGAACTTTGGAACCTTCCAGAGAGAAACTCAACTTCAATGGCTCTACTGAGTACAACGGATGTCTCTCTTGGCTCAACGTCACCAAGTATGGTTACGCGGCCTTTGTCCCGAAGGATGTCTGGCAAGCCCCTTCGCCTCATCTCACAAAAATGATCCTCAACGACACATACATTGGTCACGATTCACGCATTATGGTCAGCAACGAAGACAAGGAGACTTTGGCTCTGGAGCTCCGTTTCTCCAGAGAAATGGACTGTGATTCGGTTCGACAGTCAATCAACATCACGTCAACCACTGGAGATGGATCAGTCGCAGTCATTGACACCGATAGTGTTGACTGCTTGACCACCGAGCTCTTAGATGAACCCCTTTTCTATGGTGCTAGTCCTTCTATCTGGAGATTCCGCACCAACATCACCAACGTTGCCAATGGAGTTCATACAATCACTGTCAACAACGCGACAGCTGCGAGCCAAGATGCTTTCACTGGATCCAAAGATCACTTGATGTTCCGCATCGGTCAACTCGACAACCCCATGATTTTCCCCTTCAAGGCCAACTACAGCTCAACACTTTTGTTCAGTGGCAATGGCTTGACCAAGCGTGCTTCTGAAACATCGGGTACATCAGAGGATGCTTTCTATGTTCAGCACAGAGCACCTGGTGCCGACAAATGGCGATACTCATTGACCTGGGGCGCTGAGTGGTCTGACTGGATGGTCTACAAGGGCGGCAACAGCACTTTGGACAAGCAGACCTGGGCTGGCAGCAAGAGACAGAAGTGGTCCGGCGATCATGTCAAGGTCCAATACTGGTCCAAGGCCACTGGTAGCAGTGACCACATCCAGGAGGGTGACGTATTTGGTTCCGCAGAACACATCCGTCGATTTCCGCATTTCTTCGTCCATGGTTCTTTCAACCAGTATGGCTACGATTCTGGTCTTAACAACAAGATGAAACTCGTCGACAACAGCACTTGGCAGTATGACTTCATGACCGAGTGGCCCTCTCAGTTCCAGCTTAACGTTTGGGGCATGGCGGATGATGGCACACCAGATGTCTCTGCAGCATTCGGTGATATTGACAATGACACTGTGCTTGACCGCATTGGTCCTACGTCTCTCGAGATGTCTGTTGTTAACATCACCAACAATGGACCCGATTCGCCTTTCCTTGCGTGGCGTATCCACTTCAACGATGCCTCGTTCCGCTATATTCTCATACCTGTTGGTAACCGCTGGAGACAACTAGCTCTGTTCATCATGCTTGCCGTCATTCCTCCTTTGACCGCTCTTCTGGGCATCTGGGGTTACAGAAGGGCTTTCTATGCTGTCAAATTCAACCAGATTGGTCTTGCTGATCCCAAGTCATTCATTCCCATTGCTATCAAGAACAAGTTTGGCAAGGGTGAGGTATTGAACGAGAAAACTGTGGCTGTGTCTTCCAGCTCTGAAAGTGTCGGCGCCGATGTTACGATGGATAACGGTGCTATTGTCGCCGCTGGAGCCTCCATCAAGCGCAGAACCGTTCTCATTGGTACGATGGAATACGACATCTCTGACTGGAACATCAAGATCAAGATTGGTGGACTCGGTGTCATGGCACAACTCATGGGTAAAAACCTCCAGCATCAAGATCTCATCTGGGTCGTTCCTTGTGTTGGTGGCATTGACTACCCAGTCGATACACCTGGTGAGCCTGTCGACGTGACCATTCTCGGTAAAGTCTACGAGGTTCAGGTTCAATACCACAAGCTTGAGAACATCACCTACATGCTGCTCGACGCCCCTGTTTTCAGAAAACAATCCGCCAAGGAGCCCTACCCTGCTCGTATGGACGATCTTGACTCTGCTATCTATTACTCTGCATGGAACCAGTGTATTGCTGAGGCCTGCCGCCGTTTCCCTATTGACCTCTACCACATCAACGACTACCACGGAACCATCGCTCCTCTATATCTCCTTCCTCAGACCATCCCTGTCTGTTTGTCTCTGCACAATGCCGAGTTCCAGGGACTTTGGCCGATGAGAAATGCAAAGGAGAGAGCTGAAGTCTGCTCAGTCTACAACCTCTCGGAGTCTGTCGTTGCCAAGTACGTTCAGTTCGGCGAAATTTTCAACCTCCTGCACGCTGGTGCCAGTCTTCTACGTCTGCACCAGAAAGGCTTTGGTGCTGTTGGTGTCAGTAAGAAGTATGGCAAGCGCTCTTGGGCAAGATATCCCATCTTCTGGGGCTTGAGCAATATCGGCGCTCTGCCCAACCCTGACCCTTCTGATGTCGCAGAATGGGACAAGAAGCTGGCCAACCCTAACGACATCACCATTGACGAGGTTTACGAATCATCCAGAGCAGGCCTCAGACGCCAAGCACAAGAGTGGGCTGGTCTCGAAGTCAAGCCGGACGCCGATCTATTCGTCTTCGTTGGTCGCTGGAGCATGCAAAAGGGTATCGACCTGATTGCTGACGTCTTTCCTGCCATCCTCGAGAAAAATCCCAACGTCCAGCTTTTGTGTGTCGGTCCCTGCATCGATCTCTACGGCAAATTCGCAGCTCTCAAGCTCGATGTCATGATGAAGAAGTATCCTGGCAGAGTTTACTCCAAGCCCGAGTTTACCGCTCTTCCTCCGTTCATCTTCTCAGGGGCCGAATTTGCCTTGATTCCTAGCAGAGACGAACCTTTCGGCCTGGTCGCTGTTGAGTTTGGTCGTAAGGGAGCTCTCGGTGTTGGCTCACGTGTTGGTGGTCTTGGTCAGATGCCTGGATGGTGGTACACGATTGAGTCGCAGACCACCAAGCATCAAATGCATCAGTTCAAGATGGCTATCGACGGTGCCTTGAAGTCAAAGTACGAGACTAGAGCACTCATGAGAGCTCGCTCCGCCAAGCAGCGTTTCCCTGTTGCACAATGGAAGGAGGACCTCGAGATCTTGCAGTCCAAGTCGATCAAGATCCACAACAAGCGTGCGGAGAAGAAGATGCGCAACGGTGGCATGTCAGTGGCCACCACACCCTGGGGCAGTGGCTACAACACCCCTAACATGCCTGGATGGATGACCCCAAGTGGGTGGACCACTCCCGGCGCAGGCACACCATGGGGCAGAGGTACACCCAACCCCAGTCGCCCTAACACAAGACCCTCCTCTCCTACCAGAGGAGACAACACAGCAGAGTCTTCACCTACAAACTCTCGCAACAACTCGTTCTCTCTTGGTACTCGCACCGGTCCTGGTCACGTCCAAGCCAGGGCACGCAGCTTCTCAGGCTCCCGACCTACTCTCTCGCGCAGAAACTCGACTGAAGCGGCTCAGGGTAGAAACCGCTTGAGCATGATTGAAGATGACGAAGTACATATTTCCGGTCAAGAAGCTCGAGAGGCCAAGGAACAAGCACAAGAAGAGGCACGCTCCGGCTTCCCCTTCTTGAATCAGGATCCTTTTGCTGCAAACAGTCCTTCTCTGTTCTCGCCTGCCGGTACCCCTGGTCTCGCTAGCCCCTCTGCCTCGTCGCCGTTCTTGCCTTTCCCTCCTTCGTTGGGTCGCTCGGCTAATGCAGAGTCGACTCTGACTGTCGATAAGGTCATTGAGCAGAAGGAAGACAAGACACCTCAGGACCTGTTGCCCTTCTTTACAGATTCCACTGGCCTGTACTACCGCACCTTTGAGCGCAAGCTGGAGGATCTGAGTGGCAAGACCTCAGAAACCGCCTTGTGTATCGAAGAGTACCTCGAAAAGTCCGAAAAACAATGGTTCAACCGCATGCACGAGGTCAAGATGGCCAAGGAGACACCTGCGGCCACCCGCGCGAATTCGCCCACAGGAGCCTTCAACAACAGCAACATAGACCCCGAGAAGGAAAGTGCTGACCAATTCTTGCTGCCCCAAAACTACCAGGCTCCCACTGGTATTCGTCGTCTGATGATGTACAAGGTCGGCGATTGGCCAATCTATTCGTTCTTCCTTGCACTTGGTCAGATCATCGCTGCAAACAGTTACCAGATCACATTGCTCACTGGAGAAATCGGTGAGGCTGCAAGCAAGTTGTACGTTGTGGCTTGCATCTATCTCGGTGCTTCAATGGTATGGTGGTTTGCCTTCCGTCGCTTTGCTCTGATCTACACCATGGCACTTCCTTGGTTCTTCTACGGATTTGCTTTCTTCCTTTTGGGCATGGCGCCTTATGCAGCCACTACCTCTGGACGCGGCTGGGTGCAGAATGTTGCTACAGGGTTCTACTCGTTTGCTAGTGCTGCTGGATCGTTCTTCTTTGCCCAAAACTTTGGCAGCACCGGGTCCGCGCCCGTCAAGACTTGGGGCTTCCGCGCTTGCATGATCCAGGGCACCCAGCAACTCTACATTGTCGGACTTTGGTACTGGGGTGACAAGCTCTCGGCTTTGAGTGATAGCGGTAAAGGCGCATCGACTCTGGTGACGTACGGGTCTACCATGACCGCCATTGGCGTTCCGATTGCCGTCTTCCTCTGGGCCATCGGTATCCTTCTCTGGCTGGGGCTACCCGCTTTCTACCGCCAAGCGCCCGGTGCAGTGCCATCCTTCTACACGGCAGTGATGAGACGCAAAATCATCGTCTGGTTCTTCATCGCCGTCTTTGTCCAAAACTACTTTTTGGCGTCCATTTACGGCCGCAACTGGAAATACTTGTGGAGCTCCAAGCACGCCCCTGGCTGGTCAATCTTCCTGCTCATCGTCCTCTTCTTTGTCGTCATCTGGGCTCTGGCGTTGTGGTGGTTCTCTCACCTGAGTACCACGCATTCGTGGTTCATCCCCATCTTCGCCATCGGCTTGGGCGCGCCTAGATGGTGTCAGATCCTCTGGAGCTGCAGCAACATCGGCATGTACCTGCCCTGGGCCGGCAGCCCCGTCGCTTCCGCCCTCTTGGGCCGCGGTCTTTGGCTATGGCTGGGTGTGCTGGATTCCGTCCAGGGCATCGGCTTCGGTATGATTTTGTTGCAGACGCTGACGCGTTACCACATCACTTTTACTCTTGTCGCGGCCCAGATCATCGGTTCCGTCGCGACCATCCTCTCGCGTGCCACCGCGCCTGATGCCACGGGTCCCGGAGACGTGTTTCCGGACTTTTCGGTCAATTGGAAGGATGGTCTTGCACATGCTGATTTCTGGATCTGCTTGATTTTCCAGTTGGGTATCTGTGTTGGTTTCTTTACTTTCTTCCGTAAGGAGCAGCTTTCAAAGCCTTAAAAGGGCGTTTGTTTTTCTTGTCTTCTTTTTCTCTTCTTCTTTTTTTTTTGCCTCCTCTTCCTTCTTCTTTCCTCTCACTTTCTTGCCAGTCTTGTCTGTCATTACTATATACCCTATAGATAGCCATTTTTTATTGTTCAAGATTCGATATACATATCTGAAAAATTCATTCTCCACAAAGAATTGTTTACTTCGTACTCCAGTCTTTGTCATGCGATAGCTTTTCCGAAAAACTTACAGTGCAAGCGAGGCTCACATCGTGTTTCGAGGTTGTATATCAAGAGTGAGAACTTTTTCGTCATTCATCTGTCGTGATAGCAATAGTAGAAGTAGTTGAGTGATAGCAAGAAAAAGACCCAAAGAGAACTCCCTAGTGAAGCCAAGGTACGAGAACATAAGGTCAAAATAAGAAGAAAGGTAAGGTAAAAGGAGAAAGTGAAAGAGCGCCATGGCTATCATGCGCTGTACCGTCACCACAACCCAACCTCGGACGACGTCCAGAAACGCTCCTATCGTCTCACGCTGCCTGCTGCACGTCTAAATAATCCTCGACTGGGACTCTTCGACTCTGCAATACCCCCATGAGCTACGACCAATTTCTTTGAGGAGACGGCTTGGTTGGCTGCTTGCACGGCCAGAGAATCTTCGCTGCCATTGCTGCTATGAGATACGCTCGTTCGTTTCGAAGGTGAGGCGCGACTGTGCTTAGATGAATGGTCGGAGGATGAGGCGTGGTGTTCGCTCATGCGTCGAAGAAACTTGTGGGTCTTCTGTGATATTGCTGCTCTTACGCCGCCCGCAACGTTGTGCTGCGCCTTGTTCACTGACTGGAAGCTTGAAGCTTGCGTGTTCATCATCAAGTTTGGTGTGGTCTCAGATCGTTCCATGCGCTGTGGATAGGCTACTGCGGACTTGGTGGTGGGGTTACTTCTCTGCAGTGAGGCTGGTGGTGTGTGCATGGCCGCAAGATTAGGAGTCGTTTCGGAGCGTTCCATCGGGCAACGGAGAATGCCATTGCGCTGCAACATGTGATCGCTTCCAGGCGTACGGTTGAGCTGAAATCTAGATGGGGTGCCCAGGTCAATAGAGCCACCAGTAGGATATAATGCACTAGATCCTGCAATACTAGTCCTGGTCTGCGTGTTGCTATCTGACTGCTCATAGTACTCATCTTCCTCGTCAGTCGATGACAAAGATAGGCTGTGTCTGTTGGGACATGCCGCGCCTGCCACGAGGCGTCCTTGATTCGATTTAGGCTGTAAGCTTCTCATATCCGCAACACTTGGACTCTCCGGGGTATGAAGTAATGCTGCATGCTTTGCGGCATTGGGAAGATTGGCTGCCACTCTGTGTGGCACATTTGTGTCTGTTGAGGTACCCATATACGAATCTTGCAAAACACTGGTGCTTGCACTATCTGGAGTTGGAGGCAGCAAAGCTCCGCCAAAGGACGAACCTTTTAGAGATGGCGTCTTCTTAGGGTTGGTTTGAGGAAGCTGAGTTGAATGCGCTGGATATTGTCTGTAGCCGGTAGGATGCCGTAAATGCTGAGCATGCCCCTTTTCTGATGGTGTTGTAGATGACTGCGGTGTTTGCACTTGGATCCAAGAATGGATGTCACTCTGGGAGTCATGGTTACTGCCAGCATGTCGTGACATAGTGTCCAATGCATTATTCGTAAAATCATTGCTGTCTGCGTCAAACTTGCCAGGCTCTTCATCCCTGGGCAGGTCGTAAATACTCGGGAAGCTACTTTCGCTCAAGACGCTCAGCCGTGGCGAGTCAAGTGTGTCGACGTCCGAGACGGCCTTGTCGACATCCTCCTTCTGCGACATCAAGGAAGCATAGCTCTTGACCATGTGCAAAGTTGGTGTCGGCTCCAGATATACGCTTCTCAAAGCACGAGTGTTTGGTTTGTCTTCGCCCACAAAGGATGGGATCCGCCTTTGCGGGCTCGCAGAAGACGGTCGTGTTGATGATGATCTGTCTGATTTTTGGGAAGAGATTCCAGCAGCAGGAAAGGGCGACACTGAAAGAGCGCGAGGTGGTATGTGAAGTTCTGGTATGTCATAGGGGTTTCGTTTCGAGTCTTGAGCTCGTTCAAGCTTTTCTTCCAAGTCACAGATGATGGTTACGGCTTCTTGGACAGCTTCGTCTCTGTGCTCTAGTTCTTTGACAAGGCTGTCGTTGAGTTCGAGCAACGTTGCATTCTCTTCCACAAGCTTGTTCGCTTTGTCGGCTCGTGAGGCCAGGAGTTTGCAATTTTCTTGCAATTTGACCATGCGCTCTCTGCAATGGAAGAGCTCCAGCTTCAAGTCAAAATTGAGCTTGGAAAGCTTGTCCATGCGTTTCTCCATTTCTCGCGCACCGAGAGACGCGGAAACATTGGTAGGTTCACGGCTGTTGATAGGTGTTGTTGTTGTTAGGGCATCGTTTGCGTAAGATCTTGCTTCGTCAAGGAATAAGTCATCATCCAGGTTGTTTATTTTTGGGCCTATATCTGAGCGGCGCGAGCGTGTGGTCGGGTTTGCGCGACGCGCTTGTAGGCGATCAAGAAGGTACGGAGATGCTGGGTTAGTCATGTCGCGTAGAATGTCGGGTTGAGTGAATGCGACCGTGATGATGCTCAAGTAATCATGAGAAGCAGTCCAAAGTGAAGAAAGCTGATGGGGCGAGAAGAGAAAGAGTCAGAGAGACAGAATCAAAGACACGCAAAGCACAGGGTGGGTTGGAACGTGAAGGTCGGTGTGGGCTGGCTTTGACTGGCTGGATATAGATTGCTTGAGCAGGTAAACTCGACCGTTGGAATGCACTCGTCGCCGGAGCAGCAGGAACGGTTTGCGACACTCAGCAGCAAACTAGAGTGAGCTTATTCAATGATACTCGAAGCAAACTTGAGCTGTGGACGCTGAAAGGATGCTCTGGAAATTAAGTGAAAGGGAAGGAGCCATCGCCGTCACCCTAATCACAATGCAGGGTCTCCCGCACCCGCACGAATGGCATTGCCGAACGAGCACTTTTTTTAGAGCCCCGCCAATGGACAAGGCCCCGCATTTAGCGCCCAATTACCTCTGTTGACTTCATGTTGACTTCGTCATGCCATCATTGTCAAGTCGATACAGGTCTCTAGAGGTCCAGCATCTCGTTCTCTTCCATACAGTCTCGTGTGAGCCCCATAATGAATTGTGCAACAACTCATCGACCTATTGCGCTACCTGTCGATGAGAGATGAGCCTATGCAGTTCACAGAAAACCGTGTTTTCTCTTTCGATGCACCCTGGTTTGGGAAATATCTATGCAGTGCAAGCAATAGAGACTTTTCCCGGCAGGACTGGACTCGCGAGGGATTGTATGTTGCGAAGTCAATCTTACTTAACTTCTTACGCACCAAATGCGTAGTTAACTATCTATGCTGTGTAATAATGTTCAAAAATGAGATTGGCCATTTTGAGCCGCCAGAAAACACCTTCAACACCCCGATTCTCCAGACCACGTGGAGAATACTCGCTAGGCAAGCCAATACAAAAGAAGGTAAAAACATGAGCAGCTAAAAAAGTGCATCCTTCCATGCACGTGTGCCCGGGTATCCGTGTTCCAGTTCCAGTTTCGTCTCTTTCTCCATTCTCTCAATGCATTTCCGGCATTCGTATGTTTTGCTTTTGAGCCAATCGTGATGCGTTATCGTCAAATATTCGTCTTTGTCCACTATCCTCCTGCTGCATTTACTGCTTGAGCTTCTGCCGTTGCGTCAATGTCTTCGATCTCACGTCCGCGTGGATCCACCACAATTCGATGACCTCGCTTGGTCTCCGGTACACCATCTCGGGCGGCTCCGAAGTCCAGCACCTGCAATCGGTTAGTCTCTTTGCCTATCAATCACGTTTCATTGCACATACCTCGATGTAAGTAAGGTTATTCCTCTGTACGGCAGCAACACATCTTCTCTCGTCAAATCTAACCTGCCACACTCCACTAAGGTTTGAGAGAAGATCGCGCAAACACTCGCCTGTTTCGATATTCCACATCTTGAGCGTACGGTCCGAGCCGCTGATGACTTTTTGATCGTCGTGCTGGAAGCAAGTTATTGCTCCAGTATGCGCTGACAGAATCGACTGGCAGGCGCCATTATCAGGATCCCAGATACGCAGGGTGCTGTCTGCAGCAGCGCTGACCAGACGTCCATGGCTAAGATCTAGAAGGCCAACCAAAGACGTGTGCCCATCGAGGTTGAAAAGACAGTTTCCTGTTTCGAGAGACCACACTTTGACCAAGTTATCCATCGACCCAGAGATGCATCGTCCCCTTTCATGGTCAAGGACTACGCTATAGACCTTTTGAGTATGCCCTGTGAGGCGATGCACCATGTCACCAGTCGAGATTTTCCACACTCGAACAGTGCAGTCGTAAGAGCCGCTGACGAGGGTATCGCCGTGAGCTGCAATGGCACGCACTGAATTGTGATGCCCAGTCAGAACACGCAACGAGTAAGGATTATCACCGTCGTTAGCCGGAGGGCCAGCTTGATGGATCTGGGGGTCGTCGGGATGAGGAAGCTTCCAAACTCTGAGAGTAGAGTCACGCGAGCCAGTGATAATAAGCGGCTCTTTGGGCATCATGATAGGTGAACCGTCAGCAGCTGTGCCAATCTTGACAGGCTTCAATATGACAAGGCAGCGGACAGTAGAAGTGTGGCCTTGGAAGGTCTGCAGACATTTGCCAGAGGGAATGTCCCAAATGCGGACAGACCGATCCGTCGAGCCTGACACCAATGTATCGCCTTCGTAGTGCAGTGCCCAAACTCCACCCTCATGTCCTTCAAGCTTCCTTCGCAAAGCACCGGTCCGGGTATCGTAGACGTTGATGTTTGTGTCGTCGCTACCAGTCAAAATCTTGTCCGAGTCGAACAGCAAGCAGGTGACGACGTGGCGGTGGTGGGCGCGGAAGGCCAGATGACGTGGCTTGGCCTCGGAGTCCATCCAGCTTTTCGCGATCATGTAGTGTCTTTGGTAGATTGATTTGTAGAGATGCAGATTGGCGAGACTTGGAAGGCCGACGTTCGGATTGGGAACGGCTTTGGCAGCAGCACTCGCATAGGCCATGGGACCTTGGGCTGTCTGTAGGTCGCGCAGCCAAAGAGGGGTTTCGTCTTGGCGTCGAGACACCTTCCGCTTTTGTCTCTTGTGGCTACCAGCGCTGCTCGTTGCCTTCCTCTTGGTTCTGGTGATGCGCAAGGATGCAGAAGAGCCGGCATCATCACTGCTCACCGACGGAGCGGCCAACGGGCTCATCGGTTCCGTTTCCAGCTCGACAACTCTCGGGACTGAGCGTGTTGATCTTGACAGACCAATGTCCTCTTCATATCCGTCCAGAGTGGGAGCCTGCCATGCCCATCCCTCACGCACTGCCCGCTCGACCTCGCCATCAGGCAGGTTGAAGCCGTCTCTGTCAAGGAGTTCTTTCCAGGCTCTTTCATCAGAATCTATCAAATGCCTCCACTTCTTCGATACCTGAGCTGCACGACAGAGACTCCTGAAATCCAAGAATTTAGTGATTTGCAACCCTAGTTCGACTGGTAGTACGTCGAACGGATCGCACTTGAGGGCGGGGTTGACGAGCGACGCGACTGTCCGCAAAGTCTTCTTGGTCGAGCGTCTGAGCATTTGGTACAAGACGTATGACTGCATCTCCTCTGGTAAGGCATCGTACGCGTCGATCATTGTGGGCACGTCCATCAGTGTCAACGGAGGTGGTCGATGTTGTTGAGCGAGAGTATCTGACTGGACAGTGGCCTCACTGGAAGTAGCAGAAGCATCCGGCTGGTCTGTCATCATACTGTCTTCCAGATCCAGTCTGGATACCTGACTGGCATTTTCGTCGTCGGCATCGCGAGTAGACAAGAGAAGTTGATGACTGCGAGCCAAATTGGCTGCGGCTGTGACTGGTGAGAGGCTAGGGCTGGGAAGGCTGGCATCCTGCTGTGAGTTGCTAAGCAGACTAGCAGGTAGAGGGCGTGGTTGCTCAAGACGAGGGTATGGATTGTCGATAGGTTCCAGATCACCCTCAGCTACTGGAGGTGTGGCAGTAGCAGCGTCTCGGTCGAACGAGTGGCTCGGGCCAGCAAGCGTAGCCTTCTGTTTTGCGTGCTGCTCTTGCCACTCGCGAGCTTTTTGTGTCAATGAGGTCGATCGTTGCTGTTCGCGTTCGTGACCGGGAGCAGCATCCGTGTCAGGAGTGACGGGCATTGGGCGATTCAAGGTCGACGGCTGGTTCAAACCAGAGGGGTTTTGATCGTTGTCGAGAGGATATGTGATACCGGAGCGGGTGCGTGATAGAAGCGAGCGGGGATGTCTTCTACGACGATGCAGGCTGGCAAGCTCTGCAGCTTCGGCGAGACTAGGCGGTGATGCGGGCCGCTTGGGCGGCAGAGGATGGGACGTTTGAGCTCGGGTAGGGGTCTGATAGCTCTGCGACGAAGCCTTCTGGCTGCGTATGAGGCCGTTGGATTGTTGCAGTTGTGCTTGTTGCTGCTTGTACTTGAGAAGCTCGTCAGTATCAGAACGGGAAGCACCTGTAGAGCTTGTATACCTTGTCAAGGGAAGACTGAACATTTTCAGCCTCCTGGTAGACGATCGAAGTACCGCCGATATCGAGGGAGAAACGCTGCAGGGATGACGGTGTGGCAGTAGAGGCCAGAGGGTATTGCTTGGGGTCTCGACTGAGCATGTCTCTCGGTGGGCGAATCAGTAAGGGTGGCAGAGTGACGGTGGTGGTAGTCGTCGTGGTTACGACCGTCTGCTGAGTAGCGGGGGCGAAGGCCACATGAGCCATGGTGGTATACGGTGGCACATGTCGATGGTCTGGCGAGGCAGGAGCGGTGGTGAACGAGGCCTGGGTGCTGCGTATCTGGGCTCGTTGTTGGTCATGACGGGCTGGGGGATCCATGCTGGCGTCGTCGTGGTCGAGTCGTGGTGCCAGAGGTGGATGACAGCGTCGCTATCGACGTCGGAGTGGGAGGTTGGCTTGGTCGACGGTATAGGCTGTCGGTCTCGTGCAAGCCCCGGAGCGTGACGACAGAGTCAACGCACGGGGATGCGAAGGTTGCAAACACGCTCACGTCGCTGGGATGGAATCTCTATCAAAGGAGCATCGTCTGTGGGGATCCAGGCGGAATGGTCAAGGAGAAAGTGGAGACTGCCGACTGGTCGTGTTGACTGGTGGGTTGGAAAGGAAACAGGCCGCTCGCTGCCTGAGTCGCTTTGTCCCAAGTCCTGCCTGCCGTTTTTGCGGAGTGCCCGACATGCGCCACCGCCTGCGAGCCAAGCACTCTGTCCTGCCTGTGAAAACCTTGCCTCTGTCGTGCATAACTTTATCATTCTTTTTTTTTTTCTTCTGGCCTTCTACTCTGTCTTGTCAATAAACAACAAGCTCATCGCAGAAACATGTCTTCCCTTGTACACAATCACTATCACCAGCATTTATACCACTCTTCATTCTGGGGTATCGCGAAGCTCTGGTCTTCTAGAAGCCCTAGCGAGCTACCGAATAAATGCAAGCAGCCGTGATCAGCAGGACAAACCCCTTCATGATTACCACAACAAAGAGCCTCCTTGTGGAAGGTCCGAATTATTCATCCCCTGCTTCGTTGCTATCCCTACGAATATTGTAATTCAGGAACCTGGTTGAGATTGTGATAAGACACTTGATTTGATTTTCCATAAGCGAACCTAAACTACGTACCAGCGACCTCAGTGTTTGACAATGCGAGAGCTACAAGCTACTACCGATCTTCTTCGTTTCTGATAAACACTCCACCAGCAACACAGCAAGACAACAAGATTATCACCGGCATAGTCTTTTCTTAGCAAATGCTTTTGGGCCGCGTCCGAGACTCTTATTCGTTGTTGACAAGCTGGTCGACCCAAGTGTTAGGGTCGGTAGAATGAACTGGACGACGTCCGGTGGCAGGACGAGGGGTGTCAGGCTGCACAGTAGCAGTTTCAGGGCTGGTGCCAGGAGTGCGAAACTGCTTGGGAACCTGACCATAGCCATAGACAGAGTCATCCTGGGGACTGACATGGCTCTTGCGGCGCGAGAAGTGGTCGCGACGAGGAGTGGGGGTGCTGTGAGTGCTAAGGTCCATGGGACTGGTGGACAGGTCATAAGAGCTCTGGCTCTGTCTGACGGGTGTCTGGGGCTGGACAGTCTTCTCGGGGCTTCCGTAAGACCAATTGCGAATGTTGTGGTCGAATCTGTTGCCGCGTGGGATGGAACGAGGGATGGTGTAGAGGCGAACGCCCTCGCCACTTGATCCAGTGCCACACTGAGAACTGGAAGGCTTGAGAGGAGGAGGCATGGCGTTGTGGGGTCTATCTTGGACGCCATTGCCGTTTTCGTTGAAGACCGAACCAGACTTGCGGTGGATGATCCGATCCTGGCTGGGGAAGCTGCTACCCGTAGTGACGGTTGTGCGCAGAGGATCGCGTACGCTGGAGCTCTGCTGGCTGTGAATGCTCTGCGACTGAGCAAGCGAGGCGGACTGTTGAGAAAAAGAGGAATTGTAGCCGGTCTGAACGGGAGTGATGGGAATCACGTTTCCGTTGATGTCAGGAGCGGTGGTGAGTGAACCGTCAGCATGCTTGTAGACATGCATCAGCTCCAGTTTGGGCTCACCGCTGTTGGTGCGCTTCTCAGGCGACACGGATTTGGCCTGAGCCATGAAGTTGGTCTCCTTGTTCTGCACAGCTCCAACTGTAGGGGGTGGAGACTGAGGCTGAGCTGCATTCTCGGATCTGCCATTTTCGACACGGCCTTTACGACCGAAACCCTGATTTTGACCACGAACATGTTGCTGGGGTCGAGGCCCTCCGCGAGCAGAGTATTTGGGAGGGGGCACGCGAGCTGTGACCAGAGTACTGTTCTGCAATGCGCGGCGGAAGAACTCCATGCTGGTGGGAGCGGCGAGCAGGTTTTCGACGTGAGGCGCTTCGATGTACCTCTTGACAACTTCACGACCAGTTGCCTCGGTGTAACTGAAACAGACGGTCAGAACAGAACAAACAATATTGGAAAATCAACTTACTGCATGCCGTTCCACATCTGTGTAACGGAGACCTGGTCGATTTTTCCTTCGACAAGTGTGTTGACATCGTCGAATGGAACTAGCTTGCAGTAGAGCCAATTGATGACCATGGCGCTGCGTTATGTCAGCTCTTGAAAACAAAAATGATTTCAACAAATAAGCTTACCCTTGCATTTTTCCCTCATCCTTGTCAATGAAGTCGGTGTGAACCTCAGGGTCGTAGGACTGCAGCTCGGCAAGTCCACAGAAGTGTTTGCTGAAACGTATCAGCAATCTTGGTAGATCATGCAGGCAACGACGATACAAACCTGCCAGGTATTGACCAAAGCAACAAAGTCTTGGTGGATGGGTCTGGGTGGCTCTCATGAAGCTCCATGATGCGAGTCATGACATTGCGGTTGGTAGCCCACAATCCAGTTTGGAAGGACAAAAGGATGTCATCGAGACTGGAGCACTTGATGGCCACAACTCTGGACTGTATCAAAGGTCAGCAAGGAAAGACTGAAATGATGATGCTTGGACTCACGCCATAAGGCATCTGGTAGTGGCCAGAGTTGAGATTGCCGAGAATCTTGTAGGCTCCGCGAAAGGTCTCGGAGCTGGGGTTATAGAGGACGCGAGACAATTTGAACGTGCGAGGGATCTGCTTCTCCATCCAGACTGGAGGAGGACCTGACGGAAGACCTGGCTCGGAAGGTTTGACGACATCTGAGGCCAGAGCAACGCCTTGCGACTCTGTGGTGCTAGCAGAACCCTCAGACGAAGCGTGATCCTGAGGCTTGACCAGCTCTGGATGACAAGGGGCAGACATCATGTGTGAAACAGGCGAATCTGGCTTGGGTGGGCTCGGCTTGTGGCTTTCTGACCGACCAGCAGCCATGTTGGAAGGCTTGGCTCCAAGGAGGATCTGTGAGCCAGGGTTTTTGGAGCTACGGGAACCATTGCGGGTAAGGTCGTTCTGAAGTCCACAGCCGTTGAAAGCGTCAAGCTCGGTCGAGAGTTCGCAGGCTGTGACAGAATCTGACTTGATGCCCTCATGTTCAGGACGTTTGAAGGGAGCACCAAGGCCTGGAATCATGATGCCATTGAAGGGAGGAGCAAGAATGGGTCTGGTCACATTGGTGTCGCGAGTCATGCTTGCAGTTGGTGGGGTCGCCTCGATGGCAGCAGGCTTGCCAGTGTTGTCTGGATGACCTGAGAGGCCGGGCAGCGAGTTCCGGCAAACATCCTGGGAAATGGTTCCGGGAATGTTCAATAAACTGGAGAAAATATCAGTGACATGTCCCTTATTGGTCTCAGAGAAAGTTGCCCTTACGGCAGGATTTCAGAACGGGCGTCAGGATGATAACTTGGAGCCATGAAGGGCATGTCGCTGGCCTTACGGAGCCGGCCGCTTGAGATCGAGGATGGCTCGATCCTGAACAAGGCTTTAACGGCGTCACTGTCGAAGCCTTTGTGCTTCTGTTGCTGAGGCGCAGGTTCGTCACCAATGCGCCTGCGCTTGAATGCTTCGGTGAACTGAAGAGGCGAAGGGCCAGCCAGATCAAGAGCGCCTGTGTTATCAGGCATCTTGACATCTGACGATGCCTCAGAAGCCTTCTGTGAATCAGAGGTTGAGGTAACTGATGACAGTCTGGGAGGATGACTCTGCGCTGAGTCGTTGGAATGACTAGGAAACATGGTTGGCGCTGGTTGTGCGTTAGCAGCTTGATAAGGGTCAGGCTCATAGAGACAAACTCACCAACAAGCTAGTTCTTTCGATTAGACGATAAAGACAAGACTGCGCATAAGAAGTTGTGTCGGCGTGTGCTTGAGAGGGAAGAAGAGACGCGAGTAATCGCGTCAAAACCGAGGTCGCGTCTGGCACAGTGAAAGCTGCAAGCGAAGTGAACCCACAACAGCCACCTGAAGAGCCAGAATTGAAGGAGAAGGATGAACAAAAGACTATGTCTATTTTCTTTTTCAAACATTGAGATGTATCAAACAGAGAGGCCGAGGAAAGAAAGCATACCAGAGACAGCAACACGTGACCAGGACATGATAACAACACCTGAGCAGCACATCCTTGGAGACTTACCTACACCATACTAAAGACTTGACAAGCCTTCTACAGAGGTTCACAGACATTTACCAACTTGCAGATGAGACGATCCGGACTCTCCTTATCTTATTGCCATCACGAGAATATAGACGACAATCCAAGCGCTCTACAACGCCGTGAGGTCCACACCATAATGATTTCTTATTTCCTCGTTTCTTCACATTGGGGATGATCGATGTTTGTCGAGGGTGGACATGAAGATGAAGAGAGTGAAGTCAAAGTCGTGCGTTGCTGTCGTCCGAGTGAAGAGTATGAGCACGGGCCTCAGATCTGTCCCGAAGAGACGCCGACGATGCCAGGTGCGTCTTCTACCAACACCAGCATGTCTCGCTGCTCTGCAGTGCCTGGTGGCTTCCAGTAAGCGGTTTGGTGATTCCTTGATGCTTGCATAGTATTTGCCGATTCCAGATTCGGAGCTTTTCCTAGCACATGGTCCCCAAATGCAATACTCGAACTTGAGAATGGGCGCCAGTTGCATTCGTAGAACTCTGGTCTTTCGCTCGAAGTAGCATCATGCTCGTGAAGATGTGAAAGTAAGCTCTCAGTTTAGGCGGACTTGCTCGCTTCCAACCTTCTGTGTTTCCGATGAGTAGGTACATATGGTCGATGACGAATATTGAAGACGACGAAAGCCACAAGACTAAATGCCACCCTCTGGGCTTGAATGGTAAGATCTGAAGTTTGGCTTCATGCTCGGGAGGTGTAAGAGTGTGGTGATGTGACTTCTTGACGTTGACGGGAAGAGCGCACGACTGCACAGATGCACCTTCCCTTTGACCCTTGTCTTCTGCCTTCTTCTTCTAAATCCGTCTTCACATGACAAGTCACACTCTCATGCATGTGATCTTCTCTTGTCCTCAGCTGAGCTTCATCTTTCTTCCGTCTCCTGTTGGCATCTGCTCCGTTCATGATTATGGCTCAGGTCACCGCTCAGCACCAGGCATTAGCCACCAAGTCTGCATTGAGCCAAGAGCAGAGCACTAAAACTGTACAGGTCATGCTGTACACATCGGTCAGTCACATCAAGATGTTCTTTCTCATGTTGTTATGTTCTGACCAGCCCTGGTTAGGCCAGCATGCTATGCCGTATGAGGTGAGGGGGACTTTGATGTCCGCTGCAATGAGCGATACTGATCACTTTCTTGTAGAGAAATCTTTCCTCCTCTGGCTTTCGACGAAGTGGAGTTCACCGACGATGACGAGCTGTACACATACGAGGGCCTGTTAACCGCCCAAGAGCCACGCCGAGCACAGCCATCGTCTCCATCAAGCGTCTCAACAAGGTCATCTGAGCCGACCAGATTGGCAGTCCCTCTACTCAAGAGGGGCAGGAGCGACCGTGTCAATCAATTTCTTGATGCACTTGTAAGTGGCAATGACAAGATGCGATTTCGATGTCTTTGCTGACTTCCTTCTCAGGACGCCACCTTCGAGGCATTACGTCGCAAGATCCTGCATACACTACGCATACCATTCATGGGGGACCCTGAGACGAACACAGACCCTTTTGAGCTCTACACTTTTCGCATCAAATACAAGCGATCACCAGGAGGTGAACGTGAAGTCGAGGGTCTCGAGACGAACTTGGAGGACGAGAATATCGCTTTTGATTCAAGTCTCGATATTCACGGCTGCGTCATCAGGCTACTGGCCAGATTGTGGGAAGAATGCAAAGATCTTTCGCAATTGCCGTGTGAGTCGAGTGACATACTTGTGATGAGTTCAAGATGCTGATGGCTCAAAACAGCCGAACGATACATGCAGCCCGGGATCGTCTACGTTGATGATGGATGGGAACCAGAAGGCTACCTGGAATCGAAGTCTAATGTATCAGTGACAGGGTTTGCCGGATGGAAACCGCACATCGTTGACCTTGGCCTCAACAGTGGTGTTCATCATGAGTAAGTCGGTCTTGCGCACTTCTTGTGATGCCAGCTGACCCGGCAAGTGTTGCCCTGCGGGTTGATACTCTGATGCATGAGTACTCTCATACCAGGCGGATGTCCCAGGATCTCAAGACTCGTAATCCTCAAGTTGACAAACACAACCATCCCTCTGACGGGACGACACTCGTGACAAATGCTTCAGGTGGACAATTGATGATTGCTTCGCCCCACGAGGGTAGGCAAAAGTCGTTCGTCTCTGCTGTCCCGGAGACGCCACCGCATATCACTAGCTTGAAAGATTCTTTAAATTCTCCTAGATATCCTCTCGATCACACAGGGACCATGATTAATGAAGCTTTCGACGAGACGGAAACGCCAACAAGTAATCTCTTACAAGCAGACGGCGCTCCGGACATGTTGTCTCATTCCGTGATTACGAGTGCGTCGAAAGTCAATGATGATCATCGTCTGCGAAACTCTCTGGACAACATGGTGAGTAGACCTACTGCCAAAGTTGAGGTTTGAGGCTGATATGATATTTAGATCAAGTCCAACTCGAACCTTGAAGACACGTTTGCAACTCAGCTTAGAGTCAGAGCTGACCAGGCGTCGAGTGAGAGCATTTCAAGTACGGAGCTGGACGAGCACATGGCGGCGTATGACTTCCTCTCGCGCGAGAAGGCGCGTCAATTATGGGACGAGATGCCTGAGCTTCAGAGGCGGCCAAGTACGCTTGCCAACGGCTCGATCACGAGTTGTCGTTGCCAGCTTGACGACCACATGAGCGAGATGGTATGCTCATAGATCACTCCAAATGGAGCCAGGCTGATCTCTACTGTAGATACAATGCAGCATATGTGGTGTGCAACAACACCTCATCTGTCAAGGCTTTTTCGAGAGCGATGGTCATACGTTGTCACGGCATGTCTGCCACCTTTGTCTGTTTGGACGTGAAGTGGCTAGAGACACACTTATCAAGCTTCGTGAGCTGGCTCTGCAAAGACGCATGATGGATCTGCTTCTTTCTGAAGAAGTCGACGACACACAGGAACTGGGAAAGAAGCTCGGTATGTTGAACAAAAAGTAGCATTGCGTGTTGCGGACACTCATTCGTTTCACAGGAGACATGCAGTTCGACAAATTGACAGAACTAGCCACATCTCTGGAACAGCAAGGCCTGATTGTGGAGCAGAGCAGACGTCGCACGCGCACATCGCAAGGCAAGATAGCCCTTCCAGGTTCGGTTAGCAGGACCGAGTATGTGGACCTTCTCGCAAAGCTTTTTGATCCATACCAAATTGTGGGACATCATGTGAGTCCAACTGCTTGATCAGCTCGATGGCGGTACTGATTTAGTAGTTCTCTGCTCTTGTAGTGGCCAGAAAATCAATGACAGATATGAAGGAGGCATTGAGCTCAAGATATCCTCTGCTCGCTCGAGCTTCAACCACAAGAACTTCAATCGCCTCACCGGAACTGAAAAGAGCCGCAACCGCCGACGCTAGCAGAAAAGAGACAAACAACATAAAGAAGGGTATCAACAAGAAGAGAGCTCGAACCAGCCAACCAGACGAGCCATTGATAGCCGGACCGGTGACGCCAATCCGTCATTCACAGAGAAAAAGGACACCCACATCCAAGATGAAGGAAGCTAAGTTCGGCCTCTTTATCAATGGACAAAACCTTCCATCTCGTGAGGACCCGGCCATAAAATCGAAACGATTCAAAGGCGACTCATGAATCTGTGTTTGACTCGTGTGAGGGAGATGAAGCTCAAAAACTCAATTTTGGGCTGAGTAATGGGTTGTGAGTGGAGGACGTTTGGTGCTTGCAGCATGTTACGTGGATGGTAGAAATGATTGTGGACGCGTGTAAAGCAGTGATCAATGATGGCTATGTGGCTTGAGGTGGCACGCGAACACGAACACATGAAGGGACCAGACGCGGAGGATGGCGAATTGCTCGGCTACAGGTAATGAATTGATATCAGAGAAGAAAAATGTCATTTATTTTGCAGCCAATTCCGAAGGACAATGTGCTCTGTACGCGGGCCATTTCCTGTTGCACCAGGACCGGAAAGATGGTGTCTTGTGACATTGGTATTCGCAGATGATCAACAAGGCAACGGCGAGGGTGCATGGGTGCAGGGCGAAGGACGTTGACCCAGCCTCCAGTCGGTCGGCGAGGATCCTCCAGACGTGGGGCCTCTGCACAATTAATTCGAATTAATATTCATCTGAGACAGCCAATTGCGTGAGGGCAGATCATTAGAAGACGGACTGGGTGCAGCAAATCAAACGAGGGCCGGAGCTGGAAATTGATGGATTTGATTTCTGTCATGGGTTCAACAACGTTATGTCGTGCAGCAAAGGAAGCCAAGTACAATAGGGGATGCAGGTCGTGAGTCGCTCGCTCTCTGGCTGGATGATGGCAGACAGTGGGCCCCCACGTCTCAAAGGAGCAAAGTTTGAGCACGAGAAAGTTCTTGGATGACCGGGTCGCGCTAAACAGCGGCGCCCCTTGTGTTGGGCGAGTCTCGAGCAGTTTAGCGAGCCACCAAAGTCTTTGGGGAGTGTGCTTTTCGGAGACTAGCCAAGGTGCCGGCATGGCATGGCGACATTGATTGTCGACGAGATTAATGATTGGGGTACAGGCTTAGGTGACGGTGCTGCAGCGAAGAACAGGAAACAATGTGACCTGTTTCTCTCTGCTCGATGATATCGGCCCCTGATCCATTCTCTCGCAGGGTAGCGTACCGGGTCTGACGTCGAATCGGGGCGTCTCTGCAGCCATTGCCGACTTGCAAGGAGAAAACAACGTTCAACTTGGCGCCCAAAACTCGTCAACAACAAAATCGCGTGTCGACGTGAAAGAGGTTCGCAGGCGGCGCCGTTGCGTACCTCTCTGAGCGCGCTGCACGTCAAGCAAGCCGTTGGCCGCTCGATCGATAAGGAGTTTGGGTTCGTACGAGTACTTGTTGGTCAAGGGGGGCTGCTCGGCTCTTGTACATAATGAAGACGTCGTCCGCCGCGCCTGCGCGCCCGCCCAGGCCACTGTATCCCTTCGACGACCACGACCACGACAGCGACGACGACGAGCAACTGCAAAGACGCTTCCAAGACAGCATCGGATACACATTGGCGACCGAGGGAGCCGAACCATCAACCATGGGTGCCGCAGGGACTCTCCAGATATGGCCCAAGCTGCACATGGAGCCCTACCAGAACATGCCCGACCTGGACAAGGCTCGCTTCAACACCACCGACCCTCTGTTCTCGCAGCCCGCCAGACGACGGCCCACTCTCCACGCTGCCGCCAGTCAGCCGGATCTGTATTCATCGTCGCGCAAGTACTCGATCAAGACCGACGCCGCTCTTCCTCCGCCCATCCCGCACGCCCACCAGCGCAGCCACAGAGTCGACTTCTCGAGGCTCTTCTCGAGACACAAGTCCAAGAGCAAAGAAAAGGAGAAGCCCCAGAAGCCATCCCCCGCTCTCGCACCCTCGCCCGCCCTACCGCTCCCGCCGCCGCCGCCAGTACCCGCATCTACACGGCCGCGCCAGGGCAGTGACATTTCATCCGCCCGACCCGCCTCAGCAGGTACTGCTGCCCACCGCATCCAGGCCACTGCCTTTGACAGAAACGCCACCGAAAATGCAAAGATCAATGTGCGCAGACCTCCCAAGGGCATCAAACACTGGTTCGAGGGTCTGGATTCTTCCGACGACGACCTTCCCGAAGTTGTCACGCCTGCCGAAACCATCCATCAATCAGCCTTCAATCCAGCGCTCGGCCCAGGAAGGTCGAGAGATGCGCCGACTTCGCGTGTCACACCAAACTGTGAAGGATCATCGACCGATTACTTTCACTACCATGGCTCTCAACATCATGCATATTCCCAGCCAACAAACCTGCAGGAACGAAGCATGCTGAATCTTTCGTCCGACGAAGAAGACAATCACTCCGAGCCATCGTCTCCGCCCAGATGGATAGACCAATCAACTACCCAACACGTTCCCATATCCGAACAGTCGAGCTGGTCAAAACTTGCCGCCACAAGACAATCCACCTTCAGCATGCAAACAACAATGACATCTGGATCTATTCCCATCATCAATGCCGACAACCTCGAGATGGCCTACCGGACCCCTCTTCCTCCTCTTCCCGCCCAGTATCAGAATCAAGCCGATTTTAGCCCTGTCCCTGTTCCCTTGCGAAAACAAAAATCCTACCACTTCTCATCTCCCGGACGCACCAGAGCGACAAGTACCGCGTCGACAATGCAGAGCGGTAACAGCGCCGCCTCTGTCACCACCGGCCAATCTCATGTCATGGCCGTAACTCAGGAGGAAATGGCTCTCTTGGAAATGATGCGTCGTAAGAGAGCAGAAATGCAGACTTCGTCCAATCATCCTGCACGACGACACGAATCTTCTAGCCAGCCATCTCACTCTGACCGCAAAAATTCGACCGTCAGAAGCACTGCTTCTTCTACATTTTCGCGAGGAAGTGCCCTGAGTGTTGGGTTGATGCTTGACGCTCCTGAAGGTACCGCTTTTCCTGCCCCACCGAGTAACAGAATCATCCACGAGACCCAAGACATGAATTACTTTGCCCTGGACGAGAAACGCACCAATAGATCTTCGGACATTTCCACACCTCATTCCTATATGCTGGCCGAGTTAGAGGCTCCGACTGAACAATTGCAAGCACTCTGCTTCCAACAACCGACCAAATCTGCGAGCTCGAGTCAGAACAAACTCATCCCTTTTGAGAACACGGCCGACCCGTATCGCCTAGCACCAGACCTTGAGCTCTCGTCCATCGACCTTCTACCGCTTCCAGCACGCACCTATTCTCCCTCTTTGACAGGCACTTGCAGCTCGGCCATGACTCCCGAGTTCAGCAACCACGGCACGGCCAGCTTCAACGTTGCTGGCAGTGACAGTGAAACCAGCAGTGAGGCAGACCGATACCGCAACAGCGTCAAGACCATTGACAGTGCTGACATGGATGTTCTCACTGCTTGGGGTCGTCTTGGCGGACAGTGATTGCCTCCAGCAAAGCGTGTTCCTCCTTTTGTATATATGTTTTGACCACTGTCGTTTTTTCTTTTTGTCTTATGAGCTCACGATCAAAAATTTTGGGTATGGGAAGGGGGAAAGTCTTATTGAGACATGTAGGACTTTTGGAGTATACCCTTTTGTTCCGTTTTGCTGTTTATATACTTCCGATGTTGATCATCCTTTTTTTTTTTTTCACTGCTTTACAAAGTTGGAAATTTTTTCTTTTCACTGCTTTATCAAGTTGACCGATTTCACGACCCATCTTTCCCACTGTCAAGAGGATTTACTATCGCAATGCATGATCACTTCTGAGATCAGAGATGTGACCAGCGAGACGAAGTCACCAAAGTCTGCTGCTTTGTTCGGACATATTTGGTGCCAGACACGAACAACATCTGTGTTCTTGCGATGGGGTTCTCCATAAAGCAGAGATGGCCTAAGATGTAAAAGATGTAAAAATGGGAAATGGAAAGTAGAACATTAACATTTCTTTTTATCACACATACCATCAAAATGTAACAACCATTGCCAAAAGCATCATCTTGTTTTTTTTTTTTCTGACCCTACTCCACGTAATGAAGTTCTCGGCTCTTTGCTTTTAAGACAGCTATTAGTTTTCTATGTTTTTGCTCTAGGATATTATTCTTTTAATCAGTCTAGTATTTTACATGGACTTTGTTTTCTTTTTTCTAAGTCGAAAATGACAAGCTTGTCACCCTGGCTAACTTGTTACCAATAATGTATATATTCCTAACTAAAGGATATATGTTTTGTTTATTGCTTTAATGTTATACTTGCAATCTCTTTTTGTTTCTTTTGCAACTATTCAGTATAGATGACTTAATATAAGACTCTTTTTAACTACTTTATTACATAGTCCTATGATTTTGCTAGAATATGTTACTAGTCTCCACGCGTCTTGATTTGCCTTTATTGACTAAAAATGTGTTACGCACAAAACTGCCATAGTATGCTTACAAAATACTTAATCAGTGTGGAAGTAGAGAATAACAATCTCTTTTGACAACTTCTCCCACATCACGATGCTTTGGCTCCTTTTTACACAAGCATTATTATTTGGGTTTCTATCCAAGGCATCCATCAATGGTCGGTTAGCTCAGTTGGTTAGAGCGTGGTGCTAATATCTTGAAATATCTGGCACGCCAAGGTCGCGGGTTCGACCCCCGTACTGACCATCAACCCATCTTTTTGCATCCTTTGAGCCGTTTTTTTCTCTTCCGATTAGAAGATCGCAACTTCATCGTTGCCTTGTGATAAGTTCACCAGCAGCACGCACTAATCAACCCGAGCCAAGCGACGATGAGCTTGGAAGGTGTGATTGTTTTTAATTTTGATTTCCGTGATTTCTTCACTTCTGAACAGCAGATAATGCTATAGATTAGCGAATTGTTGCAGAGTGCATTTACCGATTTGTATACGAGGGAACGGAGAGTAAAGACAAAGTCTGGACCTGCAAAGGATTGTACTCAAAGGGTGTGGTGCGAAAGGACTTGGGATGATTGTGCGTGATATGAAAAGACATAATAAGCTCTACGGTGTCCTTGCTTGCTAGTCTTATCAACTTGTTCATTGACCAGCTCTGGACGACGTCCGAATCAACATCGTATCACCACAAGCCATCAATAACCACAGACAGAAGAAGTAAGGAACATCAAGTCAAAAGGGAGTTTGGAGCCTTGTTGAAGGTGGCTCTTGTATATACAGTCGTTACGTCGTATCTATTAACTTATTCCATGTTGAAGCATTTTGACAGATTGCAATCACTCGTCGCTGGTCTTTCTCGAACGACCTCTCCACTGGAGCCATATCGTAGGAATGATACTGACACCAATCATCAAAGCAGAACCAACACCGGCACTGGCCTTGAGACCGATTTGTTCAAACATCTGAGGGAACCAGAAAGGACCGATGAAGCCCCAGATCTGGCGGACAAATGTGATGAATACACCGATACTGGCGGCTTCTTCTTGGTGGCAATCGACGGCATAGGTGATGAGTACTGTGGTGACGATTTGATTGCCTACAGCAGCAATGGCGGCACCGATGAGAGGTGTGACGTTCCACTTGGTAATGTCCTCGGTTTGAATGAGGAAGACAATGTAGCCAACGATGCCGAGAATGAAACCAGAGTAACTGAGCCACAGACGATACTCAGGCATGGGACGGTGGCCAGCAGGCATCTTACGAGCCTTGCGCTTCATCCAAGCGTCAGATAGGACACCTCCGAGCTGTTCTCCAATGATGGCACCAATGATAATGCTGGCAAATTGATATCCGATCTGTTGAGCGTTGAACTCAAATTTCTCCTGGAAAAGTTGAGGGATTTCGACAGTGACGAGAATTGAAGTGAGGAGGAAGACCATAGAGTAAGCGGCAGCAGGGATCATGACTGTGGCGTGGCGACCCATGGTCAAAGGTTGGATAAAGTCCCAGGCTCTGAGAGGGGTAGGATCAATGCGTCTGAAGCTCCAGTACTCTTGTTTGAGGTCAGAGCCACGGTGCTCGACGCCCTGGCGCAGATATCTTGTTTCAGGTCCGAAGAAGATGTAGAGGATGAACTGAACGGCATTGATGATGGCGAGGATGTAGTAGATCCAGCGGTATCCGATGTTGTTCGCGACGAAACCCATAGTAAAGCCAGCCAACGGAACACCAAGTGTAACCATCAAGGTCCAGATACCCATGTATTTGCCGCGTTCTTTCTTGAAGAAGGTCTCGCCAACGACACCACTGCCAATGGCTCCAGCGGGACTGATGAAGAAAGCAACCAAGGCTCTGCATGCGGCCATGCTGGCATAGCTATGACTGTAGGCACATCCGATATTGCAGACAAGACTGCAGATTGTAGAGAGCAACCAGATTGGACGACGTCCATATCTGACCGAGAGAGGTCGCCAGAACAGGGGAGCTCCACCCAGAATGGCAATTTGCAACGATGTAAGGTAAGACGCTCTCTGTATACTGCAACCCAGATCCTCATGGATGTTGAAGTAGGCAGGGATAATAGCTGCGGCAGTGAAGGTACTCATCATCGCATGGAATGCAACGAGCAAGAGATTGACAGTTTTCTAGCATAGGTCAGAAATGTGAAGTCTTTCAACGAGATGAGTCATCTAACCTTCCATGTCTGCCAGTTCAATGGATCCGCATCACCAAAGCCGGGCATGGGATCCAGTTCCAAGGTACCATGTCGCTTGAGAAGATAGTCACGATGTTCAGGAGTGAGGTTTGCTGCGTCACCAGCGATGTGCGTGGACCATGGTGCCAGTCCTCCTGTCTCGACCTTTTCGAGGTACTTGTGTCCATCGACCTGAGCCTCGGTATCCGAAGGCTCATGTAGTTCCGCCTTTACGTCAGAGTTGTGTTGCATGTTGATAGTGCCACAAGAAAAAAGAGACTGAGATAGAGGGAGAAGAGGTGTTGGGATCCGGCCTTTTTATCCCTTGATGAGCAAGTCGAAACGGTTGGCCTCAATAAAAGAAATTTGTGGAGAGAAAGAATCGATTATCTCCGCTTTTCTCCACAAGTCCCCAGGGGTGGTCGTCAACATGGTCTCAGCGAGACCACGTACCCACTTAGTGTACCAATGCGATTGGATAGGCGGCATGCTCTGACCTCGTTATTGTAACGGATCGTCCGGGGTACTACCATGCAAGAATTTGACAGATAACAACAGGCATTCGACTGGTTGTCAATTCAGAACGTCACCTACTGCCAGACGTGATACAAGTCAGAGTTGATGTTTGCTTGGAGGTGTGGCGTTCTGTTCGAACTTTGTGATCAATTGGCATGGACCCAAGCTTTCCAAGCAACGGTGGCCACATGCGGCTGAGGTCATGTCCGCGTAGGCCGAAAAGAAATTTAGGTAGAGAACAATCCTTTGGGACGGTCATCCATCCGTTCCAAGAGCTGCATGTAGGGCAAACGAATTTTCGTGGCGTCGAAAAAGGCTTGGCTGGAGCAATCCAGCACCTGAGATTGGTCGACGAAATTATGTAACCCCCCGGACTTGGGGGGTAGAAGGACCCCATGGTCTCCAGGTCTCCCCATACCCCATTGGTTTGTGCTCAAACGGGGCCATCAGATAGTAATACCGACAGAGGACACAGTATTTTCTGGGGATAGGGGAGATCCCAGGGAGTGCTTGTATCCATAGCCACTCGCCATTCAAGGCTGAAAAGGCATTGTACCTCGGATAGCTTGGACTGCATTTTATTGAGACGTCTGGGATCTGATTTGTTCCAAGATAGGTGCGCTTGATAGCAGCGAACGAACAGTGGGTGCCCAAACCAGCGGCGGTCTACCTGTCTCGTTGCTTCACATTGACTCCTTGCGAGTTTTCGGATGTCCGTATCAAGGCCTCTGCAAAGTGCTGCCAGGAGTAGTTGCCGTTATTCGAGTGTTCCAGTACCGATGTCCAGAGTCCAGCCGAAAGTCCGTGAAGGAGGATGCTAGAGGGTGTGACGGCAGATGCAGACAGACGAAATGCCGAATTTTTCTGCCGAGAGCTCGCAAGTCACAATCTCGAGCTTCACGTGCCATGATAATGCATCCGTTTTATCCAGATCTTATGATATCATCCGTGTTGATGAGTACAAGAGTAATGGCTCAGCAATCAAGATGATACCTGTGTGGTAAGTATATACAACACTCTAGCGACCAGCTTTGTGAGGAAGAGGGGAAGTCACCATGGACAGGACAACTTGTCAAGTACAGAGCGGAAGACCTCCGGATGAATGATGCAAAAACAGTGGGGTAGGCACATCTCAAGAAATCTGGGGTCCCCAGGGCTCAGGACCATCACCACGGACGGTAGTTGACAATTTAATACGCCCTGTCTCATCTTCTTGGTTTCTCTCTCAAATCCGAGGAAAGGAGTCGACAAATCCGAGTAACCGAGAGAACTGCAACTGCCGTTCGAGGGCCAAGCTGGGAGTCGTTGTTGTACGCATACGACCTGCTGCGACACCACGGCAGTTGCAAAATGACGATTGCCGAAGTTCCTGTACACATGGTCACTTGGTAGAGTACTGAGATAAACAGTTGCGAATCATATAATAAGCTGGCTGCTGCTGCGAGGTAAGAAGAACATTTTTTGTATACCAACTCTCCAACAGCTTCCCTCCCTTCTCTTCTCGTTAACTGAGGTTGTCTGGAGCTACATTATCACCCTTCTGTTTTGATCCCTGAGCACATTGGATTTTGACACTTTGCTACAAAATGATCGTCGGCGAATTGTTACCACTTCTGGTGGCATATTGGCCAGTCGTACTCGCAGCATCAGTCGTTGCCTACCTCCTCAACAACAAATTCTACAAAGGCCTGAATAAATACCCGGGTGCACCTCTAGCAGCCTATACAAACTGGTGGCGCTTCTTCGAAGTCTGGGGCCAAAAATCAGAATACACTCATAATGCTCTACACAAGCAGCACGGAGACATTGTTAGACTCGGACCTAACGTGCTGTCGTTTGCAAACCCCAAGGCCATCAAAACCATCTACGGTCTGAACAAGGGCATGACCAAGTCAGACTTCTACCCTGTCCAGCAAGCAGTTTCCAAGGGAAAGCGTCTGCAATCGCTCTTCTCTACTACCTTTGAAGACTACCACGCCAAGTACAGAAGATGTGTCAACGGTGCCTTCGCCATGTCCTCGCTTGTCGAGTACGAACCCCTGGTTGACAGCACAACGGATGTGTACATTGAGCGTACCAAGGAGCTGTACTGTGGAGAAAGGAAACAAAGATGCGATTTCACTCGCTGGTTGCAATTCTACGCTTTCGATGTCATTGGCGAGCTGACCTGGAGCAAACGTTTGGGATATATCGAGAAGGACCAGGACGTCGATGGCATCATCGAGTTTTTGAACAAGTTCCTTCAATACGCTGCACCTGTAAGTCCTTTATGAATCATTCCAACAGCCGGATAGTTTTAACAATAGTTTGCAGATTGGCCAAATGCCCTTCCTTGATCTTCTCCTTGAGAAGAACCCCATCAAGCTACAACTCGAGAAATGGGGCATCAACAAGAAAGTCTTCCCCGTCACAAAATTCGCTCTTGATCGTTCGGGCGAGCGCAAAGATGAAATGCAGAAAGTGCGCGAGACCGGAATCGTGGAGAAGCGTCCTGGGCGTGGTATCGACCTCCTTACCAAGTTCAACCAAGCTCAACACGACCACCCCGAATTCATGACCGATGCTCAAGTCCTGGCAGCATCGACGAGTATGGTCTTTGCCGGCAGCGAGACCACCGCTATCTCTCTCAGCAGTGTCTTCTACCATCTAGTCAAGTACCCCAAGGTTTACGCAAAGCTGATGCAAGAACTCGACGATGCCGCCGAGACGGGAGCAATTCAACAGCGCGCAAACAACAAAGTGTCTTGGGCCGAGAGCCAAAAACTTCCTTACCTCGACGCTGTCATTCAAGAATCTTTCCGCATGCACCCTGCTGCCGGTCTGATCCTCGAACGCATCACACCCAAGCAAGGTATCGAGATCTGTGGCGAGCACATCCCCGGCGGCGTCATTGTGGGCTGCAACTCATGGGTCCTACACCGCCGTCCCGAAATCTTTGGCGCAGACGTCGAAACCTTCAGACCCGAACGCTGGATCGAAGCCGACGCGACAAAGCTCAAGGAGATGAAAGCCACCATGTTCCAATTCGGCGCAGGCGCCAGGACATGCATTGGCAAGAACATCAGCTTGCTGGAGATTTATAAGCTGGTGCCTACCTTCTTGAGGACGTTTGAGATTGAGATGGCTTGTGAGGATTGGAAGACGAGAAACGCGTGGTTTGTCAGACAGAGTGAGTTTTATACAAACTTCAAGCTGAGAAGTGTGCCGCAAGAGGTTCCTGTATAGGATAGAGGTAGCCCGTAATGAATCGAAATGCATCAACACATACCATACCACACCTGTATCGCAAAGATCGTGTTCCAGACTCCGCAAGACCTCGGGCGATTTTGCACCCCGAGCTTCACAACCAGCCGTTGAAACCTTGATGGCAACCCCGCTCTGCCTAAGAAACAGAACACTTAAGTATAACAAACCCCTCCAGCAACCCCTTGATCCATTGTGGATCGACCAGCAAGAAAAACATGCCAGACATCACACTCTACTTTCTACAAGCCTCGCGCTCCATCCGCACAGCCTGGCAACTCGAAGAACTAGGCCTCGACTACAAGCTCGAATTCTCCGAACGCGAAAACAACAAAGCCCCCCAAACTTTCAAAGACGATTCCGGCGATGCATTGGGCAAATTCCCTCTACTCAAAGACGGAGACTTGACGATTGGCGAGAGCGGAGCCATAGCAGAGTAATGCATTCCCCAGCCTAACCGCTTCTCATTTTTTTTTTCTTCTTTTGTAAATCGACAAGGCTGATCGAAAACAAAAACCCGAAATGCAGGTATCTCTGCGAAACGTACGACAAGACAAACAGACTCCTTCCCAAAGACGCAGCAAATCGCGTGCAATGCCTGCGTTGGGTCCACGCCGCCGAAGCCACGTTTGCCCTCCACGCCCTCTCCATCCTCTATACCCGTTGGTTCGGCGCTTCCACCCCTTCGGCAGCGCAAACAATCGAAGACGGCATGGCGATCAATGTCTGCAAAGACATGGACTTCTTGGAGGTTGAATTGGGCAAGAGTTCCGGCAGGTTCTTGGTCGGTGATCAAGTCACAATCGCCGATTGCATGATGTTGTTTTCGGCGCAGTTCATCTTAAAGAGAGAGCTGGGGACGAAAGGGAGAAGGTGGATGAAGATTGAAAAGTGGATTCAAGAGTGTGAGGGGACGGAGAGTTATAGGAGGGCTGTTGAGAAGACGGGCCACAAGTTGTAGATGGCTTGACCATCCTTGCTCGAATGCTGTGTTTGCAGAACATCCATACTGTAGCATCAAGATTCTAGAATGACTTCTCGCAGGCCAACGTGATCAAGAAACATGCGACATGTGCGACAAAAAAACAGCAAAAGTCATGATGATGTCAAGAATGTCCTGCTGATCCCGAAACAGGGTCTTGGATGAGCTTCTCAATCGTCCCCCCCACCTTGCCAAGAAACCACTAAAGGACAAGGAGAGATTGCGAAACCCCTCACTCATCTTCTCTCTCTCACTTCCATCACATCAAAGCGTCACCTCTATACAAAAAAAAACCTTTACTCAAAAACACTTCTTTTCCTTTGATCAAATCATCAAAGAAAAAATGGTCGCTCAAACCGCAGAGTTCAAAAAGGCCGTCGAGGACAGCCGCAAGCTTCAAGCCAAGCCTTCGGATGACGAGCTCCTCCAGGTACGCGCACACCAAACCCAGCAGCGGGCAACACCAACTTGGGTGATGATGATGAAAGAAATCTCTTTTTCGACTGACATTTGAGGGTTGGTAAAACCAAACAGCTGTACGGTCTCTTCAAGCAGGGTACCCAGGACCCTCCCTTCGAGTCTTCCGACAAGCCCGGCATGTTCGACCTCAAGGTAACGTCACTGGTCTGCAAAAGACCTCCGTCTTGCTGTCCTGCGCTCCGATAGCTGGCTGACATGATGTGCCACAAAACAGGGCAAGGCCAAGAGAAACGCATGGCAGAAGCTCGTCGACGAGAAGGTTACCCCTCAAGACGCCCAGAAGAAGTACGTCGCTCTCGTCGAGTCGCTCAAGAAGAAGCACGGTTACACTGGTTAAACAACGCCTTGTTCTCGCATACCCCCGTTTTCGTCATGAATAAAGAGAAGCAATAGCATAATCTGCATTTACACACAATCCTCGTTCGATCGTCCTTCCTTGTGTTTCGCCATGTTCTGCGAGCTACCATAGAATCGGGACGCCGTCCGAAAGGCTGTAAGGAGCCTAAGAAGAAGCCTTAGGCTTGGAACGTTCATCTCTGCCAGACAATGCCCTTCCAATCGGGTTCCAGATGCGACCTCTCCGCGCACCACGGCTCCTCGTCCTCAGCATAAGGCGTGAGAGGCAAGTCATACGGCATTCTCACACCAATCAGTCCGCCAGCCTCTTCTCCTAGGTCGTCTGCCTCTGCTTCATCTTTCTTGAAGACAGGCACCATGATCTTCTTCTCCCCATTAGCTGCGAACCACTGTGGACATACGAGGACGCCAGTTTCGAAGCTCTTGATGTTGACCTCGCCTTGTTTATTAACCATCTCTCCCCAGGCTTGTTTTGACAAATTCGCCGAAGTCACCAGGGTCCAGTCGATGTTGTTGCAGCTCTCATCCGAGAACCTGATAAAAGTCTTGATGTGTGGTGCAGCGCGACGACGTCCTGCTTCGCGTATATTGCCGTCTTCATTCGAGTCGCCTGCCCAAGTGCACAGCAGAGGCTTCATGTACTTGTGCTGTTGCTTTTGCATCTGTGAGTCTAACTTCATGTGTATCGAGTTTCCAGACTGGTACCCATCGAGCGAGCGCCGAATCTCGTCAGCAGTAGGGAAGATGACTCGCACTGGTTGTTTGCTAGACTTCGGACGTCGTCCACCACCAATGGTTCCGAGGACCTCGAAGAAACCTTCTAGCCACTTTTCAGGTGCAGTGCCGACCGATGAGATCTGGACATTGATCTGAGGTTCATCCTCTGGTTTAGTAGATGCTACTTCCTTGAGAACTCGCTCCAGTCCAGGCCAACCCCATAGACTTTGTCCGTCTTTGACCTTGCTAGAACCGACTTGTTGCTTGCCCGGCACACTCGCAACTAAAGCAGCCTTGATAGCAGAAAAGTCATAATTCTTGAGCTGATCAATCAGAGACCGTGTTGGATCTCTATATTTGCCCTTGTAGGCTTCCAGGTAGTTGAGAAGCTCCTGTTTGAAACGAGTACCTGACCCAATTGGAGCATCGGGTTCATCGCGATCAGCCGTGGATAAGGCAAGCAAAGGTGAGCGCCACACTGCCTGGCTGAGATTCGTCCAATCCTGAGGGATCATATTCGCAGTATGAATGACAACTTGTGCTGTATCATCATGTCTAAACATGATCATCATCTTCGAATGGTGCGTGCCATAGGCAGGGATCCATGTATGCAGTGTTTGAACGTTTGGGTATCTCTTGGCCGCTGCTTCAAGATTGATCCGAGAGGCGCTTGTCTTATCGTGAAAGCCATGGATGATTTTCGTCTGGACTGTATCGCGCACATCTTCATCCAGGTGGCTCATGATGAAATCGACATCGTGCAAAAAATTGAACTGCCAATTCTCTTTGATCAATGGATCTCCAAGAATGTCAGATAGTGTAACAGTGTCAACGTTTGCTGAAGCGGGCAGATCGCGAATTCTGGTGAGCTGAAATGGTGATGGTTCGATGATCACCTTCGACGTTGGCTGTTGCTTTTCTTTGCTTTTGTGACGCGTGATTGCAGGCGGACTGATGGTTTTTGTGGTGGATCCGTCGAGATTCGCGGGCCAGTCCCAGCTGTACTGATCTTTGACGGGTGACTCGGTACTAGTAGTGGAGTCGCTGAGACGAGCTCGCTTTCTGGGTCTCTCGTTGTCCGGGAAGCCGTCCATGCTGTATAATTGGTGGTTTGGTTTTTGCGTTGAAGAGGAATTTTGGCGATGTGTTTGTCGTTGAATTGGAAGCGACCCTGAATTTGATGCATCCCAGAATGGCAACCACGGCCACCGACGTGCGTGCAAGCACAGCTGTGCCGTCACATGCCCTGGAAATTTACCATGTACGTGGCTAGCATTCAAATTCCCTCTTGCTCTGGATTATTCGGGACCGGTCTCAACGTAGTTGGCTTGTGGTGTACCCAAGTTTATGTAGCCATGATGATGTGTAGTCACAGCCAGAGAAACCGTGTAGACAGATGACCCATAGCAACATGATATTTGTCAGATCGCCTTTACACAATCTCCCCGAACAACTTTTCAGTCCACAGAAGAAAAAAAATATCATCTCAGACCTGTGAACCTGAGATTGAAGGATGTATGATGTAGCCTTCAACCAGGTTGCATCGGACCAGATATCAAACACATTAAAATAGGTGGGAATCTTCCAGCTCAATTATCTCAGCATTATCTACCAAGACTTTTTCGTCCTTCTATCCTTCATGTCAGATGCCTGTACCATCCGATGCAAATCGCAAATTCGGGGAATAAACGCCTCATAAAACCATATCGCTTCTGATTAAACACAATCAGGCATGCAAAAAAATGTACAGCAAAGTACGTTTATTGGGAAGATCCGCCAGAGATGGTGAGGACCTGGCCGTTGACCCAGCTGCCGTCACCGCTGGCGAGGAAGGCCACCACGCGTGCGACATCTTCGGGAACCGCACATCTTCCAAGAGGGCAGTGCTCGGCCATGAGCTTCTCGATCTTCTCGGCGGGCCATTCAGGGGTACCCCCGGGGATGTAGTGCGAGGAGGAGGTCAGCGGATCGTCGATGCAGAAGGTTGTGTTGAAATCAAAAACTTACCCAAGCGTTGGAGGTGAACATGTCAGACTTGATACCACCGGGAGCGACGCCGTTGACAGTGATACCACGCTTGCCAAAGTCGGTGGCAAAGGCCTTGATCATACCAATAACGGCCATCTTGGAAGCATTGTAAAGAGCATGGTCACGCACACCAAGAAGACCAGCAGCAATAGAAGACATCAGGATCAAACGACCATTGTCCTCAAGGTGCTTCCAAGCAGCCTGACCAACAAAGAACTGAGCACGAGCGTTCAAGTTGAAGACGTGATCGTACTTCTCCTCGGTGATCTCTTCAGTCTTGTCCCAGCTCTCGGTGCCGCTGTTGGACATGACAATGTCGATCTTGCCAAAGTGCTTCTTGGTCTCTTGGAACAGGCGCTCGATCTCGGCGACCTTGCTAACGTCGGCTTGGATGGCGATGGCCTTGGCTCCGCTACCGGTGGCTTCAATCTCTTTGACGACCTCGTCGGCTGAGGACTTGCTGCTCTGGTAGTTGACGACGACGCTGGCGCCACGTCTTCCGAGCTCGATGGCACAGCCACGGCCGATACCACGGCCGGCACCGGTGATGAGAGCGACCTTTCCGTGGAGGGAGGCGGTGGGAACAGTGACAACGCCTTGAGACATTATTTCGGTGATTGTGTCTTTATGAAGAGGTGGCTTGGGTGTTGCAGGGTATACCGGGTGTTGTAGCGAGTGTTGGAGGTAGATTGATGAGAGAGAGATAAAAAGAAACAACAACCTGTGGACTTACCAGACATTAAGTACGACCTACCTATGGGCAGTTCTACTACCACGACTACTCGAAACAGTTGTTCTATCCAGACAGTCCCGATACCACAATGGCCGAAGTGTTGAATGACAGGTGGGGAGCCGAAGGTGTCTGAGAGACCGAGCACAGCGTTTCTGAAAATCCCGAAGCGGAGAGGGCGGACAGCGGGTCAACTTCAAGGCACATGCGGCGGACGTGAGACAGATGAAGAGGAGAAAAAAAGTCCGAACAATGGTTACGAGCATTGATCTTCTCTTTTCCGGGTAACGCCAAAATAGATGCCGTTCGGAGATTTTGTGATGCATAACGACGATCTTGTCCGTTCGGTTCGCAGATTGGTGAAGTGGCTGTCTTGTCAGGGCCATGATGCGGGGCTGCAGCCACCGAGACAGAGGGGTCTGGAAGTAACAGACTGACTTCACCATATTCTCACCATGTCACGACGAGTGAAACACACGGCCAAATTCATGGCAAGACAGATGTTCATTGTTGAGCGTTCTCTCGAAAATACCGCTGTGCGCCTGCCTGCCTGCCTGTCTGCTCAATGCTTCTGCCATTATGGACTTCGCGAAGGTGCAACCTTCCTTCCGCCATCTACCAGTCCTTCCGCCAAATGCATTTCCAGGACTCCGAGCAATGACTGCCATCCCAAGACAACTCTCCTGAATAAAAAGCATGGACAAAGAAGAGAAAATCGAAAGAGTGGGAGAGAAAGGAAATAAAACAAAAAAAGAAAAAGAACAGGGTGAAGCCGTTGCCGAATAGGCGTGCGGTCCCACATGGGAATATTAAGTGCTCATGTCGTCGTGCTATCGTAGAAAATCGCCTCCAAAAGAAGCCGCCGGACCGCCGAGCAAGTCTGGAAAATGAGAAGCAAACAAGCCGTGTAATGTGGCCGGAGCCAGTGGAGGACGTGCTCATCACTATGCCAAATCGTTTGAATTTGTGAGCAAAGGAGCAAAGAAAAGAAGACCGGTAAACAACAGAGTTGTGTAGGTCCAATGGGCCTTGAGGGTATCGTTTCGAACGCCAGTACCAGAACCGGGGAACGCCAGAAGATAAGAATTGATTGGTCGGAAAGAGCGAGTGTATGTCATCACCAGCCCTTGAGAGCGGTGGAGTTGGCACGCTTGTGGACAGGAAGCTTGAAGCCCTTCTTCATCTCGGTCTGGACGAAGAGAGATGCACGCTTGAAGCGGCGATCCTGATACTTGTGGAAGACGGCATTGTGATGAATATCGGGAGCTTCGCAACACTCGACCATGACAGCCAGAAGCTGACGGATCTGTGAGTAGGTGTAGTTGGAATAGTAGACGTGAGCCTGAGTCCAGTCACCTTTGCGCAACATCAAACGAGCCAGACAGTGGGCACCTGCAGCCAGGAAACTGGGCGTGCAGCCAACGAAGCGTTCGTCCATGATGGTTATTTCCAGGAAGTACTTGGCCAAGGTTCTGGTTTCGAGGTCGTAGTCATCGGCCTTGCTGATACGACGCAGGAAGCTCATAGGGCCAGGCCAGCCGAGCTCAAACTGAAGCATGCTGAGCATGTAGCGCTCGGCCTTGAGAATCTCGTCCTGGTTGTAACCGCCGTCGACCATGTACACAACTTCCTGAACCGAAGGGCAGTTGACTTCCTCATACTTGGCGGCAAGAAAGATGGCGGTGGCACCGACGAGCTGCAGCTTGCCGAGCGAGATGACCTTGCAGGAGAGGAAACGGTCGATGTAGTTGACGGCGAGGAAAAGAGTCTCAGGCAAGAGGGTGAAGCGTGTGTGGACCTGGATGAGCCAGTCCATGAGAACGGAACGCATTGACCATTGGCATTCGTTCTGGTAGTCCATGTAGTGCGGGTTGGGGCGCATGCGTTCCTGCGACGTGTTAGCAAGCTGGATCGTTTCTGGTCCCTGATGCTGGACATACCTCGAGTGTGCGCATGTATTCGAAAATCTCGTCACCATATTCGGCAACCATCGATGTGTCCCATTGATCATCCTCGATATCCTCGGCGGTGCGACTGCTGTCTACAACCTGTCTGGCTTCTTCAATCTCTCTCAGCGTCTTGGCCGTGTGCTTCGGGCACAAAACGACGGTAGCGCCACCAGTCGTGTTGTCTGTGACACCTCCACGAGTTACCGTCTGGCTGACCTCGTACAGCTCCTCTTCATCTTCCTCGTCGTACTCGTCGTCATTGACTGTGATCAACGACTGACTCAGGACAACCACCTTCTCTTCTACTTCTGGCACAAACTGCTCCAATGCCTCGGTATCCAGAATGACTGCAGCCGGGTGAATTGTGGCTTGCGGCGGCTGGACTGGACCAACAGCAGTGTGTTCCTCGACGCCGGCAGCTACGGCCTGACGCTCTTCCTCGACCTCGTCTGTGGTTCCTTCGGAGGAAGGCTCACTCTCGTTGATGGTGACTGTGTCGACGGTTGCAACTGTGGGTTCTCTGAGGACGGGGGCGCTCTTCTTTGCTTGAACCTTACGGATGGTGGGAAGACCAGTGGAAGGTGCAACGGTGGTATTGATGTTCTTGACAGTGAGTGGCTTTTGAGCAGGCTTGAGGACGACGAGGTGCTCTTGTGAGTAGAGCGTGGCTGCCTTTGGATTGTCATGTGCCTTCACGCTGTCATCTGTCGCGGGAGCCGTCCTGACAGTATTGCTCACATCGGCAAAGACAGCGCGCTTGGCACCAGCGCGTACGGCACCGTTCTGCATCAGAGTGGGAAGAGTGGTGGATGACTTGTTGCGCTGATGTGTACCCTTGGCTGTGGCCGGATGTGAGGGAAGGACGTTCTCGTCATGCACACGCAAAGGGCGTGAGGGTCTTTGGGGCTATTTATGGTCAGCATGGATACATGGAAGCTTGTGATGGCAGGTTCGAGGACGGTTGCATCGCGTTTTGGTGAACAACATGTGGATACACGTGTGCATTGGTCTGGTCATTGATATATGCAAGGGTGGAAGCAGCATATTCGTCGCAGCAAAACAAACAAAACTCTGCAAGGATGCGTTGGATGGAGAAAAAAAAAACAATGGGATGAGCAGACGAGTACGAGATAGAGTATATGTCTCACCTTTGCATCCATGGTTGGCAAGTTGAGACAGGGTGGGAGAAATGTGCGGTGTGTAGACAAAGTAAGAAGCGCGTCGCCGGCGAATCTTCAAAGTCTGCGAGACGGCCGAAAAGGGCAGACACGCGTAGGGACGAGAATACAGCTGGAGACGAGGAAGGTCAGTAGTTCAGCGCGGGCTCATGGCGAAGTAAGAAGGTAGTCGATGGTCGAGGGAGATTCTAACATAAGATTGCTAGAGAACCCGACTTCAAAACATCTACAACGGTCCATCAACAAACAGAGCTGCACTTGCATGCAGGCCAAGCTCACTTGGTCTGTGCTCAGGAACGGGACGCCCAAACTTTATCACCCTGTCCAATGTAAACAAGGTCATCCTTCACGTCGTCTATAAACCTTTAAGATGACTCTTTTCCCCCTAAGTTTCCACAAACGATCGAATCTCCCGTCTAACTGTATTGCATCTATCTTTTTTGCTTCATTGAGCATACTCGCCCTATTTTCTGGCCTGAGGCACATCCCGATCTGGTCAAATATCGCGTCTTTCATTCTCGACTTTCTGGACCGCGAGTCTCTCACCATCACACGTGACCATTTCAGGCATACACTGGTCCTCTGCACCTCACGTTACAGCTCTCTGATCAGGCAAGCAGGAATTTCGTCAAAGTCCGGTTCCCCATAGCGAGCCCTTGTAAAGTATTTTCTTTCTGACACTCGATCGTGTGACTGAACAAGCACTCAATGCAAATGCTCGTCGTGGGCAACATAACGTATCACACCCAAGAGTCCTCTGCTTTTGCTCGTCTTCATCCATCGGCGCCTCGTAGGCAGGTAACAAGGCTTCTGCGAAGACGGACGTCACAATTTGTTCGTATGTTGTCAGAACTGTCGCGCAGATTGCGATTCAGGTCCGCGACGATTCTCTTGTCAGTTGACCTCGGCACGCTTGCGCCGGCGCATCTGAAACCGACACTGTAGGCAGGGCCAATTTCACCAATGGATCTTCTGCCCACTTCACCTTTTGTCCACTGCCATTTCCTTTCTCATTCTCCAGCGCAATCGACAAACTCCAATTCCCAACATGACAAGGATACGTCTCTGTCCACCACGCCTCTCCCGCGGGTAGATGAGCCCTCGTCATGCCGACGGCAATTGTCGGCATGGTCAAGCCGCGACGAATGACTTGCGCACGCACAAGACATCAGGCGCAAAGTCGTTCTCGTCACTCACTTGTCATCGTTTTATGCAAATGCGCTAGGGAGTTTTCAATCTCATACATGGTAGGCGGTCTGCTTGAAAGCCCATATAGGCAATCCAACACCGAGACAGTCATGAAGGTGAGGTACTAGCTCGATCGTATCGCAACTCGGACCAGGCACGCATTGCTTCTGTGGGCATTCCATATGGTTTGGCGGGTCCGGCGCATTCGAAGACAATCGAACTTGTCGGCGGTCGCGATTGAGTGGAATGATTATTGCACAGCTTAGCGCATAAAGAGGGGGGCGGTGCGAAGAAGCGATGCCCGTGACGAGCAGTGCATTATCAAAGACTCGAGAGCGAAGCAGCGCAAGCGGATCTGCAGCGCTATGCTCGTGCTATGCGCGTCCACATGGATTGGGGTTTAAGGTCATTGTATCGGTGTACGAATGCATTGCGCATACAGAGTTTGGGGGATACTGGTATGCGCTTGCGTGGTACAGGCTGGGTGACGAAGTCGGACACAAGCACCCGGTTTGACAAAGATGCCAGACAAGCGTGACATAACAGGGCGATTTGAACGTCCAAGAGTCAGACACCGCTCTTGTATATGGCACAAGCGGAACTAGACGTGGGCAAGCGCAACGCCTCTCATTGGCTTCCACAAGCCGCCCATAGAGCAACGCCATTCAACGAACCTATAGAAGGACAAGTTTGTGCATGTAACGTGCTGGATTGGAGCGCTCTCGAAGATGCAGGTGCATGCTAGAGTGTCAGAGGGGTGGTCTTTCTCAACAGGCAGGTTTGATAGTGTGGTGATAGTGGGCTTGGGGCAGATATGGCTGTAGATATGGATGCAAGGCCAGGGCAGCCAAATGGACATTTTCGAAGACGATTCGAGTTGGAGTAGCAAAGCGTATACAACGCGACCACAGCGATAACAATTGTAAAAGGAAAACAAGAGGTGTTTCGCATGATGAATTGGGCGTGATGTGGGTAGTGGCCGAAGTCTCCGAGCTTGTCCCAGGCCCTCATTCTGCACACCCAGACGACTCTCCCCACCTGCAACCCTCTCCTTCTCTGTCCCAGAACCGCTTACCTTCTATCATCTCGTCTTATCTTTCACGTTCCGCACTCTGTTGCGCCTTTTGTGTCTCGAGTCATCAATCGGTCATTGCTCGCTGCAATCCCGCTTCCTCAGCACCACCGCCCACCACTCTTCGGGTGAGCGCTCGACCTCGGAAACATTAGACGACCAGACTGTCTTCGCGGCCTGTACGAGGGATCGCCTATTTCTCTCGACCAGTGGTCGAATAGGAGCGACAGCAGAGTGTTTGTGCAAGCGCTCGAATCGGTTCGTTGACTCTCCAAGGCGGATCCCCAGCGCCCGCCCAGTCCCAACCGCCATCAATGTCTTCGCATCACTGCTATCTGTCATTGTCATGCACCACTCTTCCCATCTCATTCCGTTCCAAGGCCGATCGAGACATGAAGCGCTGACCAGACTGCGATTCCAGCTCTTCGACGTCGTCCGGCTCCCATTGCGCCGACAGCAGCATCACAATCACGAACCTCGCAAACCTCCCCATACGCCTCTGCCGACATCTGCAATAGCCTTGTCTACACGCACAAAGCCCCGACAAGCCATCACAAGCGCCAGAGATGGACGTTGGTGACCTCTTGGCGAGAGATGGCCCCCGGGTCAGTGGCGGCAGTGAGGGCAGGCCATCAAGCCGTCAGTACTCGACTCGACATTCTTTGCCGTCGCAGACGACCCACTATCTCGACCACATGTCTGACGGCGCAGCTGATGCGGCCGCGAGGCCATATGCTGACCCTCCCCGCCCCTCGCGAACCAAGCAGCAGAAGCACGTCACCTTCGAGCTTCTCCTGCCCGAAGGTCACAACCGCGAGAACCGCGCTCGCCTTCCCATGCGTGTCATGATCTCGCCTCACGACACCACCGATTCCATCATCACAACGGTGCGCAACTTCTACGGCCTGTACGAGGGCCCTGGTGTCAGCTTCCAGGACAAGGAAGGACGCATCCTGATTGCAACCTTTGAGAACTTTGAACACAACATGGTAGTCTATGTACGCATGACTGCTCCAGATGCAGCAGTAGCGGCTGCTTCTAGTCAAGTCCGCTCGGCCACGACGTCGCCTCGCAAGCCCAAGCTGGCCGCTCCAATCGACATGCGTCCGCCATCGCGCAACTCTCGTCCCGCCTCTCGCGCCGCCCACGGCCGAAGCCTGTCTCCCCAGTCGAATCGCAGCCACCGTAGCATGTCCAAGCCGCACTCGCGCAGCGGGTTCCGGCCCAAGGAGGAAAAAGGCTTATATGACGACATGTATGCCGGAGACACTGATTACGACAGTGACGGAGCTCACAGCCGCCGCTCCAAGATCGAGCCTCACGCCAGCGCAGAGATCAGCGTCGAAAACATAGTCGAGGGTGGCAGAAGGAAGCGGGCCAAGTTTGACAGCTCGGTATGCGCTAGGGCTCTGCCTTGGTACCATGTATGGTCTAACCTCGTCCCAGGAACTCCCTCTCTTCGTGCCTCCCCAGGTGCCAGCCACCAATTCAATCTCTTCCGTCTCACCACAGAGACGGACTGCTGCTAATGGCGATGTTGCCGCCTCGCCCTTCTCTTGGTCCAACCAGCGCAACGTCACCTACCAGCAGCCCCTTCCCTCTCCTCAGAGCTATACAGGCTACTATAGCAACACACACACCCCCTATAACAACCTCAACATTCGTGGCCGTGCTGTTCCCACCTTCCAGCCTCGCTCGTCTGTCGGTGGAGGCGCCATCCTGCCTACTCCTGAACCCACCAATGCAAGCGTCATCTCTGACGAGGATGTCGCTCTGCAGCTTATGCGTCTCGGTGACGCTTCCAACTTTTCTTCTCATGGCCGCACCTCCACTTCAACCATGGACGATGCTCTCAGCGGCAAGGCAGATGCTGCTTCTTCCGCTGGCGATGAGAGTGATGCCGTCGATGAGGAGGCTGCCATGCCTCAGAAATCTACCTCTCACAACGCAGGTCCTCGCAGAAAGAAGCAGCGCGTGGTCGAGGAAGCTATTCAGAGCACTGACAGCGTCCAGTCTAGTGGTGACGACTACTCCGACGCTGATAGCGATGTTCCAGAGTACGATGAGAACGGCGTTCATATCGCGCGCGCAATGTCCAAGGCCAAAGGTGTGGCCAACACCAAGTCTCGAGGGGGTGCCTCGTCTGTCAATGGCTCGGCCAAGGCCAACAAGAATCGTCTTCCTGGACCACCCAAGTCGAAGCCAAAGTCGAACTCCATCTCGACCAAGGTGCCCATGTCACCAGCGTCCCTCCCATCGCAGTCTCGCAAGACCTCTGCCGCCTCGACCATCAACTTTCAGCATCAGCTTGGTGTTGATGAAGAGGATTTGTCTACCAAACCTCGTTGCCAGAGGTGCCGTAAGAGCAAGAAAGGTTGTGATCGTCAGCGACCGTGTGGACGCTGCAAGGATGCTGGCATTGGCATTGAAGGCTGTGTGAGCGAAGACGAAGGTAACGGTCGCAAAGGACGTTACGGACGCCACATGGGTGTGCCTGTCAAGAAGTCCGATCTTGCATATGACGCTTACGATGCTATGCCCCTTGCTGCTGCTGTCGGTGGCGGCGGTGAGTTCCTCGCACCCGCTCTTCCTGACAAGAACAAGAAGAGAAAGCGATAGAGGGCCCACCTTTTGATCGGTCACGATCGGTCGACTGACCAATCTCGTATGTTTTTTGTCGCTTTTTTCACATTCATCGCATAACTCGTCATGGGCATTTTGGAGTACATGTTGCGGCCTGGGGAGTTCATTTTGCGTTTTCTGCATGTCTTTTATCAATCATCCGCAAGATCTCTTGGGCAAAGCGAGCGCTCCTTTACACATGTCTTTTTTCTTTTTTTCTTGAAGCTGTCCTTACCGGTCTGCATGCTATAGCACACAAGTCACGCACACAATTGAATGCTACTTCTTTCATACATGTCGTATGGCTCTGATGCATGTTCTTTTGTGATCGATGTGCGAATGGTCGGATCAACGAGGTGTGTACGTTCTGTCTTGGTCAGTAGCGTTGGCAGCGCGAATGGAAGTCAAGAATTCCAAAGGTGATTTATTCGAGGTTGGGCACCCATGTCCTTGCCACATAACTTCAATCTCATCATCCAATTCAAGGATAAGAGTATCTGAAGTGGTTGGAGAAGAATAGTCAGAAAGATGTATAGCTCGACACCAAATGCGCGATGATAAAAATCACTCATCAGGGTCATAAGAGCGACAAAGCGAGATAGAAGGATTGAAAGCTTGGTCCCGTGCGGCCAACTCGTCATTGAGGCTTGGAGACCTCGACCGCCGTGACGACTCGTCCTGATAAACAACAACACCTCATCTGTCTGCTCACCGCCTTTTGTTACGCGATCGCTTGCTGAACACCTAGCCTTCGAACACTTCCAATCACCTAGTCTGCGTTTCTCCTTCCGACGATAACCACACGCTCTTCGCGCCAGGCGTCCCGTCCACATCATGTCTTCGCGCAAGAAGGTTCTTTTGAAGGTTTGCCGCCAGAAATACCCTTGATCTCGTGTCGCGTGATGATCTGACAGCGAACAGGTCATTATCCTCGGTGATAGCGGTGTCGGCAAGACCAGTTTGATGAACCAATATGTACGATAACCCTCCCACCCAACGGACATCCGAACGAGTCAAGACATTCAAGAGCAAGGAACAATAGAACTGATGGATGCGATACTCTCAGGTCAACAAGAAGTTCAGTGCTAGCTACAAGGCCACCATCGGCGCCGACTTTCTCACAAAAGAGGTCTTGGTTGATGACCGACTAGTCACCATGCAGGTGCGTTAGACCCGCCGCCCGCAGCTCTGTTATCGTGTAGCTGATGGTTTCGATAGCTTTGGGACACTGCTGGCCAGGAGAGATTCCAGTCGCTTGGTGTCGCGTTCTACCGCGGTGCCGACTGTTGTGTGCTCGTCTACGATGTCAACAACTCCAAGAGTTTTGACACCCTTGATAGCTGGAGAGACGAGTTCTTGATTCAGGCCAGCCCTATGGATCCTGAGAGTTTCCCCTTTGTAGGATTTCAACAGTCTCAATCAAAGTGTTCTACGCGACTAACAAGCAACAGGTCGTGCTCGGCAACAAGGTTGATGTCGAAGAGAGCAAGCGCATGGTTTGTACAAGAATTCCGCATATAAAGTGACAGCGGTCTGACCATGAATACAGGTCTCATCGAAACGTGCCATGGCTTTCTGCCAGTCCAAGGGTGGTATCCCGTACTTCGAGACTAGTGCCAAGGAAGCCATCAATGTCGAGCAAGCTTTCGAAGGTAATTATCATCCCAAGTTCAACCTCACAGCTATAGATACTAACACCTTCCAGTCATTGCCCGCAACGCACTGGCCCAAGAAGAGAGCGGCGACTTCAACGCAGACTACCCAGAAACAATCCCCATCAACCTCGACAACGAGCGTGACGGTTGCGCTTGCTAAAGCAATCATCCAGACGGATAGTCGATCATTCGTTTCTTTTATGCCATTCGTTTTCCCTGGGATGCAACAGGCGTTTTGATTTGCATACGGAGGAGGATGTGTTTTTTTTTCCCTCACTCGATGGCCACGACTCTGTCTCATTTCCCGTTGTGTTGATGGATATTGTTTCGTCGGTGGCTGCGGTGTCCATATAGCACAGATAACCTATAATACACCACTGAGTTCAATTTACACGAACATATTCCTAGAAACAGGTAGATTGGTGTGACATTGGCTACTCATTTCGTGGTATTGCCATGGGCTGTTGTCGTCTTGAGCACTTCTCGCAAGATCCGACGCTCGGCCAAATTGCTTTTGAGCCTAGAAGCAAATGAGTATAGGCTTTTCGTATATTGTACCTACAGTCCGGTCGATTCTCTTTATGTACGAATTCAAGCAGTCCGTCGATGATGTCTTTTTCCCAATTTGCCCCACAATTTAAACGTTTCCCATTCCCTGTCATCCACCCATCCTTCCCCGTCCCTTGCATCTCCAAGCCTTCTGCATCCACCTCTTGGTCCCTTGGCAATATCAAAATCAATATTCAATCTGATGCTCTGGCAGTACATCCATATTAAGGACTTTGTATCTCCATTACAGATGCTGTCGCCATAGTCTTTCTATTCTTCTTGCAGGACGTCAACAGAAAAACTACAACGTGAATAAATCTTCATAGCACCAGAGGCCGAAATGGCTAGCACAACAGTCAGAGATTTTCAATCGCCAGAACGAGTCACTTTCCAGAACCAAGGACCCGTAGGGCGAAATTCAATCGCATCTCCCAGAAGTCCTGAAGATGGGACCGGTCGACCGAGATTTGGCAGCGTCACTTCTGGGACATCATACTTTTCCAACGACAACGCATCACGCCAAAGACGTTTATCCAGATCGAATACCGTCAAAACTTATCATGAACCCAGTCGTCCGAACTGGCAACCTGGTGCCGAACCTGGAATTGACACTGATGCTGAGAGAGTAAGCCCGCACCTAGAAGCTTTACGCGCGCGGTGCGACATCCTGGTTGCGGATTTTTCCTCCGAGCACATGGAGTCAGTACAAACCGACAATGATTCGCTAGAAGAAGTATTGTCGGAAAAACGACCTCCGCATTTGCCTTGCCGCTGGATTTCGATAAATGGATTGAGTTGGGACGTGATCAAAATTCTCGGTCAGCATTATGGATTGCATAGACTGGCCATTGAAGATTTGATCAACACGCGCACGCGCACGAAATGTGATTGGTATTCAGATCATGCGTTTGTGGTATTGACACTGCAGAAGCTTGTGAGGATACACACGCATTCGGATGCCGATGATTGCGATTGCTCGGATGATGAAGAACCTATACGCTACGATGATGTGGACGAGAGTCAGCAACATCACCCCGAGCGTGAGAGGATACCTTTCTGGAAAAGACCGTTCAGAAAGACAAAACGCAGGCAATCTGCTCTACCACGATACCGCGATCCGGAAGGACTCGATAAAATGGGAGACATGATTCGCGCACACAGTTCAACAGCAGATGGCGCACCGTTGCAGAACATCAGGACCCTGCATCGGTACGAAAGCATGCAGAATCCAGAGCACACTCTATTCATGGAAAAGCACTCTGCACTCTTTGAGGAAAACCTAGTCGTCAGCGTCGAGCAAGTGGCAATCTTCCTCATGTCCGACAACACAGTCATTTCCTTCTTCGAGCATTCAGGCGCCGACATTGAGGAACCGATTCTAGAGCGTCTAAACAGCCCTGCGACAATGCTACGACGCAGCGCAGATGCCTCATTGGTCCTCCAAGCAATCATAGACGCCATAGTCGACCTCGCCATCCCCGTCAAAGAAGCCTACAACAAAGCCCGCAAAGACCTCCAAATCGACGTCCTGACCAACCCATCAATGAGCACCTCAAAAGCCCTCCATATCTTCACCGAAGAAATCGACATGCTGCAAAATCTCTTCAAACCGATCATCAATCTGGTAAACTCGCTGCGCGACCACAAAGCGGAGCCGCCGTATGGAGGTGCAATGTTATCGGATAATGACAAGCACAACTCTTCACGCAAGATCAATGATGGCAGACGACCGCAGCCGAAGAGGTATTATACGCAGACGCCCACGACTGTAGTCATGAGCCCGCTCGCGCATGTGTACCTGGGTGATGTACTCGATCATTGCATCACCATCATTCAATCACTCGAACAAATGGATGCGTCGGCCAACAATCTGTCTTCTCTGATGTTCAATACCATTGGTCCGTCACTCTTAGCCATCTGTGACCGATGGTGTCGCTGTTTTGGCAGAGAAAAATCCATACTGACTTCGCTCAGGTGCCCGAACCAACACCACAATGTCGATCATAGCCCTGGTGACCGTCTTCTTTGCACCCCTTACCTTCCTTTGCGGATACTTTGGTATGAACTTTGAACAATTGTGAGTATTCCAGAGCCCCTTTAGATGTGATTGATTCAATTCCAAGAGAAATTCTTGCTGATTGGGTTTTTGTAGCCCCGGTATCAAACACTCGGACGTTTACTTTTGGATCATTGCCATACCGACCACCATTGTATTCATGGTTCTCATCGGCGGAGGCGTCGGCTACAGAACCGTCAAGACATGGGCAGCGAGATTCCACCTTGCCAAGGCCAGGCGAGGGAGAAAACATAGGCAGGCCAAACTTAGGGCAAGTCAGAGGCAGAGGAGGAGTCTGGCAGCTTAGTATCACTGGTGATATATATGTGAGATCATGTATGTTTGTCACGAGGAGGAATAGCAAATAGCAACAGCCACAAGGTTGGAAGAACCGTATGTAATTGCTGTCATCCTTGCACTGTTTTACGCCTCCGAAGAGTCACCTTCGAACTCATCATATGCATCGCGGTATTGCTGTTCCATGTGTTGGGTACTCGAACCATCGGATTTTGATTTCAATCAGCACCGAGACTTTCAAAGGTGCTTGACGAGATGAACAGTTCTTTTCGGAACTAGAGACACATTCAGTGGAGAGATTGTGTGATGCCTGCTTTCCTCGGATGGTAATAGTATACCAGGAAACATTATGCTCTCCGATAGCTTTGACTACCGTGATTGATGAAGAGGAGTTTTGGCGGCAATATGAGGCCTTGATCAGGTCATTGACGTGAGGACGATTTTTCCTCGCGGCGTGCATGAGCACAAAAAGACTCGCATGTCCGGAGTAGATGTTTGGTTAGGGCTAACACAGAGCCGGGTGACATTTCGGGAGAACACGTTCTATTGGGTTGTTTGCAGAGATTTTCGCAGCATGTTCGTCTTCGGTTATAATGATTGCTCCGGGTGGTCTCAGGAGATTTGTACCAGAAATGGTGAGTGGGTCTTCACCAAAGCAAGATTGCAACAATTCTTCCGGTTCGCAAAACAGTGGTTTTTGAGCACGAGGTAGATCATCTCCCAAACACCGCTCAGATCGTACGAAGGATTCAGAATGCAACCTCTGACATTCTTAGGATGTTGCTCGGATGGTCTTTGGCCGAGAAGAGAGGAGGGGTCGTCTACATAGAGTATTGTACATACTCAGTGGGACTTTAAGCTCCCACAGATGGCGCATCGTTCCTGTACAAGCAACAGAGTTCACCCGTCCGCGCATGGCAAGTGAGAGTCTCGGAATTCGGGTCGCGATTTTGTGCTGGGCGGCAAGCCACCAGGAGCCCTGACAAGCGCCTCACGCGTAGTTGGCTTGACTCTTTTTTAACCGCGTCTTTATTTTCACAGAGGTCGGCTGCCCTTTGCTGATGCTGCATGTAAGATGTGAAGCGGCTTCCAAGATCGACATTGTTCTCCTTGTACACTACCGTACCAAGCCTCTGAGCAGTGAGGCGTTGCGATGTGCATTTGTAGAAAGCCTCAAAGACAACATCGGCACAGTATGTTGTCGCATGCCATGAAGTCGCCTGTTTGCAATCACCAAATCTTCCGGCTCACGGTATTATCCCAAGAAGGACCGAATACAGAGCTGGAGAAAGTCGGGAGAACTGGAGACAAACTGCGTGGGAGGACGTGGGCTGTGGGGCATGGAGAGTTGTGCCATGGAGAAGAAAACTGGAAAAGGACGATCGACATTGGGATGCAACCTCTCGCGACAATGGTACTGGTGTGACGACCCAATCAAAACACGAGGCCGTAAATTGAAGGATTCCCGGGTATCCATGTTCTTCACCTTGCATTCCTCACATGCTAGTTACTCCGGGCGACGGTGGTTCGTTCACTGGTCGGCTGTCATGTGCTTGTGCTCGTGGTCTAAAGGTAAGTGAGTGAGAGCTTCTTGCCCTGACTATAATATATAATCTCAAGGCGTCCCTCCAACCGACCGTACTTTTTCTTTTTTTTTTCTGAGTCAATCATTCACCTATCTGTCAACCACTATACACCTGGAAACACCTCGCCTCCGAGGGCAGCATACACGATGGTGAAGAAAATCGGCAATGTCTACTTCATCGCAGCCATCTCCATCATAGGAGGAGGTCTGTTCGGCTTCGACATCAGTTCCATGTCTGCTATCATCGCTACTCAGGTACTTTTGTCCATGAGATTCTAGTCAAAAGATCTTGTACTAACGAATTGCTAGCCATACAAATGCTACTTCAACCAACAGGGATTCAATGACGCTGGCGAATGTATCGGACCCAAGGCCGACGTACAGGGAGGCATTACTGCATCTATGGCCGGAGGTTCCTGGCTCGCTGCTCTCTGTTCCGGTTGGCTCGCAGACCGTCTTGGTCGTACGTGCAATACCTAAATCGCCGCCGTGGGTGATGTTCACTGACCACCAATGTTTCACCATACAGGCAAACTCGCAATCCAAGTCGGAGCAGTCATCTGGGTTATTGGATGTATCATCGTCTGCGCCTCTCAGAACATCGCCATGCTCATCGTCGGTCGTATCATCAACGGTTTCTGCGTCGGCATCTGTTCCGCCCAAGTTCCAGTCTACATTTCCGAAATCGCACCTCCCAGCAAGAGAGGAAAGCTTGTCGGCACACAGCAGTGGGCTATAACTTGGGGGATCCTCATAATGTGAGTTGTGGGAACAAAAGTATAATCATCCTCAGTCGACAGCCATTTTGTGGTGGTTCGATGGGGTCGTTGTACTGAAGATCCCGGCCATTGGTTTTTTTCACATTACACATATCTCTATCGAGACAAGACCCGCTCTTGCTCTTGATACTGAGCTTTTGTGCGAACAAAGTAAAATGACAATGATGCTTGGTGGCTGGGTCATATTCTGGTGGAAAAAATGCTAATCGTATTTCTGTTCCCAGGTTCTACATCTCATATGGATGTTCCTTCATCAATGGCACTGGTGCTTTCCGCGCTCCTTGGGCACTGCAAATGATCCCTGCCATCATGCTCTTCTTCGGAATGATCTTCCTGCCCGAATCTCCTCGCTGGTTGGCATCCAAGGACCGCTGGGAAGAGACACGCGATGTCCTCGCCCTCACTCACGGCCACGGCGATCCCGAAAGTCCCTTCGTTGTTCGCGAATTCGATGAGATCAGAGAGTGGATCAGACTTGAGTCTGAAGCCAAGAATGCCTCCTACCTCGAGCTCCTCCGTCCTCGTATGCTCAACCGTACAATTATTGGTGTTTTCATGCAGATCTGGTCGCAATTGACTGGCATGAACGTCATGTAAGTCTACTGATGTCAATTGCTCAAAACGCAGTTTCGCTAATTCTCTTTGCCATAGGATGTATTATATTACCTATGTCTTCCAAATGGCAGGACTCTCAGGTAACAACCTTCTGGTCTCCTCGTCTATCCAGTATGTCATCAACGTCGTCATGACCATTCCTGGTCTGCTTCTTGTCGACCGTGTCGGTCGTCGTCCTCTTCTCTTGGTCGGAGCCGCCTTCATGGCCCTGTGGCTGTTTGCAAACGCCGGCATTCTAGGCGCATACGGAACTTACCCTGGCCCTCATGGCGTCGGAGGCAACACACCTGAAGCATCGACCGAAGTTACCGGTGCCGCCTCCAAGGCCGTCATTGCTTGCTCCTACCTCTTCGTTGCCAGTTACGCCCCAACCTGGGGTCCCGTGCGTCGTTCCCACTTCTCACCGTTGCAAACAAAGCTAATGTTTTTTCAGGTCTCATGGATCTACCCATCAGAAATCTTCCCCAACAGAGTTCGTGCTAAGGCTACAGCTTTGGCAACCTCATCCAACTGGGCATTCAACTTTGCGTACGTTTTGTTCTACTATTTCCTTGATTGCTCCGCATGTTCTAACCATTATTCAGCTTGGGTTACTTTGTCCCTCCCGCCTTCATCAACATCAGATGGCACACTTACATCGTATTCGGTGTCTTCTGCGTTGCCATGTGGCTCCACGTCTTCTTCATGTTCCCAGAAACCGCCGGCAAGCCTCTCGAGGAGGTCACTGCCATGTTCGAGGACCCTCACGGCATTCGCTACATCGGTACTCCTGCCTGGAAGACCAGATCCTCGGCCTCGGATACCGCTCGCTTGGAGAGAGGAGAAGCTCTTGAGAAGAAGCTCAGTGAGGAGGAGGTTCCCGAGAAGCACGAGGTTGCCCCTAAAGAGACTGTTTAAGAAAGCGATGAGACGAACTGCATTGCTACAAAGAGTGCATACATAACATTCACGAGATCCGACGTTGCTTTGCTTTGACCGCGCCAAAAGAGGTGCGATGTTCATACGGCATGACTTATACCTTCTAGTAATTACATAACATACTCTATGATTTTCTCCGTTCATGATTTCTAGTGGTGCATCCGATGTGGCTGTCTGGAGCCTTACAATGCTACGTATAACTGGCAGCTAAACCGATGATCTCTACAAGACCATGGAGCTGCCGGTGAGAATCGGCCATGATACTATGTTCAAGTCAAGAGGAGAGGCTAGGATGGAAGATTTTCAGAATTTCTTTCCGTTTCGCTACAGCTAGCATTACTTCTCACAATACACGATAAAAGTTGGATTTTTTGAAAGCGGAAATGAGACACAGAGACGTGGACCAAGTCAATTCAGACAGCACAAGATAAAAGCCATGGATGAGGAGACAGATATGAATATTCAGGTACAGTAGCATCATGTCAGGTACGATGAAGTGGTGATTTTAGGTAGCGCAAATGCGCGTCGTGCGATGCATCACAGCTTTGGAGTCTCAAGTCAAACGACATTCTTCTGCAACCACTCTTCCCAGTCCTTCTTGGTGAAACTGCTCGAGATGCTTGGCTCATTAAGGCCCTGTGTTTGCTGTTAGTACTTGGCGTCGGCCAGGATCAAGTATGAGTCTTACATTGAACAGAACAGTAGGAGAGACGTGGACACCAACAAGACGACCAGCCTTGATAAGTAACTTGAGGTCGTTGGTGACCTGGTTACCAGAGTTCAGACTGCCATCCTTGCCAGGCTTGTCCGAGATCTCGAGCAGGCTATAGATCTTGCTCTCGTCAAGACCAACAGTAGCAGCGAGCTTGGCAAGACGCTTGTAAGTCTGATTTCTGGTCTCATTGACAACATTGACATCAAAGTAGTCGGTCTGCTTGTCAAAGAGTGCAGCAGAGAAGGGCCAGAATTTGGAAGAGTCGGTTCTCAGGACTGCAACAGCAGCTTCATGGACCAAAGTCGAGGAAGGGTGCCAGGGCTGGATTTGCTGACGAAAAATGACTTGCAGGTTCTTGGAGTACTTCTGCTGGATGATGGGAGCTACATCGTTGTAGAAGGTGTCGAACTGCTTCTTGCTGAAAGGACAGACATAGTCGAGGACTAGAAAGTCAGTAAACTCTGATATCCAGATTCACAAAACATGAACATACACAGTTCCAAAGTGTGGGTAGAACCGAGACTGCTAGAAAGAGCTTGTCCTGCGAACTTGGGAGCGAGAGCCATGTCGGGTGTTTGTTGACTGTCAGTTGAAGCAGTAGCTATGCTTGATGATCTCTGGTCCCGAGATGTCGTGCTATGATCGGGAGAGGTTGAACTGGATGGGTCGGCTGAAGCAGTTTGAGAAACAGCTGGAGACTGATTTGGTAGACCGACAAGATTTCCTGTCAAGCGAGCAACCAGTGGCCTCTCTTCGGGGTGTTGAGTGTAGTAGAGATTGGCCTCGGCTTTCTCAATCCTTCGGATGCGTCTACGCTCTCGTCGTTCGGCCTGTTCCTTTGCAAAGCGTTCTCGTTCTTCTGGAGTATAGGAGTGTGTACTTCCGCCGATACCTATTGCGGCGAATGTTTTCTTGTAGATGTATAGAGAGTGATGGCTACAGCTTTATCGATGGCAAAGTGGAATTTGAAAGATGACTTGTTGACGGACGGATGGTTATATACAAAGGTCAAGTCAATGGGAAGCTTACCAAACACCTTCGTGGTTGCGAGATTTAGCCCAGCCATGACGTGAGACCGGAGTTCGCGGAGTTTGCGACAGCCCTACGTTCGGCTATCAGATCTCGTCCCCGAGCTTGATCATTTCGAATACTCCGATACACGCCGAACAGATTTGATGAGGTTCAAGATTGACTCGATGAAGACACTTGATGATAGAGGGTCTATCGTAGAAATCTAGTAAACACCATTACTTTGTTATGTTTTAAGCATCGTATCTGATTCAACTCGAGAGGCTTGGCATACGTCGGTTATCCAAGTCCCCGCTGCTCGGTATCAATTCGCGTTTTGTCGCGTCTGCCCTTGCCACACCACTTTCACTTCGTGAACAAGTCATGTGAAATTCTTATAACAATGTCCATACACGCTCTGCCTCAGAACGCTGTTCGGACCATCCGATCTGGTCAAGCTCTGACAGATCCTGTGTCTGTCGTCAAAGAACTCATTGATAATGCCCTCGACGCGCGAGCATCCAACATTTCCATCGAGATCTCGGCAAACACACTGGACGTAATACAAGTAAAAGACAATGGTCATGGCATTGCTCCAACAGACCGGCCACTTGTGGCAAAACCGTATTGCACCAGCAAACTCAAGGATGAAAAAGATCTTGCTCTCGTAGGTTCATCCTATCTTGGCTTTCGAGGTGAAGCCTTGAATAGTGCTTTGGAGATGAGTGGTGAGATGATCATCACTACAAGAGTCGAGGGTGAAAACATTGCTACCGCCATCAAGCTATCTCAGTCTGGAGAGCCGGGACAGGATCGTGCGACACAACCCCCCGGAACCACAGTCCGCATTAGCAATTTCTTGAAAAGCCAGCCTGTTCGCAAGCAAGTTGCTTTGAAGGCTGCACCCAAGACCTTGACCAAGATCAAGCAACTTCTCCAGTCTTATGCCTTTGCTAGACCGGCTGCTAGATTGTCATTGAAAGTCATCAAGGCCAAGAACGACAAAGACAATTGGACCTATGCACCAAAAGTCGGCGGGGGTATCGAAGACACAGCTTTCAAAGTTGTAGGAAAACCTTGCGCTTCTCAATGCTCTTGGGCCGAGCTGGATTATGAAGGATTTGTCGTCCAAGCGTTTCTTCCTCGACCGGATGCACATGCTGCAAAGATCAGTGGTCTGGGACAGTATGTGTCGGTTAATGACCGACCTCTTACCACATCTCGAGGTATATCCAAGCAGCTCATTCGGATTTACAAGGACAGTCTCAAACAGTCCTCCGCACTAGAAGATGTCAAGGACCCATTCCTTTATTTGTCACTTTCTTGCCCGCCTGGTAGCTACGATGCCAACATTGAACCAGCGAAAGATGATGTTCTGTTCGGAGACGTCGACAAGGTGGTAGAAGCTGTCAGACGATTGATGTTGATCTCGTACCCAGAGAAGGAAGATATGGATGAAATTGCTCTCAAACCCCAATTCACGAGCCATACCCTCAGACCTTTGGCCACGTCAGAGTCTGGAGTAAATTCGGACAGACCCGAGCCAAAGACCAACATGTACGATCTCGACGAAGATGACCTCACCTTATTCATGGACGCGGTGGACGAACCCAGAAACAGAATTGTCGAAGACGAAGAGCAACCAGAATCGATAAGGAGTGTAACGGTCTCAAACCCTTGGGTGACAGCAAAGATGAATGCATACAGCAACAGGAAGAACAATGCCAATGTACAGCTCTTGACGCCTGCGAAACAAGCATCCGAACCTACACTAGGAGAAAGTTCGCCCGCTTTTCTGACACCACACCTGCCACATGATACGCCAGGTTTACCTACACCTCGACAATCATCGCCTATGGGTGCGCAACCAGAGGAGCTTGATGCCATAGGTCCTCGTCGAGTCATAGGTTCTTCTGACCTTCCTCCGCCGGTGTCTTACATGTCTGGCCAAATCTCATCACCAACGCGACAAAGCATCGGGGGCTCTCCTACTCGTGCTGCTTTCTCTGACCAACATCAAATTGATCCACAAGGCACTCCACTCGACATGATTCCAGAAGCAGCAACACGAAGACGCAGTCCAGCGAAACAGCAGAGGCAGTATGTCAACAAACCTTTTGTTTCACCAATTGATCCGGAACGTGATGCCTGGTTTCACTTTCCGGAGACGCAAAGATCAAAGCAGTCTGCACGAAAAGGGCAATCACAGAGACAAGGCAGTGCAAGTTTCGTCCCAGCGGGAGAACCTTACCCGCAATCATCGAGTGCAACCCCTCCACCCAACAATACCGACATTCGTGACTTTCTTGGTCGAGGTCGAGAGCAACAATCCCATACACCAGCAATTACCGGACCCGAAATTCTTGAATTGGAGAACACACCTCCAATCCAGGCCCCACTTGAGACGCGACATAAGGGATTCGTCAAGGCTAGTGACCTCAACCTCAACAGCACTCAATTCGCCGATTCTCCTCGCCCTGCTCCAGCGCCAAAACCCAGACGCCGCAGAACGGCAGACAACCACGCATTGCAAGAGATATCCGGCAACGCAGAAGCAGACAACGACACAAGCGGCTCAGAATACGAAGAAAGGCGTCGCCACCGCCGCACAGGAGAAGCCGAGCCAAAACGAGTACGACGTATCAAGTCCTCCACCCTACCGCTTGAAAAAGTGCCGCTTGATGCGCAGACGCAGGGTTGGTGTGCACGTGTGACGGCCACCGTTCGAGATATTGATGAAAATTTACAAAGCATAGAGGCTCAAGGCACTTTTGTAGCTTGGAACGCACCTGCTTTTGACACTGATGCGAGTGGAAAGAGGAGATTTGGGGAGGATGATGTGCAGCGCTGGACCTTGACTCTCGGTCAGTCTTTGCTCAGACTCGAGCCCGATGGAGAATTGGTGCGTGATTTGAATGACGTGGTGAGGAATGCTATGAGTAGGTGGGGCTCTGTTGTCGCGGCTTGAGAGGGTGCAAGGCATTGCTATTTTTCTGTTACTTTTAGGCATGGGCGAAGGGTATGTTTTGCTGAGAGAGGGAGAACACGCTTGCTGACAAGAGCAAGAGATGGCTTTTGTGTTTGTCAAGAGCAGTCTTTGCGATGGCGTTTTGCTTCCGAGTTCTGGTTTCCTATTTTGTTTCTTCGCTTTTGGCATGATACCCTGATTTAGCTAGAAAATGGTTGCTAAGCTTTATGAAATGTATTGATAAACAGTGCATATATTCAGCCTGTGTTTCGATGGTACTCTTTAGATGATCGAATGCCGTACGAGGGCAAGGCAGCAGTCATTTGCGTAGGCCCTATTCGACGAGTGTCTCATCGAGACCAGATGAGCGAAGAATCGCGTGTGAGAATAAATCCGTATCCTGAGCCAATGTCGAGAAGACATATGAAGACGGTGTGCCAGCAAGGAAAGACCCGGACCAGATGACTAGACACGAATAACTCATTTCGGCTTGCTTTGGGGCATTCATTCATTTATGCCTCAATCTACGCATCCAAAGCCTTTTTAGCACCATCCACGATCCGCTTGACCTCAGCAACCCCCTTCTCCACCACCTTCTCCATCTGCACACCGGCCTTTTTCAAATCATCCGGTCTCGCGCTCTTTGCCAACTGCATCGCCCTCAACTTCTTCTGCTGGCCCTGTCGAGCATTGCGGACGGCATTGTTTGCCGTGTCTCCTGCTTTTGCGGCTGCATTGACGGCGGCTTTTCTGGACTCTGCTGTCGGCGGTGGGATTGCGATTTGGAGGAGTAAAGGGTTGGCGCCTGTGGGATCGGGTTGGGGCGTTAGGTTGAGGTTTGCGGATTGGATTGACGACGAGATTGGTTTGAGGTGCTGTTGTTTTTTTTAGAGCGTGTTAGTCTTTGATGGGTCTCTTTCTGAAGAGGGGAGATGGGGTGATGATTGTTGTGAAATGTACCTCTTGCTCGCCAACGACGACTTGGACCACTCTTCCTTTGGGCACCACTTGTGCCAAATCACCCAATTTGACGGGTCCGCCTTGTTTCAGCTGTACGCGCAACGTCTCTAGGACCTGAGGGTTGAAGCGTCCGCCTTGTCTCAACTGGGAAAGGTCGTTCTTGAGTTTGTCGACGGCATCGCTAATGTCGGATTCGAGGGCGCCAAAGTCAAAGGGGTCTTCTGAGCTTGCCGCCGCAGAGGCAGAGGATGAAGACGAAGAGGCTTCTGAGCGTGAGGCTTCACGGGCTGCTTTGCCGCCTTTTTTGAATACGGCGGGGGTGGTGCTGAAGGTGCGGACAGGCGTGGGATTTGCTGAGATGGGTGCGAGTAGTGTAGTAAGACTGTGCGAGGTGGGTGTTAGCACAGGATACCCAACAGCATGGAAAGGTCACAACGCGCATACCGGACGTTACATTGTCTCGCTGCAGCTACATTCCGCGACAACAAGCGCGAGCAAAGTAATTGTGTTGATCGTGTCGACTGCATTTTGGGAGTGTGTTTTGTGGGTTTTTGTCACTCGAATCTCGAAAGCCAAAAGTGGAAAGGACGTGACGTCGATGCTCAAGCCGAGGGGTGACCCTGTCTTTTGTCACCATTATTGACTTTGTCACTGGCACATACGACCATGTCAAGGATCGGACAATTCTGCTTACACTCGGCGCGAACATGTCACACGATTCGCTCAAAGGGTAGTCTGAGACATGTCCCATCATTGCATTGCTGAAGCTCATTCAAGAATGTCTGACTGTGTACGCATGAGAAGCTCGACCGTGACGAGTTTGAAAAGGATTGAAAAAAGCATGCTCAAATACACTGTGTGTATTCAAAATGAACAACAAAAGTACCAACGCCAAGAGAAGGTGACCTATCACCTCTAAAATTAACCCTCGAACCATAACGATGGAAAAAAAACTCCATGACGAGGGGGTGTTTGTGCTGGGGGGAATAATTTGTAAACCAAACAACAAACAAGAGGAAGCTCGTAACCCGTGTCCAAAAGAGAAATAGACAGGCTGATCATGATCAAGCAAGCCTCGTTGAAGGAAACAAACAATAAAATCAATCGCTTGTGGGGGAATCTTTTATGCGTGATGCAAACGCAGAAAAAACATGTTTCCCACCAAAACCTCCCAGCTTGCGCCGTGATTCATACCCTACCATATGTCTTTGTGTAGCGAAAACAAGAGAGAAAACGCCAGCCTGATGCCCCAAGAGTTTAATGAGAGGTGATGACTTGTAATGTCATTCACAGAACCAAGGATGTAAAGATGCCAGAAAGATGAACCAAGACCATGATGGATGAGCCAGAAGCCCAACAGTTTATCTTATGTTATGGCCATTGACGCCGTTGCCGTTGGAGAAAGAGTTGCCATTGGGAGTAGAGTCCATGAAACCATTCATGCTGCTGAAAGCTGGTTGATATGAATACTGACCAGAAGACATGTTACGAGGAGATTGAGGGTAGCCGTTGGGACCCTGTTGAGAATGATTCTGAGGATTGATGCCTCTATACGGAGGAAGATACCCGCGAGAAGTGTTGCCCTGCTGCATAGGAGGTGATGCATGCGACTGTTGCTGCTGTGGGCTGTGAATGCCAGAGAGTCCAGGAGGGGGTCCCGCTGCAGTGCTGAAACCGGGAGGAGCACCCATACCATTGCCGTAACCCATTTGACCCGAGTGAGATGCCATCGAAGCATGGTTTCTATTGTCACTTCTGACACCCAAGGGGTTCTTGGAGAAGCTGACTCGGATACCTCCCTTGTAACTGTTGTGCAGTTGTACACCATACAACTCATGCAAGGCATGAGACGCGTAAGACGTGTCCTCAAATTCAACAAAACACATGGGGCCATTTGCTTTTGTCCGGAAGCAGAGTCTCTTGAAGCCTCTTGCCTTGGAGAACAATGCCTTCAACTCATCCTCACTGGTATTGACTGGAAGATTGCCCACATACAGGGTGTTGCAAGGTGGATTCTGGTCGGCAGGGTTGGCAGGAGGGAAATCGTGCTTCAGATGTTTCGTTGAATAGTATCCGTTTGTACCGACTGCTGGAGCTCTGGAAGGAGTCGGCAAGGCTGGAGATCGAACAGCTTGAGGGGATGCGTAGTTTGAATTTGTAGGAGAAGTCACGTAGTGAGGATAAGAACTGCCACTCATGGCACCAGTTTCCAAAGAGAGGCTGCCAAATTGAGGAACAGGGTTGCCGTAACTAGTCGATGGATTGCGTCCGTTCTTTGCGTATCCGACGGGATCTTTGAGCAGCTCACCGGTCTCATCATCATCGATTCCATCATTGATGACAGATTTTCCAGAAATTCGATTCAAGTCACTGTACGAGTTGGCCACGGGAGATTGAGGAGAGAAAAGACCTTGCAGACGATTGCTGCTATCAGGAGCGGGAAACTCGTAGTTGTGGGGGATGGCGACAGGCGGAGATGTGAACGAGTTCATTGCCTGGAAACTACTGCTGAAGCGAGAGCCCTGACGACTCGAAGCAGCCTCGGTAGAGCTGCCCGAGCCACCCGAGCCATTCTGCTGTCGAAGAGCCGTACCGTCAACAGTGTTGCGCCTCGACCCGTTGTATGCGGATGAATTGTTGGGCAGGAGTTCAACCAGCATGGGAGTTCCCTGTACGCCGAAAGGCTTTCCGTGGAGACGCTCTTTGGCTTCGATGGCGCCGGCTTCAGAACGGAAGATGGCGAGGCCAGTAGAGTGGTTGGCATCCTCGATGGTGGGATTTTCCAAGTTGAGAAGCTTTGTCTCATCTAGGTCGGCAGCGAATATAAGCATGCTTCTCAGCGCGTCTTCGCTCATTTGGCGTGGTAGGCGTGAAATGCGAATCATCCATCTAGCGTGGGTGTCCGAGGGCTCAGAATTTCTGTGGTTGTTGCGCCTTTCCAGAGTGGGCGATAGGCCCGGCAACTGACCAAGAGTATCCGGACTCGAGGGAAAGACGGCCAACTTCTGGGTGCCACTGGGTTGGCCTATCGGCGACAGGCTGCCCAACTTTGGCAAATTGGTCATCCTCGAGGTCGGACTGAATCTGGTGGGACGTTTGTCGGCCATTGTCTAGAAGGGCACGCGCATGCGATTTTATATTCAAGGCTGGGTGGTGGATCCAAGGAGGTGTGGGCGCAAGACGGCGGAGATTGAGAGAATTATGCGGACGAACCAATAATATTGCCGGATGAATGCGATCACAGGATGGCGACAAAGGGGGCCTGTCGAGGAAGTTTGTGGGTGCGCCCGAGTCGGCGACAAAGCTTCGAGAGGCACGTCAAAGTCGCGATCCGAAAGTGACCGAAATGCGATGGGCTGAGACGAGAGAGAGCCTTCTGACGCGAGCTGCGATGCGAGACGTGAACGGGCCGACGGACGCAGACAACCACGACGGACAGAGGGCGAGCTTGATGTGTCTGTGGAGCGAGCAGGCAGGCAACGCGGCGACAGCGACAGCGACGGTCGGGGAAGGATGATGATGGGTGGGAGATGGACGAAGGGCTGGGAAGTGTGGAGTGGAGAAGGCAGCGCTCGATAAGCAGTTCACTCTTTCACATCCTTGCGAACACGGCAATGGCTGCGAGTAAGACTAGCAAGCCTTAGTGTACCGCCTGTCGCGCCATCATTGACACCTCGTCCTCTTTGCTCGACACAATCGCCCTGCACTCTACCCAGGCACTGTATCAGAATTGCTGTCCATTCGCTCTTCTCTCGTCCGCCTTCGACTCTTTCACATCCAGGTGTGACATGTTTCCCTCAGAAACCCTGCCAAAGCACAGCATGACTGCGATTCTGCTCATGAACTCTAATTCCCGGAGGCAGCATCCCTCAAACCTTGTTCGGCCACCTCTTGGCTCTGGTTGGCTCGTTCCCGCGGTTTAGGGACATGGTCAGATGGAATCATGCCCCGGATCTCCTTTCCAGCAGATGAGAATTGATTACAATAGCCGTTTGTATATCCTGGTGGGTGCGTTGTGTCGACTCCTGACCGAGACTTTTCACACGACTCCATACCTCAACACAATCGCCTTGTTGTTTCAGGGGTCGAGGCCGAAAAAGTCGCGCCTGTCGTCAGAAGGGCACGGCCTCGGTTCTTTCCCACTTCCTGGTTGGCCATCAGCGTGCATGAACTCTCTCAACCTTTGCTTTCGCCAATCTGCTCAGCTTTCCAATGCACGCATGTTGGCTTGCCGTGGCTTAGGAAACTCGATCAATCTATAACTACGTACCCACATTTGCAGCCTTGACAATGCCATCAGTCTTTCAGTATCACAAATCAAAGGTGCGACCCGGGCCTGTGGGTCAATTCGCGACACTTTCCTGGGGATGGCACTGGTGGCTTCCAACACCAACATTTGACATGTATTTCTGCGGGATATTCCATCGCAGACACACTGCATCATTGTAACACTTTCAATGTGGCTTGAGGCTATCGTTAACACATGTTCATTTCAGAGTGCTGCCCGGCAACAGCCTTGGTGGCAGCACGTCTTGAAACCAACTGTCGCACAAACATCAGCCTCTCGGATTACCGCTTCAAGCGAGATGTCGTGTTTGGATCAGGTCACAGATATCTGATCACAACACTGCTTTTGCTATGGATTCCGCAGAATTCAATGCCGGAGATTCCCATGATCGCCTTGTTCTTCGAGTACAAATCCACTTTCGCAAGTCGAAGACACTACACGACAACTTTTCGGCCAGCGCATCCTCGGCTGATGGTGATTCCTATTGGATACTCGGTAATAATGCACATGCGGCTTGAGATTGACATGTCGGCTTGATCAAGGCGATCAAGACGACTAGCTCATGTTGCGGTTCGACAAGCCAATGGAAGAGAGGCGCGTTTTAACATCAAGGGCTCGAACAAAGCCCTGAAGCAGTTGATCATCAGACAACCATGTGGCTTGTAGACGATGCATGCAATCATCTTAGTACATCGAGCAAGTACTGCTCTACGCTTGGTAATGAATGGTTCTCGCCGGGAGTATCTCCGTAACCGAGTTCATCAAGCGGCATGGTAGGTTCAGCATGTGGATTGGAGGAAGAATCATTCATTCGTGAATATCTACTTGGTGCGGTCTGGCAGTCTTGAAACGGTCAGTCCATCTTTCACACACATGCCAACACAAAGTTGATGCCTTACCTACTCTTTCGAGTCCTCGGATTCCTTCTTCTCCTCGGTCGATGATGGAGGTGCTTGGAGGGTGACTTCAAGAGTGTCCTTGCTGCCATGCAGACTGATGAGAGTGAGGACCGCCTTGCAGTTTTCACCAGTAATGACTGTGGTCTTGGGGAAGAGCTTGCCATCCCTTCCTTCGCCTGACCAGCGGACCTTGATCTCGGTGACCTTTTCGGCTTCGCCCTTTTTCTTGTATTTGGCCAGGGCCTCGGCGCAGTTGGCCGAGTTGGCAGCCAGCTCCTGGATACGGTCGCTGAGGTTTTTGATGCCGAGTCCAGCGTTGATGAGCATGACTTCATGCCTCGACGAGGAGTTGCCGATTGTGAAGACGACTGGAAATTCTTGTGCCATGATGTAGAGTTTGTAAGAGATTGTAGTACGAACAAAGTTGAGTGTCGAGGGGAATTTTTGTGAGAACGAGACACTGGGTAGTAAATGAAGACTGCAAGTTCTTGTAATCCCTGTACCACCACTGACGTATTAAAGCATGGCTGAGCCTGCTTTTGTGCATGTCAAAGTCGGTTCCACTTTCGCATTTTCCACGCGATTCCTGGTGCAAGATATTTTGACATGTCAACGGCTATCTTGACACGCCTGACCAATAACACAGAAAGACAATGTGGCATCAAAAGAATGATGGCAAGAGATAGTGTTGGTCACGATAAAGGTGAAGCTTTCCTTCAATAGACCAAGCTTGGATTGTTGCCTGTCGTGAGAACTGGCGGCACAGATGATCTACCTCGCATCGAGTCGTGTACGCATCTGAGGAGCGTGGATTCCAACGTCGACTACTTTCAAGTCGTGTCTGAGCGAGGCAGAGGAGAAGTGCATGTGAAAGTTAATCCTTCTTCATATCCTCGGACCCTTCCAAACGATGCCAAGCCGCTCTGACGAATGGAACAACATCTCGAGCTTGTGCAGTGACAAGTCGGCCAAACCAAGTTCCCGAAGCTCGCATCCATCTCTCCAAAAAGACAAGTCAATTGTCCAGAATCATCTTCTCTTGATTGCAACATTCGGTTGTATCGCGACTTTGCTATCGACAAGACAGCACAAGCATACACGACAACCATCATGGACAGAAGCCTCGACGAGATCCTCGAGGAGCGCCAGGTTGGTCAAGAAGGCATAGCAGAGCCGTCGCACGAGCTCACATGTGCTAGAATACCCGCGGTGGACGTCGTGGAGGACGCGGCCGTTCTGATCGTGAAGGTGGACGTGGACCCCGACGAGACTACGAACGCGAACGCGACTTCCCTAGAGACGGCGTACAAAAGGTTTGAACGTCTGTCCAGTTGCTCTGCATCAATCCAAGCTGACAACCGCCGTCTACAGGTTTTCCTTCCTTCCTCGTGCTTCAGTCAATAGAGCGACATCAATCAACATGGCTCGACAAACACCAACCCTTGGTTCGATCCGCTGACCGTAATCTCTATCAGTCATTCCCCAGAGAGGACGCGAGAAACATTGACCGGTGGGTGGGCACGCAGTATGGCGCTAGCTCTTGTACAAAACTGATCTGTGTCACAGTGACTGGGTTCACGATAAGTTCGAAGACGATGACTGTTAGTTTGGCCTCCCTGGCACATTCGACCGCCCCATTCTGATCCTTGGATAGCCCGCCGCCCTGCAAGAGGCTCGCGCAACGACCGTTATGACAGAGGACCAAGAGAAGCGTGCGTATCATGCCGTGTCAACTTGTCGGATTGCCGGCTGATTTGAAGGTACAGGTCCGGTTCTACTACCGTCCGCGTCGAGAACATCCACTACGACATCCAAGAGCCAGATTTGAGAGTGCGTCCTTGTCTTTTCTTGCCCAGCATCATGCGCCCGTGTTGACAAGCTCCCTTCAGGAACTCTTCGAAAGTATCGGACCCGTCGAATCTCTACGCCTGCTCTATGACCGCCACGACCGATCGCAAGGTGTCGCGTACGTCGTCTACCCCAACCCGAACCTCGCCAACCGCGCCCTCCGCCAATTCGACGGCCAGAACGCCATGGGCCAACCCATCTACCTCAACATCCAGCAACCATCGCGCCCCAACCGCAACCCCTTCGATTATGTCGAAAAGCCCACCCGCAGCCTGGCCGACCGTATCGACGACCGCCGTAGTGCTAGTCCCAATTCACGCAACGTCGATCGCTACGTGCCTCCTGGCGGCAGAGGCCCCCGCAGCTCGCGCAGTCCCCCTCGTCGTGGCCGCGGCACTCCGCGTGAAACCGGACGTCGTCCTGGCGCCCGTCGCGAAAACACCGATCGTCGTGAGAATGCCGGTCGCGAGCGCGGTGGTGATAGACGTGGCGCTGGGCCCAAGAAGGAGAATGATGGAAGACAGATGGTGCAGGGACGCCCGAGAAAGACGGCCGAAGAACTCGATGCCGAGATGGACGATTACTGGGGTGGTGGTTCGGCTGCTAATGAGGGCAGTGCTGTGGCTTCGGGACAGAATGAGCCTGGACGCGAACCTCAGGTTTCTACTATCGCCGGAGGAGAAAACAACAATATGGGCACCACATCCACGGCTCCGGATGATGACATTGACCTCATGGTCGAGTAGAGAAAGAGTTTCCTTTTCTAGACAAATGGGGCAGACAGTCCGCTCTTTTATGGCTCGTGTGAGAGAGCAAAACAAAGATTGGAAAAAAGTGATCTGGGGTTTTTACAGGCTTTCGTATATCTAAGGAAGTTTTTTTTTCCCATGTCTACCAGTAAAAAGAAAAGAAAAAAAATCCCCTCTGCACACGCCACAGGCACAATATCAAACAAAGGATGCAAGACAGTCAGATCTGATATTTGTTTTTTTTCCCCCTCTCCTGGTCATGAGCGTACGTTTTGGCGAGTGTTTGGACGTGTGGCGTTTGCAGCAGCTCCTTTCTTGCTGTGCCGTGTTTCTTTATCTACATGACGTGAACCTCTCCCTTCCTTTGCAATTGATTTGTTAGACATGCCCTCTTGCCCTTTTAGTTGGTGATATCCTAGACTGTCTTATCTTGCCTGCCTGTCTGTAACCAGTTTGCTGGCTTGTATGTCGCCTGTCTTTTGAACTCTTTTGCTGTGATAGCAATGGGTTATACGTTTCCTCGACGCAGCGGGTTCCTTCTCCAAAGGTATGGTGAATGCCTTTTTTTTTTCTTTTGCACGAGAGAGGCGATTTCAACATCTTCTATTTTTTTTCTCTGCACAAAAAGGCCCATATTTGCTCCCTCATTCTTTATTTCCAGAGACCGTAGGGTTCGGTAGTCGCTTTCCAGAGTTTGATGGTGCCGTCTTCGCTGCCGGTGGCGTAGAGTTTGCCGTCGGGGGAGAATGCGCTTGTCCACACGGGGCCGTGGTGTCCCTTGCGTGTTTCTATACTGTCGTCAGTCTTGTTCTTTACCTGCTCTGCAAAGTCTAGGTCTAAGGAATCTGCATACCGATCTCGGCGCCAGAGTCGAGGTCCCACACGCGGACAAACGTGTCCCTGGCACTGCCCGTCACGAAACGACGCTGGTTTCCACAAACAGCCACACTAGCTATCTCCTGATCCAGCGTTTTCGAATCAAGCAAAACGCCGGGACGCGCTCCATCGAAAAAGTAGACGGTCTTTCCTGCTGCGACACTCAGAGTGCCGTTTGCAGAGCCATCTACAATGCTAGAGTTGAGCTCGCAGGAGCCGATTGTGCCTTCGACTTCGTGCGTGGCGACTGCAGAGCGAGAGCGCAGGTCCCACCAGCGTATCTTTTTGTCGTCACAGGCGGTGGTCAGGATACTGGGGTTTGCGGCAGAGTAGACGATGCTTTTGATTGTTTGGGCGTGTTCGTTGGGTCCGACTTCGTAGCTTGCGTCTTCTGCAGAAGTCGTGCTGGTCGCGCGTGTGAGGTCCCAGATGCGCAACTTCTTTTCCATGCCGCCGGTAGCTAGAGTGATGGGTCTGTCTTGCAGTGCCGGGAATGCGACAGCACGCACAATATGGTTGTGCTGCAGTGTGTACAGTTGCTCTCCGGTGAACGTGTCCCAGACTTTTGCGCTGAAATCTGCAGAGCCTGTTGCGGCAAGGGAGCCATCTGCTGAGACGCGGGCAGACCAGACGGCGCCTTTGTGGCCGATGAAGGTGCCGATCCAGTCGCCGGTCAGGCCGTCACGGAGCATGGGGTTGTTGTCTTTACATGCTGAGATGAGGTAGTATTGCGGTTGGGAGGAGGATGTGGAGGCCGGGCTCAAGGCGGAGAAGGAAATGTGCGTGATGGGGCGAGAGTGGCCGTGGCAGGTCAAGGGCACTACCTTGGTGGTTTCTGAACGGGGTTGGTGGTCAGTTGGAGGGGAGCAGGCTGGACTGGTACTCGGACTTGTGTACCTGTAGCCATTCGTGAAGATACCAGGTAGTGAGGAATGCAAGGAGGTCAATTGTGCGATCGCAGGTCGGATCAAGGGGTAAGTGGGTAGTAGAGCAGAGAAGTAGACGATTCGAACGAGTGCGTCCTTGGAACCAAGATTTGAAACAGCGAGCGGTTTGGAGAAAGGGTATGTTAGTCGAGAGCAAAAGGCAGCGTAAGAGCGACAGAAGCTGGCGACGAGAAGAGACACAAGACAGAAACTCAAAATGGAAAAAGGTCCAAAAAGTGGAATGGCAAAGGGAGAGAGGGCTCGTGGATGATGATCTTCTTGAGCGCATGCAGGGCAGCTGTTCTGGAAATCGCGGGGCTGCATCGAGAACTGTTTGTATGCACGAGTACTCTACTGCTCTGCAAACGAGTTCTCACCTCACATTGTCTTGCCAGAACACACCAGCTCAATCATGTTCTGGACTCTGGGCTCCATCTACGGCGCTACCGCCGTCGCCTTCGGTGCATTTGGCGCCCACGGATTGAAGAAGACGATTACGGATCCGACTAAGATCGCTGCTTGGAACACGGCGGCTCATTACCAAGTAGAACATATCACTTCTTGACAATCATCGATTTCGAGTCTAACATGTCCCAGCTTGTCCACTCTGGCGTGGTCCTGCTCACGGCCGCTGCTGCTCCGAAAAACAAGATTGCCGCCGGATGTTTCATTGCAGGCATGACTTGTTTCTCGGGATCCATCTATCTCCTCACTCTGGATCCCCAAAGATTTAGAGCTCTCGGACCAGTCACGCCTATCGGTGGTCTCTTTCTGATTGCTGGATGGACTGCTCTTGCTGTTGGCTCGCGTGGGCGTATCTTGCCCAAGGCTTCATAGTTCTTAAGAGATCGTCGTAGACTTGGTTGCTTTCCACCAAGTCTCGTGTAATATTCTTGTCCAATGTATGATAGACTCACTGATGATACCAATTGTCCCCTCTACGTGATTTCTATTCTCCATTGTCATCCTTGCTTTGAGCCTACATGGTGGCAAGCATGTCTCGCAATCATTCATTCATCCAAGACCTTATGCACGACGTTGTTATAGACATCATTCAGTCTATTCCACGATGCTTGATCACGTCAAAGTTGTATCCATATACAATCAATAAGACTTTTGTCTAGATTTCTCCAAGAAGTGATGAGAACTGATCGCGCGCGCAAAATCCCTTCGAATTTGCCTATTGCTACATACGAAACTCAAAATGCGGCGCGCACGACGCAGAGAGAAATCGCTCGAAAATATACACAGATACCCACCCGCTTACATGTCCTCGGAGGCGGTGGCACCGGTGATAATCTCGACCAGTTCACCGGTAATGGCAGCCTGTCTGGTACGGTTGTACAGAATCTGGAATCTGTTGATCATGTCACCGGCGTTCTTGGAGGCGTTGTCCATGGCGTTGCGACGAGCAGACTGCTCGCAAGCGTGACCCTCGGCAAGAGCCTGTCAATTGTCAGTAAATTTGGCGATGAAACCAAGCCCAGCAAGAAAGAAATTCGTACCCAGAAGAGAGAGTTGGCCAGAGAGTATTCACGGAGGTTACCGAGGATTGAGTCGTCGACCTCGAAAGAAGAAATGTTGGCTGGAAGCAGAGTTAGTCAACGGATTGTTGGACGATATGAGATTTACAGGACGCACCAGAAGCCTTGATGGCATCCTCAGAGAAGGCCTCGACAACGGTAGGCTCGTACTGCTGGGCGTTCAAGAACTTGTTGTACAGGATCTTGATGCTTGAGTAGTTGCCGGGGAGCTGGGTGATCTGGTCGGCAATGGCGGAGGCATCGGCGAAGGTAGGGACGTCCTTTCCGACGTTGGCGAAGCTGAGAGCCATGTTCTTGGGGTTGGATCTGCTGAGTTGTGCCTTGCACTTCTCGCCCAAGACAACGAGCTCGAAGGTCTCGGGAGCGGAACCGAACTCTCTGCGGACGTAACGGGAAAGACCCGAGTGGATACCACCGCAGAGGCCTTTGTCGGAAGAGCAGACAACCAAGAGGGTCTTGCCCTCACCCTCGACAGGCTTGGTCTCGGCCTCGTCGAAGACCTGCTGGGAGGCCTGGCCGTAGGAGCGGGAAGAGTTCATGGCACGCTGAGCGCGGGTGAGCTTGGTCGAGGCGACAATCTTCATGGTCTTGGTGATCTTCTCGATGTTGCGGATGGACTTGAGACGGCCTTCGATTTCACGGAGAGTGGCGAAGTTGGCGGCATTGGGGGCCTGGGGCCTGCAAGGACACAGCAAATCAGTACAATGGGCATTGGTTGTGTGGCTCGGCGCATGGTTGGGAGCAGAGGAAAAGCTGTTTCGGTGGAGCGGCAGGCGAGGAAGCGGCGTACCTGAGGGCGGCGACACCAGCCCTGGCGGTGGGACGAGCAGCGCGAGACAGCATTGTCAGGCTAATGGAGCGAAGAGGTGGATGAGGACGAAGTGATATGGCGACGGCCTTCGGGATTGCACTGTGAGCTCTGCTGTCGTGGTGTCGCCCGGGCTGCTGGTCTCCGCCAAGCATCTGTCCATCCGGTCTTGGCAAGATCCCAGTCGCTCTTGCCTCTTTGGCTGCTCTCTCACGTGCAAAGGAACCCTTGGGGGCAGGAACGGCCTCTTTCGTTTCCTTCACTTTTTGTCTGTTTCCATCTCAATACCGCCCTCTGCCCAATTTCTCGCGTACGCCCTCAGCTCCACCTGTGCCCCTCTCCTCGTCTCCATCGACCAATTCAACTTTTTTCAGCATTCTACTCCCACGACTCCGCTTTTCCTTTAGCTCTTTCTTTTCTTGGAGCACCCACTCGTATACGCGTCTTTGCTGTGTCCATCCGTCCAGGCCACAGACGTTCAATACATCGCGTTACGCTCAGCTCCATACTTTTGCTCCACTATCCCGTGGATACCCTGCCGCTCGTAAGCCTTGGCCTTACATTGCAGCCATGTCGGACTCGGAGGATGACAAGCCTTTGATTAAAGGTGAGTCTATGCAGCTACCCGTCTGATTTGTTTGCCTATCCATTCACCTTCCCTTATTGGACTCGTCTCACTCTGCTTCAATTTCACCTTTACCTCTCGACTTGACCTTGAGCAATTCACCTCAACTCTCTATCCTTTTACGTCATACACTACTCGATCTTGTTCCCTCCTTCAATCCTCTTCTCCCCCTTATCTCACTTGAAAACTTGAGCACTCTCATCTTTTCTCTGCCTCTTCATCATATGGCTTACGTCTACACAGCTAAATCCAACGAGCGTGTCAAGAAGGACAGCACCGACAACAGCATGAGCGATCTCAACCCCGGCGTCTCGATTCGTATGGGTCCCGTCGATGAGATGGATGTTGACCCTCCTGCTACCAACGGCAACGGTATCAAGCGCAAGTCATCCATGAACGGCAAAAGTTACAAAGACGCGACCGAGTCTGAAGACGATGACGATGTCCCGTTGGTATGTTCACTAAACCCTCTCAAGATCTACCATTTCTAATCCTCTATCCAGAACAAGCGCAGAAGGACATCTAAGAACAAGGCCTCTTCCGACTCAGAAGACGACAAACCTCTCGCAAAGAAAACTGCTCGCAAACCTCCGAAAGCCACTGCGCAACAAATTGGCGAGGAAGACGATTCTGACGTACCGCTCACCAAGAAGCTTGCTAAGGAAAAGGCTGCCATCGAAAAGAAGGCAGAAACACAAGCCAAAGCCATTCGCGCAAAGGACAACAAGACTGCCGTCAAGACCGAAGGATCTGAGGATAGCGACGATGCTCCGCTCAAGAAGAAGGCGGCGCCCAAGAAGAAGACCAACGGCGTCAAGAAAGAAGAAGCATCTGATGACGACAAGCCTTTGAAGAAGGCACCCGCCAAACGTGCAACCAAGTCGCAAAGTGCCACTCCTGCTGCTTCTGCGAAAAAGGGCAAGAAGGAGGCAAAGGAAGAGAGTCCAGAAGACAAGGAAGATGGGGACGAAGAAGAGGAGTACCGCTGGTGGGAAGACACGGCCAAGGGTGATGGTACCAAGAAGTGGTCCACTCTGGAGCACAACGGTGTCGTCTTCCCGCCCGAGTACGAGCCTCTCCCCAAGAACGTCAAGATGCGCTACGACGGCGTGCCAGTCAAGCTTCACCCTGAGGCCGAGGAGGTGGCTACTTTCTTTGGCAGCATGCTTAACTCTACCCACAACGTCGAAAACCCAACCTTCATCAAGAATTTCTTCACCGACTTCAAGGAATACTTGGATCGCACTGGCCATGGCACAAACGACAAAGGAGAGAAGGTCAAAATTCTCAAGTTTGAAAAGTGCGATTTCAAGCCTATCTTTGAACACTTCGAAGCTGAACGCGCGAAGAAGAAGGCCATGACTACTGCAGAGAAGAAGGCGCTCAAGGTCGAGAAAGACGAAGCCGAAGCTCCTTACATGTATTGTCTCTGGGACGGCCGCAAGCAAAAAGTTGGTAACTTCCGTGTAGAACCCCCAGGTCTTTTCCGCGGACGTGGCGAGCATCCCAAGACTGGCAAGGTCAAGACTCGCGTCAAGCCTGAGCAAGTCACTATCAACATCGGAGCCGAAGCCACTGTTCCTGCACCTCCGGAAGGTCATAAATGGAAGGAGGTCCGCAATGATACCGCAGGCACATGGCTCGCTATGTGGCAAGAAAACGTCAACGGCAATTACAAATATGTCATGCTCGCAGCCAACTCGGACGTCAAGGGTCAATCGGATTTCAAGAAGTTCGAAAAGGCCAGAGAGTTGAAGAAGCACATCGACAGAATTCGCAAGGACTATCAGCGTGAGCTCAAAGCCGAGATGATGGCTGATCGTCAACGCGCTACTGCTGTATACCTCATCGATCAATTTGCACTTCGTGCTGGCAACGAGAAAGGTGACGATGAAGCCGACACTGTTGGTTGCTGTTCTCTGAAATTCGAGAATGTCACTCTCAAGCCCCCAAACAAGGTCGTCTTCGACTTCCTGGGTAAAGACTCGATTCGCTTCTACGATGAGGTCGATGTCGATCCCCAAGTCTTCAAGAACCTCAAGATCTTCAAAAAGCCTCCCAAGAAAGATGGTGATGAGATCTTCGACCGTCTCACTACCAGTGCATTGAACAAGCATTTGAGCAATTATATGCAAGGCTTGACAGCCAAGGTGTTCCGTACCTACAACGCCTCCTGGACTATGGCAAGGCTTTTGCAGGATATGAAGGCGGTCGGAACACATGCCGAGAAAGTCAAAGCCTACAACGACGCCAATCGCAAAGTCGCCATCCTCTGTAACCACAAACGTACCGTTGCCGCCGGACACGCCGCACAGATGGAAAAGGTGCAAGACAAGATTGATGCTGTCAAGTATCAGCAGTATCGTATCAAGCAGATGATGTTGGCCCTCGACTCCAAGCTTAAGAAGAAGAAGGGTGCCGATTGGTTTGCTTTGCCTGAAGGGCTTGACGAAGAGTGGATGAAGAAGCATCACGAGGATCTGGTTGAGCAGGAGCGCCAGAAAATCACCAAGAAGTTTGAGAAGGAGAACGAGAAGCTCAAGGCCAATGGCGAGAAGGAGATGAAGCCCAAAGAGCTCGACGTACGCCTCGAGGCCGCCACTGAGCTGGAAAAGAAACTCAAGACTGAACTCAAGACGAAGAAGGTCGAACCAGAGGGCAAGGGACCTTCTGTTGAGAAATTTGAGAATCAGATCGAGAAGCTCTCCGTCAGAATCAACAACATGGAGTTGCAGGCCGAAGACAGAGAAAGCAACAAGGAGGTTGCCTTGGGAACCTCTAAGATCGTGAGTTTTTCTTGACCAGAGTCCTGACCACTGCTAACATAATGAACAGAACTATATTGATCCTCGTCTCACTGTGGTCTTCTCCAAGAAATTCGATGTACCCATCGAAAAGTTCTTCTCCAAGACTTTGCGTGAAAAGTTCGCCTGGGCCATCGCTTCGGTTGAAGAGGATTGGGAGTTCTAAGTCCCAACCCCCGAGTCAACGAAGCAATTACATGTTTCGACACATCGGTACAGATTCGCCATACTAACAACGTATTCTCCCATAAGCTTGCCGAGGCAACACGGCAAACTATCGAGACGACCGAGGGTCTCAGTCAGATTGGCGCTTCCTCCAGGTTTCTGGAAGGCGTATTGGTTTGTCGAGTTGCGCCCCTCTTAACCGTATCATCCATTCTGCACGTCGGCGACGGATCCTTCATGGGCGGTATCAGGGCATAAAAGGAAGGTATTTTTGCCGTTTCTCGATGCGACAATGCTGCCACGGCAGCTGTGAATCATTTCTATCTGAATTGCTGCAATTCGATTTAGCACACGATGAAATAAAGTTGAGCTTGTTTTTCCAGTTGTCTCTTTTTCCCTTTTCCCTTCCTTCTACATTATATCTTGCCTGTTTCTTGACTTTGTATGATGCTAATGAGTCCCGTAAGCTTATCATTGTATACATGTTTGTGACATCGGCCTAGCTTGATTCAAGTCTCGAGATATCAGACGGCAAGAACTCTTCCTCTGTGGTCGATTCTTCTTCTAAATGCGACCGCTCACTAGTCCCTGAGCGGGTAAGCAGGACAAGCAACACATAATCACTGGATAGAGTGGATCCTTGCGTCTGGCAATTGACAAAAGGTATAATACTGGTATATAGAATGAAAATGAACAAACAAATCCGATGAAAATTCGCTTGACTTTCTGCAGTAATGTGCGTATGCAAGAGAACAGAATATGATGCTCCAAGACGCTTTGAGATGATGGCACAAGAAGAAGAAGAGGCAGCCAATGGGGAAAATGGTCAAGAGGAAAAACGCCGGGTTCTGATGGAAGGAAAACGCTTGCTATGATGTGGTTCTGCTGATTTCAGGAACACGCGCAGGAGGTGTCAAGAGATGAGGTTTCAAGGCCACCACTTCATGCGTTTGTAGCTGTCAATCACAGCCTCGACTTCTTGTTTCGTCAGTTTTTCGTGTGTATATCTGCATTCCGATGTTAGCGTGTTTTACCCTTTTTTGTTTGTTTCTCAAAGAGCAATTTTGTTCATGACTTACTTGAATCCAACCGTTTGTTCGAATTTTGTGCCATCGAGGCAGAGATCTGCTTCGCGTAGCAGTTCTTTTTCCATAAAGGGGCTCAAAGGGCCAGTACCAGCATCAATGCCAGCTTTTTGTTGCAGTTCCGCCCACGGGTCGAGTGTTTCGTCGTTTACGTCGTCCACGACGTGCTCGAGATTGAGACGTGCAAAGGTGTTGATCAAGACGTTTTGGAAGCCTGTTTCGATGCCAAAGAGGGCTTTTGTGATTTCGGCCATGGTGCCTTGGCTAGTATCGCCTTTGTCCACGATGTTGAAGACAGAGGCTGAAGATAAAGGACCCTTTTTTGGTGTGGGAGATGTGGGTGTGGGAGGAGCGCTTTCTGCGGTTGCGCCGGGTCGGGCTTGGTTTGCGCGCCAATCTGCGGCTGTCCAGCAGGCTCGCACCACATCGTCTACGTGAACGGTGTGGGTACGCAGTTCGGGACCCCATAGCCATTTCAACTCTTTCTCAATGCCTTGGTATACGCGAGCCAACGCCAACTGTGTGCCCATCCATTGGCCAGAGTAAGGACCATATACATTTGGCAATCTGAGAATCACCAAAGGCAGATTTGCTATCTTGCTCAAGTCCTCTTCGGCCTGTAGTTTCCACTTTGCCTGTTTGAGTGTAGGTTTCAGTTTGTCTGTTTCTTTGCGTGCAGGATCGCGTTTGCTGTCGTATACGGTGCCGGTAGACAGCTCGACATATGCTTTCACGCCTCTTTTGGCGGCCTCTTGTGCAACATTGAGGGACAATTCGTAAGAGCGCAGTTTATAGACCTCGTCATCTTGGGAGTGGCGGGTCTCGCCGCCGCAGTTGAAGACGTAGTCGAAGGATTGGTTGGCGGGCAGGTCGAAGACACGGCTGAGGGATTGCGGTCGCGAGGCATCGGCCTGCATGAAGTTGTCGCTGCAGGCATCTTTGTGTTCGGGGGCCAGCGAGGCCAGTTGCGGCAGTTGCTTGTCTACTATGCGCAGTGTTGAGGCGAGGGAGTTGGTGTGGATGTAGTTGGTCAGGAAGCGTCCGATGTAGCCTGTTGGGCAACGAGACCCAAGAGATTAGCAAACCATGTCCAGCGCTCTTCAAGCTTATCGAGATGAAGCTTACCAAGACCGCCAATGATGAGCACATTCGGTTTGGCGGCGGCCGTCGACCCCGCCGTGTCACCCATGGGAAGTCGCTGGAAAGGGGTTGTGAGAGGGGAGATTGAGGGGTGCTAGAAGCGGCCAGTGGGCAATGCAGCCAAAAGGCAGTAGCGGACAGTCCAAGTAGAGCTCGTTGTTTTAGCAATCCAAGATGCGGCTCAAAAAGATGCTTAATGCCCGTTGCAGTGGGTTTCCAACGGTCCGGTACAAGATCGATGGTCAGGACTCAGAAGGATCGAAAAAGAAGAAAAACTAAATATCGTCCGGGTTGATCGCATCGCTGCAACGTCCTTTCGTACACAACAGCGCCCGGCCGAGTGACCGACCACAGGCCCTTGGACCACCATGTGGATACAGCCTCTCAAAGCCCAGTCGACTCCTATCCAATCCATTGAAGCATTTCTGTCGCTGTTCTGATGCCAACAAGCTTTTGATTTCTATACATCTACTGGAGTCATGCAGCAAGAGTCTTGAAGAAGCCTTACTTCCAATTATCGTGCTGCCTCGCCCCCAAACGTCTGATTCTTCACCCGGTCATTCTCCTCTAAACTCACTCCTTACATCCTTTGCAATCTTGTATTTAGCGCTCCACCCCTCAAGCTGAGGCACGCCAGCTACGCTCGGACCCTCGACTGACTGAGCTTTTTGCTTTTCGGGTAATTTGCTCCCGAACCACATATTGACATCTTCCATAGAATTTGACTTTTGTTCCACTCTTTTCTCTGGCCTTTTCCTGACTCGACAAGAGCCGTCTTGGTCGATCCGAGTAAGCTATGTATTATGTTGATTCGATTTGTATAGCAAAGCAGCGTTCGTACAGCAAAGTAGTGCAGAGCCATGTCTCTGAGGTATCGTGAACCTGTTCCTGACTTGGATTCCCTCACAATGCGCTGGAATGAGCTTGCTCAATTTATAAGTGCTTCGCAAACAAGGCAATGCACCGGCTCTTTCGTCTCTTCGCCATTTGCCTTATTGGTGATCAACATCACTGGTGCTTCAGTGTCCGGTACCATGACTTCTGCCTTGGTGTGTTCGTCTTCTGCACTGGTTCCGGCATCGTCTGTGGCGATCTCTGTGCCGTTGATCTTGGTGTTAGATTTTCTCGATTTTTTCCCATTCTTTGCTCCTGACTCGTTCTTGGTGTTTTGTGCTTGCTGTTTACCTCGAACAGCATTTTGAGCTAGACAAGAAGCATGTAGCCAGATTCCGCAGTCTTTGTTGCTGCATTTGATGATAAGACGATCCGGGTTGTGCGGTCGCTTGCATTCACAAATCGGCCGCAACGGCTTGGAAAGTGGTTAGCATTTGATCACAAAACGAGTGGTCGTTGATACTCACCGACAATACTTTGGTATCGTAGTCGTATGTCTGTCTCCAAAAGTACTCTCCAGCTTCCGGCATTTTGGCATCATCGTCAGCTTCGTCCCAATGGCTGACTTTGAGTGGTCCATTCACGGTCAAGGCATCAATGATATCCATCTTGTTACCGGGCACTAGTTCAAACCGGCCATGGTACGGCGGCGTGCTAAGTACCTCCTCGGGCAATTCATCAGGATTCTCGAGCCAGGTGCAACGAAGGAAGACGTGGTGTTCATCAGCAGCCCGCACCTGTCCACGTGCCGTGTGATTAGTTTCGCGAGTCAAAGAGGCATATGAGCGCATCTCACCTCGTGAACTTGAGCCTTCCAGTCTTTACCAGAGTCATTGCCCGGCTTTACCAGCACACAATCTCCACATGAATGTGTCTGGTTGCCCACCGTACTGTGTGAAGTCAGTATGTTTCAATTCCTGAAGCATCTCGGTCATCTGAGATACATACAACTTCTTGTACTTGGTCATTTGATGCCACCTTTCCACAGGCTTTATGGCCCAGCGGGCTTCCAAATACACCTTCTCATTCAAGATCAAAGGCCGCACCATAGAGTCGGCCGGTTTCTTTGCGCCTTTACGGATTGAAGGACTGATGACAGTGAAGATTGGCCCGTCTTTCTTATCCGCTTGATCGAGCCAATTAATCAGTCCTGCTTTCTGAGGTTCCGTCAGGATGCGAGGCGATTGGGATTCTGATGGAAGGTGTTCGCTCAATTTTCGTCGTTTGACCGATGAGGGTTCGTCCGGTCGGTCATCGCGTTTCTTGGACATATTAATCTCACAAATGGTTTTACAAGTGCTCGCGCATATGTACAAGTGTCGAGTCCTGATGCGCTAAAAATATGAAACAGTGTAGTTGATGTAGGTTGGATCGTGTGTTGTCGCATGGAGAATGAAGACGCGTAGCGCGTCATCCATCAAACTCGATCTGGAAGTCGCGGCCGAATTCCATGCCGAAAATTCGCTGATAAAAGCAGACGACTGTCGCATGCACTGTTTAGATAGCACACAAAGGACTGGAATTCTGGGTTTCCTATACATGCGCGCTTAGAATAAACTTGCATGGTCTATATATTATAGTGACACGTCTCGCTAGCCACTGAGGCTAGGTCGTTGGATATGGTCAGCTCAGTAGCGAGTGTCCAAGTCCAACAACCTGTTTTGATCGCCCTTTAAGGATGGTTTCGATGCTAGTGTGCACATCCCGACGTGCTTATTCCATAATGATCGATGCTATCGACAACGTATTCATCTTTCACCAAGGCGTTTTGATTTATGGTGGGGAGAGGGTCTTTCGATAATTTCGTGGTACGAGATGTGATTGCAGCCCTTTTACGACCGATGAACCCCTATTTGGAAGCACCAATGTTGGGACAACTATAGTCATTTCGAGAGCCCTGTGTACAATCGATTCCACACTGACCAGCCGCGAGGCTTCATAAGAGTGGCTGCATTATTGGATGGGCCAAGCAAAGCGGATCGGGGATGCCACTTTCCAAGGCCCGTTTTGGCTCATCAGCTGCACGTCAAGACTGGCGCAGTTGGATGCAGATGCTGGGCTTTGGGAGCGAACGAGCAAGCGAGTGAGGTTGGCCCGCGGCATGGCTCAAGATAGATGACACCCGTACCGCGCTTGGAGAGCGTCTACTGATTTGTCGTTGTCGAATCAAGGCGAGTTGGAGCCTCCGAAGATCGCTCTTGAGTCTTGAAAGCCAAAAATGCCGTTCAGGTCCACCTTCTCCGCGACACTTCTTGCGTCGTCATCGACAACGGTTTCTTATGTGCCAAGCGTATGAATACTCTTAGAAACCCCAATATCCACCAGTTGCCCACTTTCGCCCTTCTGTCGTTCTCTCCAGATCTCAGTCAAGACCTGTCGTTTCCACAGTCTAGGCACTCTTTGCCATCCCTGCAAGATCCGATTTGATCGGGCAAACAACACTCGTTGTGTCGCATGCGCGGATCCGCCTGCAGCCGGTATCCGTCTTATTAAAAGTCCCTTGCAGATTCCCATCAGCTTCTGGTGTCACTGAACAGGAGCCTCTGCATTCCAAAAGAACCTTCCACAATAATGCCTCGCTCCCGAGTAATGTCGTTCATGTCCCAATGGGGCGCCCCTTCGAGGAGTTTCACGCCAGAGTCCAAGTCGCACATGTCAGAGGACCCGTTCAACAGCAATCCTACCAAGCCAACGATCGATACCTCCTTCGCCTCTGCTACAAACAAGACTGTCGATGCATCAGACTCTCCTTCTCCAAGCACTCAACAGCGCTTCCGCTCAGACTCGCGTTCTGAACGCATCTCACGCCCAATGTCTATGGTCTACACTTATCAACCACCTATCATGGACCTTGCACAAGATACGCTGCCAGAACTTCAGCCCATCTTCACCTTTCTCAACAGTCACTCGAACAAACTGTATCAAGAGGGTTACTTCCTGAAGTTACACGATCTAGACTCCCGTATGTATGCTCGGTCTAGAATGCTCGTGGCTGGTGACTGACTTCATATGCAGGTGGACGTCCAAGTGCGGACAGAGCATGGTCAGAGTGCTTCGCTCAGCTGGTTGGCACAGTGCTGTCTCTGTGGGATGCTGCGGCACTGGACGCTGCTGGTGAGGATGGCGAAGTTTTGCCCACCTTTATCAACGTCAGCGATGCATCGATCAAGATGGTGAGCCAGATCACAACTCCTTCAGAGATACTCGAGCTGGTCGCTGACGTTCACGTACAGATTGAATCACTTCCTATGAACGGATCCGCAGGAGGTCAGCTCCAGAACGTCCTGAGCATTTCGACCGCAGCAAACAACCGTTACCTTCTCCACTTCAACTCCTTGAACTCCCTCACACAGTGGACCGCTGGCTTCCGACTTGCCATGTACGAGCATGCAACATTACAAGAAGCCTACACGGGCTCGCTCATCGCAGGAAAAGGCAAAATGCTGAACAACATTCGTACAATCATGGAAAGAAGCAAGTTCAAAACGGAAGATTGGGCACGAGTTCGGTTCGGAGCAGGCACTCCCTGGAGACGCTGTTGGTGCGTCATTTCGCCTCCGGACGAGAAAGAATGGGCAAAATATCAGAAAGCACTCAGGAAGCGTGACACGTATGATCGCAAGGTGGAAGTGCCCAAGGGCGACATCAGGTTCTACGAGACGAAACGTGTGACCAAGAAGACCCGACCCATTGCTTCTATCCACGACGCATTCGCTGCATATGCCATCTATCCTCAGTCCAAGCCTCTGATCGACCAGTCCACACTCATCAAGCTCGAAGGAAAAATCACCATCCATGGCGCACGGGACACGACATCGGAGGGCTTCCTTTTTGTTATGCCTGAGGTGCACCCAGCAGTCAGCGGTTTCGAAATGATGCTTCGTTGGTTGTTTCCAGTGTGGGACATCTTTGCTCTGTACGGCCGTCCCAACCGTCTGATTGCCGACTCGCTCGACCAGCGTGGCTTGATGTTTGCCATGCCACGCGATCGAAGATATGGTTACCTGGATATTCTGGACGTCTCTGGCTTGATTCATACCAAGGGCAGTCAGACATGGTCGGAACAAGACTGGAGAAAGGAAATGAAGAAGCTGACATCGCATCGCATGAACACGGCTGATGACACGCCTCCCCAAGCAAGAGGCAGACGCAACACGCTGGGCCTGGCGAGCAGAACAAGCCTCTCACTGAACCACGGGACGGTCCGCTTTGGCGATGACAGCTCTCCAAACTCTTCGCCATCGCCGCAAAGAGGGTCGCCGGTGCCGGGAGAAGGCTCGATTCAATTTGCACCTCCGCGTCGGGTTGAAACGACGCCAATGGGCATGGGGAGCCCTGGCCGCGGACACAATCGTTCGGCGTCGGACGCGCTCGGATACAAGCGGTTTCAGACAGAGAACCGGTCGCGACTCTCGTACGATGCGACGGGCGACTTGCAAGAGAGAGGGCCCGAGCCGCCGGTACACGGCGGAAACGTGTCGGACAAGAAAATACACACGGTACTCGAGCGTGTGCCGTCCGAGGACACGGCATACGACCAAGAGCGACGTCTTGAGCCGGCGTTCGAGGAGCTAAAAATACAATCGGGCGCACCTCCAACGGTGCCAGTGGCGTCCCCACCCAAGCTAAAGCATGGTCCAAACGCTCGGCCCACCAACCTCAACCTGACACCGGAATTACGAAGGGCCAATTCGGCCATGGATGCTGCAACGCTGCAACAGCTCGCAGAGGCCACCGAGGCCGGTGCCACGCCATACAACGAAAAGGAGCAGTTCGACTTTGCCAATGCTCCACGAGAGGTAGCTAGTGTTGCCCGACGCCCTCAAAGACCGCTCGCTGACCCCTCGTTTCGCAATGAAGAGGTAAATCTCGCTCCAGGACCACCACCGTCTCAAGCTGTTGCTGCCCGCCACCTGCCCCCCATCCCTGCATCTGCACACGCCCCTCCTGCACAACCCATTGTTGCTGCTCCCTCTCTGCCCGAACGAGACGTCCCTCCTCCTGTGCCGCAACACAGCAACCATCCATCGACTGTGCCCATCCGACACCTTGCAAGCCGTCCCCTACGCAGCATGGCTGCACCCATCAACAGAAAGCCTGTTCCGGCCAGCGCTGAACAGCCGTCTGACCACACGAGCCCACATCCGCCTCAAAGTCCTGCCCTCTCTCGCTCCTCCAGCAATGCCAGTCTACAGAATCAGATCATGCAACAAGCTCTCTTGGAGCAGATGCTTCAACAGTCACCCGAGACACTCAATAGAGCTCTTAGTCCTCCCGTAAGCATCCCCGACGATGACTCGGTCGACTATGCCAGTGTGAAGAGCATGTCGCCTCCAAAGAGAAAGCCGGTCGAAAGAACCCGTACAGGCCGCCTTAAGACGGTCGGCAATCCTGAACACGAGCCCCAGTCACGAAGCCGCATTGACGCGGAAGCTGGACTACCCATCAATTTCGGCCCTACCTTGACCTACAAGCCGAACGCTCGACCCTCTACGGGTGGTAGTATGTCAGCTGTCGGATCTCAAGAAGACGCCGAATCCTTCCAGCGTCCTTCCTCACGCCTCACACAGATGGACGGCAAGAGAAGTTCCTTCCTCGACACACGTAGAGCACCAACCGGTGACGTGATTCAGGACAGACGTCGCAGCGTTGCATGGCAGCCGGCAGCAGCAACCGGCGAGTCTGTTGACCAAGGCCTCACCGCCGAGCAATGGGTACAATACCGAGCTTCTATCGCTGCAGCTCCCCAGTCACGGGCCACTCCGGTGTTTGGACATGCCAGAGATCATTCCAACGCCAATCGTGCTTCCAAGACGCCTCCGTTCAGCCGTCCTGTCTCTGGTCTCAGCCGAACCCTATCTGGTGACTGGACTCAACAGCTCAATCGCATGTCTCTCAATCGCACACCCTCTGGTGACTGGGGTCAGCAAGCAAATCGTATGTCTGTCAGCAAGACGCCGCCGCCTCTAAGCAGGACTCCCTCTGGAGACTGGAGCAAGCAGGTCCCATCTCGTCCGCACTCTCGCAATGCTGGTGCATTTTTGAACCCACCAAGCCCTGGTAGAGCCTTGCAGATTCAGGGTTCGGCATTGTCGGCTCATGAGCAAATGCAAGTTGCCCGGATGACTGGTACTTCTATGATCAATCTGACTGAGAGGGAGAGACGAAAGGATATGCACGACATGGATGCACCAGGCCTCGTTGGTGCCATGGCTGTTCGTGAGCGTCAAAAGAACATCAGAAAAGAAGGTCTTCGAAACAATGCCGTGCAACAAGCGATTATGGCTCGTCAACAGCAACAGCTGCAGGATGATTTCGATGCACAGATGAGGGCACAAATTGAGGCTCAAGAATATGCTCAGCAGCAAGCTGAGCTTCACGCACAACACATAGCCCACCAGCAGGCCCAGCATTATGCTCAGCAATACGCTCATCAGCAAGCCCAACAGGCCCAGCTACAACAGCAAATGGCCATGCAGCAAGCACAGCAGTATCAGATGCAGTTACAATTGCAGCAACAGCAGCAGCAGCGGCAAGCCAACTATCCTTATGGAAGTGGACCAGGTACGGCTCAACAGCGATCCTCGCAGTACTTGGGAAACATGAGTCAGGCTGGAGGATGGAGTAACATGAGCTCACCCCAGCCTCAACCGGGCTACGCACAATCTTATTTTGGGCAAGGTGATGGGCAACATAGACAACAGCGAAGATATTAGTGTCAAGTACAAAAGCATTGCATGGTTGGTTGGTTGGTGGGTTGGTCAGGCGAAAAGGTCGGTTCGGGTTTGGGAGGTCAGCATTTCGGGGAGTTTTTGTACATGTTCAAATTCGTCATTCACCAAAAGGAGTCCTCGAATGTCGCGTGTCTTATGGATGTGGTTTTGTACGAGCTGCTCAATCAATAAGTACTAGGTGGCTTGTGGTGCTCAGTGTGAAGATATTGTGCTGAAACGCTGTGTGTCGAGGAAACGGACGACGTTGTTTTCTGAGGCTCAGCAACATAGCTTTCAGTTCAGCACTCTTGACTCTCGGTCACGTCTGCGTATGGCTACCACCACTATGCGTCAATAACGGATTGTATGATCAGAGTATGCTGAAACTAAATGTCGAGCAGGGTGATACGAGCAGCAAGCCACAGTGGCCTGTGCGCAGATCGAAGTCTCCGCGTTTCAAATTTCAAAGTCGCTTCTCGTACAAGTCTTTTCACTGTTATCCGCCGTGTTGTACGCACGCGACATGACCAAAAGTCCGAGTTTTCTCTGCTTTAGTAATATAGAGTCCTAGTCCGTATCGATCTGTGGGAAACATCATGGTCTCTCTCGTACAGGCGCCGAGCATGCCGCCAACCCTTCCACAAAAGAGTCTGAAAAGAGACGCCTCACACCTGTCGTCACCGGCACCAGAGTCCAGCCAGACCAAGAAACTGCGTGTGGCCTTCGACGACAGGGTCGACGTCCGTATCATGGACGACTGGACGGCCAAACCTTTGGATCTTGTCAAGGATGAAGTGAGAAGTGCGATCGAGGTCCACCTCAGGCCTGGAGCCGACAAGGACGATGGCGCCTATGAGCAGCTGAGAATGGTCTTCATCAGCGCACAACCTTCGCGGCCCCACGACAATGGCGCAGCGGCATCTCACACCGAAGCGCCCAGCACCACTCTGCTCAAAAAGTATTTGGTGGCATTGAGCGGTCGTGTGAGCGATCTCAAGGCTTGCGGCAAGCTGGTCCACGCCGTCATTGACATCAACTGGCTCGGCAGAGACGACTCGTTCGTAGCTCTCTATGTACGCTTCTTGGGCACTCTGGGCAGTGCTGTGCCTGGATTTCTCAGGACTGTGCTGGATCGCATCGTGGGACACTTTGCCGAGGGTAAGCTTGCTTGCCTCTTGTTATCGTGCGCCCGTTTGCTGACATGCCCGCAGTCTCCTCTTCCCTAGGTCGCATCCCCAACGAGCCTCACGTCTCCCGACAGCAAATGGTTGTTCGCTTGCACAACGCCCTCCGATATCTTCTCCGCCTGATCCCGTCTGCCAACAGCGGCCTGGCCGAGTCTCTTCGCAGCCAGTTCCCGAACCACAGAACCGCTAGTCGTCAAGCCTATCTCTCGTTTGTCAAGAACGCTCTCAAGACCATCGAGTACGCCCCTGAGCTCAAGGCCGAGATCCAAACTTTGATTACCGAGCGCCTAGTCAAGATCGACGTAGAGGTTCAAGAAGAGCTGGATGATCTAGAAGACGAGGTTGATGAACACCGGGTACTTGGTCTATCTGGACTCTCAGGAGCCAAAGAAGACGCCGACGACTCGGACGATGACAGTGACGACGACTCAGACACGTCGAGCGAAGCCAGTATGACGCCAGAGGAGAACCACCTCCGTGCTCTTCGCGATACTGTCGCCAAGCTTGACTCGGTGCTGGACCTCCTGTTCTCTCATTATTCTCCCACTTTTGCCAGCGGCAAGATGTACGAGGTCAACGATGCCTTTGAGCATCTCATCTCGCAGTTCTCCACTTTCATTCTGCCTACATATCGTTCGCGTCACACACAGTTCCTTGTTTTCCATTTTGCGCAGATGTCCCAAGGATACGCAGAGCGTTTTGCCGGCGTTCTGATTCGCCTGGCTACTGGCCGCAGCTCTGCCTCGAATGGCTCACTATCTGCCGCTGCTTATCTGGCCAGTTTCATCGCTCGTGGTGCTCGTGTGAGCAAGACTCTTATCCGTTCAATCTTCACAAGACTCGGCAATCATCTCGATACATTGCGCCGCAATTATGAGTCGGCTTGCCAGGGACCCAACCTCAGCCGCTACGGCACCTTTTATGCAATCGCCCAAGCTATGCTCTACATCTTCTGCTTCAGATGGCGGGACTTCATCATGACTCCAGACGATGTAGACGTTGAAGATTACGATATCTTCGAGGAGGGCGAACCCGAGTGGCTGCCCGGAATCAAAGAGTGTTTGACACAAGCTATCTACTCCAAGCTCAACCCTCTCAAGGTTTGCGCACCTGCAATTGTCCACCAATTCGGAGCTATTGCCAACCACCTCCGCTTCATGTACGTTATCCCTCTGCTGGAAACCAACAAGCGCCTGCGTCTGTCCTCATTCCGTGCTCTTGCTGCACCAGCCAGCAGAGACATGGGTGCTGCAAGAAGAGAGAACACGCTTAGCCATCAGACCGGAGAAGCCCACCATCAGCTGGATGCCTTTTTCCCATTTGATCCTTACCAGTTGCCCAAGAGCAAGAGATGGCTGGAAGGCGATTACATGGTCTGGAAGGGTGTACCCGGCATGCAAGAAGATGACGATGAGGATGATGAGAGCAGCGACGAGGATGAGGACGAAGACGAGTTCGGAGATATTGGCGATGACCCAGAATACGAGAGCGAGTGATTGGGGGGACGGTGGTCTACACCCTCAGTACGCACCACTGTCGAGCATGAAATAATGAATTTAGCGTGGAGTTTTCTGGGTTGGCATGTGCATGTTGCTTTACTATGCATGTGCTGGTTGTGTTTTAGGCGTTCTCTAGCGTGGTGGTACATGAGGTGTTTTCAATTACAAGTTTAGATTTCTTTGCAATCGTCAAGATCGAACAGTACAAGGAAAGTGGTCTTTGAATTCAATAAAACATTATCCCTGAGCAGACTCTCCAATCTTAAAATCATGTCCTGACCGACTCCTGGACGCCTTGAATGTTCTGTTGGCTTTGTTCTGCTCGTGATACCATCATGTTTGTTCGAGTCGTCTCTTCGTCATGTGCTCAATGTCCCTTCATCCTACAGGCCCAGTGGATTTTTGGCACTGCCCTTGCCAGCATTGCGTTGTTGGCTACCGGGCGGGAGTTTTCCACCTGGCATCAAAGTCTTGCTCGATCCCACACCGCTCAAACCAAGAGGGTTTCCACCTGTAGGGACGCGAGGGCCTCCAGCGCGGGAGGCATCCTTGATGTTGTTTCCATAGCCAGCGACTCCCTGGCCCCAGTAGCGTGTGGTGTTTGTGATGCTACAATGTGTCAGTATCAGATGGCATGCCTCGCAAGACGTCGAGGCTCTTACCTGTCGCCGATGCCACGACCGACGTTGTTTACGCCATTGCCTACGCCGTAGACTATATTGCCGGCCACTTTGCCAGCGCCTGCGACATAGCCTTGTACTTGCTTGCTGAGCCAGTTATCACCCATTGTTTCGATTTTTGGAGATGGAGTTTTTTTTGGAAAGTGTGGAGATGATGGTCGATAGAATGTCTTGAAGCTAGAAAGAACTACAAACCAAGTTTCACGACCCGTAGGGATATATATGCAAGGACGGCTGGTTCAAGATTCTAGAATCGTCAAGACCTGTTTGCTCTTCTTGCAGCGGTGGCTGGCTGACGTTGTTGACGTCACAAGAAAGATCTTATCTGTTATCTTAGCGTAAATCTCCACGCTGACTAGCGTCTCGGCTCGAGAGGCCGCTTGTGGGTTGATCGTCCTTCTTCTTGACAGGGCTCACTTTCAGACGCATTCAACAGCCACGTATTCGACCTCATCTCCCAACTGTCGAAAATATCCCAGAGTGGACTGACAATAAAGAAACCCTGGTAAATTGCTGACGATCTGTGCTTCTTATCACGGCGAAAGGCTGGATCAGGGGAGGGGGAACATGTATTCTGGCGCATCCGCATCAGAATAAAATATCATCAAAAAGGCACTGGAATGAGAAGCGACAACTTTTAATAACAGCATCCGGACTGGAGAGATCGTGGCACTTCTACCTCGGGCCAGGAGTGCTTCTCTCGCTCTTTCTTGATAATAGCGCACTGTCTGGCCCTATATCAAAACAATCTGGATATCTCAGGGGCTTCGTGACCAACAATCTCTAGAAATGAACTCAAATCATCTGGATCCATTCTCGGCAGTCGGTGCTGGTACAAAGCACAAGCAGATCCAAGATGCTAAAGACATGTACCAAGTGGTCGTTGACCGCGCTGCGAGAACCAATACCGCTGTACCCAATTATGAATTCATTGAACTCATTGGAAAAGGATCTTTTGGTAGAGTGTACAAATGGTAAGCTGGAGAAGCTGCATCTGTTTGATGTTTCTTGCTTATGGTTTTCTAGCAAAAACAATGCGACACAGGATCTTGTAGCCGTAAAAATCATTGATGTCGATGATTTGGACTATAAACTAGATCTTGACCAAAAGGACGAAGCCATTGAAGATTTTCGAAAGGAAGTCAAGACATTGAAACTTCTGAGGGATAGCCAGGCAAAGAACATCAACTACATTCAGGAGGCATTCGATTTGCATTCTCAACTATGGATCGTTAGTGATTACTGTCCTGGTGGTAGCGTCCATACTCTCATGAAAGCTACGCCTGGCCCGGGACTCGAAGAGGAGTATATCATTCCGATCGCAAGAGAATTGGCTGTGGCACTCAAATACGTGCATGATGCTGGTGTTATCCACAGAGACGTCAAGTGTATGCTCTGCGTCTTGTCAGTATGAAAACATGCTAACATCCTCCAGGCGGAAATGTTTTGATATCTGAGGACGGCCAAGTACAGCTTTGTGACTTCGGCGTGGCAGCCATTATCGAGACTGAAGCATCCAAACGTTCTACCATTATCGGCACACCTTTTTGGATGCCTCCAGAGATGCACTCGATGGATATGGCAGTTCAACAAGGCTACGGCACCGAGGTTGATTGTTGGGCGTACGGCTGCACTGTCTACGAAATGGCAACAGGAATGCCACCGAATCACAAGTTCCATCCATCCATGCTGAGAACAGTACTCAAGGCTGCACCGCGACTACAGGAGGGCAACTACTCGCAAGGCCTGCGAGACTTCATCGCCTTCTGTCTTGAAGAAAAGCCTCAAGATCGACCTACCATGAATACAATTCTCGAGCATCCGTATATCTCAGGCACATCTGACCAGCATCCCACTCATACTGTGAGGGAAATGATTGATCGTTACTTTCAATGGGAGAGGAGAGGCGGGCAAAGAGCTTCACTTTTCAATCCAATAGGCGCTGCAGCTCCACGACCATCAGAACAGCGCGACGACTACGACGACTGGAATTTCTCGACCTCTACTGATTTTGAGAACGATTTTGTCAAGCGCTACAGCCAACTCGGAATTGCCGAGACAGACTTTGCTGCAGCAGCAAACGGTAAAGAAGAGATCGTACCGGCGCTCAACAACGAAACGAAACCTCACCCAAGAAACCCCTTCCACGAGGCGCAGGAAGAAGCCAGAGCAAAGCGAGGAGAGCGATCAATGGGACGTCTGTTTGACACGAACGCAGACCCTTACGATTACAACACGCTCATGGAAGACGATGAACAAGAACAACCCATGTCAGATCTCCCACTCCGAAACCTGTCCAGCGATCGCGCGGCCAATAGGGAGACCCTGATTGACTTGGACATGGGTGCAGCGGGATTGGACGTTCAGCCGACATTCAACTTCGACTTCAGCGATGTCCCTACACTCAAGGCAGCCAGACCAAACCGCAGGTCATCAACGATGGGTGACGACGATGATGACCAGAACGACTTCTACGACGGACCAGATCAGGACACACGAAGAGCTACCAAGGATTGGCAGTTTCCTTTGAAAATGATGCCTGCGGATAATCCTAGCCGGCGCACGCAGGACTGGACATTCGCTATGGCGCAGCCTCCAGCCGCCGATCGCAAAACCCAGGATTGGTCTTTTGCAACTGCGCAGCCAGCAGCAGACCGCAAGACAGCCGATTGGTCGTTTGCTACAGCACAACCAGCTACAGATCGCAGGACTCAAGACTGGACCTTCGCCGAGATGGCGGAGCCATTAACAGCAGAACCTGATCGTCGCACAGCAGACTGGACATTCGCAACGGCAGAACCAGTGTCCAGTGAACAGGACGCCGAACCAGACTTCTCCTTCCCTCCTATGAAGGATGAGACGGACATTGCTCCAGGTTTTAGACCTTACCTGACTCGCACGGCTACAGAGCCAATCGGTCAATTCAACGACTTCTTGCATCCTCCAGTAGGATTAACAGCTCACGACGACTTTGATATACCAAGTGTGCGCGAGTCCAAGCCTATCATCGATCTCGACCTAGGAATGGCCTTTGAACCGAAATTCGACCTCGAGAGCGCCATATCCCAACAGCCACAACCCAGCATAATAGCATCATCCCCTGTCATCAGCGCAACAGGATCAACCGAGACTTCGCGGAACCCTTTCTTCTTGGATGAGGTTGAACAGCCCAGCGGCGATGAAGTCAAGCGCTCTTCGCATCGCCAGTCACGTTCAGAGCCGCAACTACTAGCTTCGAACAATCGCCATTCAGGTGTACTTCATGCCAGAGGACCAAGCAATGTGTCTTTACTCAGACACTCAAGGGACAGAGGATATTCCTATTCATCCACAGCATCGTCAGACGTTCAAAGCGGAAGCTGGCCGCGCGATTACAATCGTAGGATGGAGGCACATACGAGGCAGCAACTTCTCGATGGACTACATACATCTGCGGTCGCAACACGCAACAGCTGGGCCCGTTTTGCGGCAGCAGACTCTTTTGACGACACTGACATCGAAACGCCAATGGTTGATCTTGGGGTGCGTGTACCAGGACTCGACGATGCCGACTTTCCTCTTGCAGGGCTGAAGCCTTCACCGCGTATCGACGCGTTCAATGTTGACACGGATGAGAGCACATACGGCGAGCTTACTATGCCTCGCAATCGAGCACGCGCAGACACAGGAGGCACAACCAGCACGGGGACGGGCTACGACTCGTCAAGAGATGAAGCAGCCTACATGACGCATGTACGTAACAGTCGTCTTTTGGCCGAATTTCCACGGCTGTCGGCGCCTGATGCAGAAGTAATGATTGACGGAGCCGATTCGGAGCTCGTCTTCCAAGAGATGGATCGCTTGTTTGCAGATCTGGAGGGAGGACTCAGTCTGGCAGCCGAGCTGTTCCAGCGACGTGACCGAGACATATTCCGCAGCAGGGATGAAGGCGACGAATATGAAAAGCATGTCAAAGGATTTGGCAGTGAAGGGGAGGGGGTGATATGAGCAGGGGGAAAAGACAAGATGGCCAGAAGAAGAGATGGACGTCAGCGAAGATAGCCGCACGCCTTGTAACATATGAATAATAGCCATGTAAAACATGACCTTTGCGTGCAGCACAGTGCCATGTCTCGCAGTGGATGGATGGAGTTAAGGACGGAGATTGGCGGAAAATGTCGGCCAAGAAACGCACCAAAAGCTGGGGAGACGCACGGAGGGTGGACGAGTAGAGGATGATGGTTGCAAAGAGGCTCTGTTTTCTGCTCATCGAGAAGTCCTTCTCACGACAAAGTGCCTGCCTCGAGCGCTATGAACACTCGGCCCTCGACGACTTGACCCGCAGAACAGACGACAGTCCACACGCTCCGTCGAGCCCATTGCCCGTCCGGCACGCGCATACGCCATCATCATCATCAGATGAATCCAGCGCATAGAGACGGCTGGCCGCCCCGAGAAGAGCAGACTCCGCTCCATCGCACTTTTCCGTATGTCGACTCGTCCGGTGTCTTGGTTTGCACATACTGACAGATCTGGTTTCAGCGCAAACCCGCCGCCGCCTGCTCATCCTGGTGCAGCTCCATCACCACGCACAGGCGGTCTACCCCCTCCACAAGGTACAGCCAGCCCCGCGTCTTTTAGATTGCCATGTGCTCACAACTGAGACAGGTTCCTTTGGTTCCTTCCAGCAGGCTTCTCACAATATCCTGAACCCGCCCTCGCCTCGCCAGCAAGCACAAGCGGCCTTCCCTCTCGGTCGCGACATGGCCGATCACAGAGAGAACATCCACATCAAAGAGGAGCAAGACGCCGTGCGCCGTGACCAGCAGCGCGAAAGACAACACATGGATCAACTTCCTCCGCACCAGGCTCAGGGAGGCCCTATCCATCTCCACCAGCCTGTCGCTGTCGCGCCTCGCACTGTGCATGGGCCCAATGGCCTGTTGGCCAATACTCCCGGTGGGCATGGCCAGATCTCCAATCCCGTTTTCAGCGGTGGTCCTGTCCAGCCCGCTACTCAGTCTCAGGCCATGCTGGTCCCCATGCAGGCGGGCGGCGCGCAACCTGCGAATGTTGGCCAGGGCCAGCAGCCTATTCTGAACGTAGGTTCACGTGTACCTTCATCCACAACCGGCTTTACTGATGGCCCTCAGGATGCGCTCAGCTACCTCGATCAAGTCAAGGTACAATTCGTCGACCATCCGGATGTGTATAACAGATTCTTGGATATTATGAAGGACTTCAAGAGTGGGGCGTACGTGTTGCTCCGCTCATCCGTTTCTTCTGAGGTGCTGACTGATTCCAGTATTGACACACCGGGCGTGATAGAACGCGTTTCGACCCTTTTTGCTGGCAATCCAGAGTTGATCCAAGGCTTTAACACATTCTTGCCGCCAGGCTATAGGATCGAGTGCGGCACAGGTGATGATCCGAACGCCATTCGGGTAACGACCCCTATGGGAACAACCGTCCAGGCTATGCCCGCTCCTCGACCTATCTCTCCCCGCGCTGCTCCGCCACAAGATGGCAACAACCAGGAAGGCCCACTCTTTGCTGCTGTAAACAGGCAAGCCAATGGCAACTGGACGCCGCAAGCCGCTGGCCACCCTCATGTTGCCCACAGTCCTAGTGGCCGTCCGGTCGGTACTGCTCCCTTTACCTCCCAGATGGGCCCTCAACAGGCTGCAGCTATCGCCGAAGCTCAAGCTCGTGAGCAGCAAGCTTTGAGCCTTCAACAGGAGCAACGTGTTTCACAATTGCAGAATGCCGTGTCGGCTGCAGCAGGCGATAATCTGAACAGAGCTGCCATGATGTCTCCTACCGGTGGTGCTGCCGCTCTCGCCAATGCAGAAATGGTGCTCGGTCCTGATGGACAACCACTAGGCCACGAGAAAGTCAGGCCGCAGGTCGAGTTCAACCATGCTATCAGCTACGTCAACAAGATCAAGGTTTGTAAAACACGCGCTTTCACTCATACGTGTTGCTGACCTTTTACCAGAACCGCTTCCAGCAACAACCAGACATCTACAAGCAGTTCCTGGAAATTTTGCAGACTTATCAACGCGAGTCAAAGCCTATCCAGGATGTTTATGCTCAAGTAACCAGGCTCTTCAACTCGGCTCCGGACCTTCTTGAAGACTTCAAGCAGTTTTTGCCCGAATCGGCTGCTCACGCCAAGGCTGCTGCTGCTGCAAGAGCTCAACAACAAGAAGAGTCTGTTATGCTCAGCAACGTCCGTGGTGATCCGTTCTACCAAGCACCACAGCCGCACCAGACTCCTAGAGCCGAACATCGTTTGCCTCCAGTCGGAAACTTTGCTCCTACCCCGACAGTGAACAAAGACAACAAAAGAAAGCGTGGTGATAGGCAGGGGACAGTGACTAATGCTGGACCTGAGACAAACGGTCTTGCAAAAGCTCCAGCCTATGGTCAGATCGCCAACGTCAATAAACGTGCTAAGCAGACTCATGCTGGCAGACAAGTCATGCCTTCAGACGTCCCACCAGCTTCTCCAACTCTGGTGCCTGCGCTTCCTGAGCCTCTGCCTCCAACACAGAGCTCGCTCGCAAGTCCCGATGAGATGAGCTTCTTCGACCGTGCCAAGAAGGCTATTGGCAATAAGGCTGCCATGAACGAATTCTTGAAGCTGTGCAACCTCTTCTCTCAAGACTTGATTGACAAAGCCACGCTGGTCCACAAGGCTCGCGGGTTCATCGGCAGCAACCCCGATCTCTTCCAATGGTTCCAAATGTGGCTTGGTTACGTTAATGACGACATCCTCATCGAGAACAAGCCCAGAGCTCCTTCCTGCAGGATTTCACTCAGCAATTGCAGAGGTCTTGGACCCAGCTACCGCCTGCTTCCTAAACGGGAGCGCCTGAAGCCGTGCCGTGGACGCGACGAGCTTTGTAACGAAGTACTCAATGATGACTGGGCTTCGCACCCTACGTGGGCATCTGAGGATTCTGGCTTCATCGCACACAGAAAGAATATCCACGAAGAAGGACTCCACAAGATCGAGGAAGAACGCCACGACTACGACTTCAACATCGAGGCTTGTGCACGTACAATTCAGCTCCTGGAGCCTATTGCACAACAGATCCTCCGCATGAACAACCGTGAGAAGGAAGCTCTTGAGATCCCTCCTGGCCTTGGTGGGCAAAGTGAGACGATTCACAAGCGTATCATCATGAAGCTGTATGGACGCGAAAAAGGCCACATGGTCGTTCAGTCACTTCACGCACAACCTTACAAGGTCATTCCGGTTCTGCTCAACAGGTTGAAGCAAAAGCTCGAAGAGTGGAAGCAAGCACAACGCGAGTGGGAGAAGGTCTGGCGTGATCAGACTCAGAAGATGTTCTGGAAGAGTCTTGACCATCAGGCCGTGAATGCAAAACAAGCCGACAAGCGCCAATTCCAGACAAAGATCCTCGCAGCTGAGCTTCAAACCAGATATGAAGAGCAGAAGAGACAGCGTCTTGCTGGACAGAACCCGCGCAGCCAGGCTTTGATGACTTTCAAGTTGGAAGACACAAGTGTCATTATTGACGCATCACATCTAGTTCTTCTGTTTGCCGAGCAGATGCACTCTACTGAGCACCCTCGTTTGACTGCTTTCATTCGAGAGTTTATTCCTCTCTTTTTTGGTTTGGACCAGGAGTGGTTCGCCAACCAGATCAGGGCCAAATTTGGCGACACCCCTCACATGGATGTTGCTGAAGATGCCGTTTCGGCTTTCGATGATCCGATCAATGCAAAGCCTCGCAAGCCTACTACCAAGAAGGGAGACCTTCTACGTGGGGTGCTTGAGCGTGGACGTAAGAACCGCAAGGATGATGGCAGTAACACTCCCCTCAGCCGAGCCTCGACTCCCGATAACGCATCCAACGTGGACGAGGAGATGAGTGACAGCGCCAATGTCGACGATCTGAAATCTGACATTGCCTTGGACACCTGGGCTTCTCACCCTCTTGCGGGTAACGTTCACAAGGACAAGGAGCTGTACCTCAATCAGATGTACCCGCGATCCAGATTCAACCTCTACGGCAACCAAACTATCTACTGCTTCATCCGCGTCTTCGTGTTCTTGTACGAACGTCTGAACAACATCAAGCAGGCGGAAGCAGATGCCCATGTCACAGTCGATCGCGCAATGGCTCCCAAACCCGCCACTGATCTCGGCATTATCGACAAGCTGCCCACAGACTTCTTCAGTGATGTCAGTGAAGGATCCAACTTCTACCGTCAGATCCTTGGCATGTTTGAGGACTTTATCAAGGGAGATATGGATATGTCACACATTGAGGAGACGTTGCGGAGGTATTATTTGCAATGTGGATGGCAACTGTACTCTTGCGACAAGCTTCTCGGTGCCTTGGTTCGCTTCTCCATCAGCATGTTGGGTAGTGACAACAACAAGGAGAAGAGCTGGGAAATTCTTCAGTTGTTCCGCAAAGACAGAACCAAGGACGAGACATCTTTCCTTGACGAAATGAACTACAGGAAGCAAATTGAGAAGTACGCCAAGGACAGCGATGTCTACGGGATTGCCTATGTAAGTTGTGCCCAGAATCGTGGGCAGGAACAGTCGCTGACATACTCTCAGGACCAAGCGACCTCTGAAATATCCATCAGGCTCTTTAGGAAAGATGACCCTACTCTGGATACGAGTTCGATGCTTCAAGAGGATCTGTGGCGTGTCTATGTAACCAATCTCCTCAAGCTTGCCCCGACACCTGACGTTCCCGCGACAAGACGCCGCCCAGTCATGCACAGAAACCTGCGCCAGCTCAATATCGACCCCAACACGATATATCAAGAGGAGCGTTCAGAGGAGTACCGCAGACTATATGACTCGGCCATCTCATCTGAGGGTCTCGAGTTTCGTGTCGCTGTCGAATTGTACCGCATGTACTTTATCAAAAACACGGAAGAATATGCCTACCAGCCGATAGCGGTTCGCAGCGGTGGCAAGGAAGGTGTCGATGAGGCGGATTCGACAGCTCGCTATAGAAGCGACCACAGCCAGGACATGTTTGTCATCAACAATGCGGCCATGAAGGGCCTCAGCAAAGAGGATGTCGAGGGCAAGAACTCGGGCTTCAGTTCTCTGGTCAAAGAGGGTGGAGTCGTTGCGCCCTCGTCGGTTGATGAGGATGAAGAGATGGAGGACTAGAATTTCTGGTCTTCTTTGGGAAGTGATGGAAAGCTTCCTCTCTGCTCATGGTGCCACGGCGGAGATCTCGGATGGGCGTTGGTATGATGACTTATTGCATTCGAATCACCATTTCAGCAGTCAGCGAGATGGCCCCTGGACTCTTATTTGGTTCAGGTATTCTTGAAAGGGTCGTCGTTCCAGGACGGAGTCTGGCGCGTGAAGCAAGTGCATCTGGTAGACGTCGAGTTATGGAAGATGGGTGAATCGTCACGAATATCTTTTTCCTTCTTGTTTCTTTATCTCTTCCTTCTTTCTTCACGCAGTAATGTAAATGTATACTGTTCTTTTATATCGACATTGCAATACACGAATGATTCTACAATGTCTACAGTCCTCTGGTGAGTGATCAATGAGAGATCAAGTGGTGGTGGCGGCAAGTTCCGAAAAGTCGGGGAAATTATTTTCGTGGCACCTCCGAACAGCAACGCATAGCAGCAGCATTGAGAGGCGTTTTACGATACCTCTTTCAGGTCGAGTCTTCTGCCCACAAACAGCCTTTTCTCAATACATCCATCAACAATGCCGCCTCGTGTCGGACCTCGAGCGGGCCAAGTTTCTGGATCGCAACAATGCCTTCGCAGCTCAAAGACAGGTAGCAACGTGCGCCAGTTAGTAGCCAGCCAGCGCGACTTTTCGCAATCATCAGGCCAGCGATTCCACGCGACATGCAAGAACGACACACGTCTCCGCCGCAACATGTTCTCCTGGCTCAACGGACCCGGTCGCGTGTTCCGCGAACCTCTGCCGGGCTCGACCAACTATCTCGGTGCATACGACAGATCCGGAAACCTCCTCCGCTTGAAGTTTGACGCAGAGCAAGAAGAAGGAGCCGAGGAAGATGACGTTGATGAGTCCGAGCTCAGCGATGACCAAAGAGAGGCAAAAGAGGCAAAGGAGGCAGAGCAACGCGACAGACTGCCCAAAGAGTCAGGAAGCGATCTCAGGCCGTACCCGCTCAACTCGAATTTCCGCAGTCAGGCCGTGTTGAGTGAGGAGTTGCGCGAGGAGCTGTACAAGAAGATTGTCGACGAAAAGGTTGATTTGTCGACGGTCAGTGCTCTGTATGGTGTTGATATGCGCAGAGTGGCTGCCGTGGTTCGACTGAAGACGATTGAGAAGAACTGGGTCTCTGAGGTATGTTGTGCTGCTTGTTTGTTTTATTTTTGCCCTTCTGCCCTCCCCCTTTTTGCATCTGAAATGATGAGACATGTAAAAAATTCGATTAGTCTTTATGACACCCACATGGATACAACGCCTATTACTCTGAACAGTTTCTACTCTGTCTAGACACTCGTCGAAATCTGGAATCCAGCAGAGTGCTGACATGCAGCACAGGGCAAGAAACTGGCAACACCATACGCAGAAGCAGTCATGCAAATGGTGCCACAAACAACATTCAACCGCAAAGCCATTGAAGACTCGACAAAGGTGTTTGCCCACGAGTCCATCAACGACCTCCCCGTACACCCCTACACACGCCAGCAGATCTTCTATCCGACCTCTGAATCGCGCCAATTCACCCGCGCCGACGCCGCAAAAGTATTTTCACCGACTCTCTTGCCAGCAGACGAACGGATACCTTTGTCCGAATTGATCGAGATTGAAAAAGACGCCATCAACGACATGCCGCGCGACCAACGCACAGCACGTATCCGCGAGCGCGCCGAGCAAAAGATGCGTGCAAAGGCTGAAAAAGAAAAGAAGCAAAAGGAGTGGGAGGCCAGGAATGTAAAGGTCGTCAGCAACGCGCGCTGGAACTTCCGCTTTGAGAGCATCAACGTCGAAGAGGCCGGCAAAGATGGTCGTGGCAGAAAGGGTGTCGGGTGGAGATATGGTAACCCGCACCATGACCGTGAGAGAGGCGAGATCAAGCTTCCCACAAGTGTCGAGTAAGGTTGGAAGACAGTTGTACGAGTATTGTAATATATTACATAGAACATGTGAGGCTGTTTGAACCTCGTGCCTTGTCCTGCCCCTCGTCTCTTTCGCCCGCACACTGTACATATCAGCACCTCCAAAGCATGACCACCATCCCGCATACAGTCATCTGAGAGTGTCAGAAAGCACCATGTGACAAGAACAAAAAAACGTGCTCATAGTCAGCTGCTAGCAAGATGGATGAAATGCAAAAGCAAATTGGAAGCAGCAGCAGCAGCAGCAGCAGCAGCAGCAGCATCGCAACTTCCCCAAGCCTCGGCCTAACACTCACCGCACCTCCCCGACCTGATTCATCTCCCTTTGACCAAAAAAAAGTGTCCACTCGCGGCAACCACCTCTCCTCCTCTCCACGACAATCCAACCCCTCGTCACAATGAGCCTCCTAGGCTACCTCGGAGCAGCCCTGACCTCCATCCTCGTCTCCATACCCACCCTCCACCTGCTCGCAACCGCAACCTCGACACCCATCCTCTCCTTTGCGGCACGCAGCATCGCTTCCTTTAGCGCCCTCGTCTTCTGCGCTTGCTATGGCGTCGTCGCATCTGTCGTCCTGCGGTGTGTTGGCTACGGCGGCTTGAGCCAGTGGACCACCGCCCGCGCATTCAAATGGACCATGTGGCTGCTCACCGGCGTCACCTTCACCATCACCGACAAGCACGGCGGGCTGAAAGTGAGACCGGGCGTGTTTATCGGGAACCATCAAACGTATGTCTTTTTTCTCCACCTCGTCCATTCAATAACCACAATGAGAAAAAAACGAAAGGGGTCTCGCTGACACTGGAAGCACAATAGTGAACTCGACGTTCTCATGCTCGGCTGCATCTTTCCGCCTTACTGCTCCGTCACCGCAAAGTCATCCCTGAAATACGTGCCTTTTCTCGGCCAATTCATGACCCTCTCCAAAACCGTCTTTATAAACCGAACGTCGCGGTCTGCAGCCCTGGCCGCTTTTTCCAACGCGGCCGAAACCATGCACTCGCAGCAACAATCCGTCTTCATCTTCCCAGAGGGAACGAGGAGTTATGCCAACACGCCTAGGTTGTTGCCCTTGAAGAAGGGGGCGTTCCATTTGGCCGTGCAGGCGCAGGTGCCGATTGTGCCTGTCGTGGTTGCGAATTACAGCAATGTGTTGGATGTCAAGGGGAAAAGGTTTAACAGCGGAGATGTGCCCGTGTCGGTGTTGAAGGCCGTCGAGACCAAGGGGTTGAGTAAGGATGATGTGGACGCATTGGTCGAGAGGGTGCAGAAGGATATGCTCGACGAGTTGGTCAGGATCAGTAAGGTGGCCGAGAGGCAGGGTGTTGCTGTCAAGGGCGCTGCCGAGAAGAGTGCTTGAAGCATCTTGAAGGGAAATGACTGGATGGTTATTACACTCTCGAGCTGCTGGGATTCAGGACGAGGACGAGGACACATAGATTGCGAGCAGCTGCCGTCCGATGCAGGTTTCCATGCTCTTGCTTGTTGCTGCTGAAGCCGCCACAAATGGTTCTGCGAATCAACACACCAAACCAAACAAAAAAAGATCGCACAAGCCTTTCACCAATAATTATTGACACAAAGGCATCAAAGCCACGAAGAAGAAGAAAAAAAAAGGAATTCCACATTTTGCCTATAGAAAGTGAAACAAAAGTGCTTTGATAGAAGAATGACTGACAAACCCCCCTTCTCTTTGCGGCTTCGTTCCAAAAACCTCATAGAAAAGTGAATTATTCTGGCCGAGTTGGTGTTCATGTATCAAAAGTGGGATTGGGACTAAAAAAAAAAAAGGAGGACAGGCAGCTCACACTCGATTTTGCTCTTGTTGCTTTCTTACTCTTTTGTTTTTTTTGCAAAGCATCATTCGTGCGGAATCAGAAAACACAAAAGACGAAGAAAACATGACCATTTCATTTCTTTGAATCCCTTTTTCCATTTCTAGCGCCGAATGCGTTCTTTGCCCATTTCAAAGTTGCCCCCATCATCTAAACCTCCGTGTCCGTCTGTGGTGACGCAGGCTCATCTGCCTCGTCCGCAGCGACCGGTGCTGCCTTTTGCTCTGCCTCGTCTGTCTCGACTCCCTCCGTAGCCTCTTCTTCTACTTCAGCATCAGCATCGGCATCACCAACATCGATCAAATCATTGCTGCTCTTGTGACCACCCTCCTTTTCAAGCTGCAGATACGACTCCCATTCAGGGAAAAGGTCGGCATCGCCCTCGCCATCGGCAGGCGGCACACCCAATAATCTAGCGACCTTTGCCTTACCGCTCGATTCAAGGCTTTGCTTCCACGATTTGGCAAGTTCGGGCGCCCGGCTGGGAAGGTAGGTCTGGGCGAACAAGACGGCCTCGGCAGTACGGTCAGTGCGAATCAAGAGATCAATACAAGCGTTCAAATCGCCAACTTGCCACAAGCAGCTGAAAGCCACGTTGCGAGCACCGGCGTCATCGGCTTGTTGAGCCAACTTTCTCAGACCCGCTTCGTTGCAGCTGGAAGTGTAGAGCAAAAGCAGACTGCCCATGTCTTTGGCGTGTGTGAAGCATTCTTCTGCCAGACGCATGTTCCAGGCGGTAAGCGCAGCATCACCGACAGTCTTCCACTTGTGCTCGACATCGGCCTCACGGGCAAGCTCGAGGGCAATCTCCAATTCGTTCAAGCCCAGTGCAAGTTCGAAGCGGTGCTCAGAGTCAGTGGCAACCTCGAGAGCTTGCTCCTTGTAGCCCTGACCTTCGAGGAAACGAGCAATCTTCGATTTCTGATCCTCAGGGATGTCGTCAAGCATCTCGTTTGCGGCATCAAGATCACCACGCAGCACTAGCGTTTGGTATTCGATGACCGTTAGCGAAAGTGCAAATGAGACAATCTGAACATCCTTGTCGGCAACGTAGATACGTCCATCGCGGGGAATGTAACCAAGGACGTAGTGGGGTGAATCGAAGTGTGAGATGGTGTAAGTTTGGTCACCAACAAGGTAGTTCAAGCGGTTAGTGCTGTTGGTGTAGACGAAGCAATCTCCGACCCATTGACCGGTGCGGACGCTGGAAAATGGTTGTCAGCACGAGAATTCTTGATGGAGCATTGACTGGATTTACCTCTCATTGACATCGGTAACGACCTCAAAAGCGGCTTCAACGCCATCTTCATCAGCCTCGCCTGCTTGCAGAGCAGCCTGGTACTCCTCGCGAGAGAAGCGCAGAACGTAGAATGTGTCCTCACAAGCCAGAGTGACAAGTTCGCCACTTTCTGACCAGTAGACCTAAGTAAGAACGTCAGCTCGTAGCTACTGGTTCATCCGTATGCACAAGACTTACGTTCTTGGGATCAACCTCGATTCTGCGGACAAGCTGACCAGACTCCCAGTCAAAGAAGCCGATACCGCCCTGTCCCTTGACACCAAGCAAAACTCCTCCGCTCAAGCCTTCAGCCTGGAAGCCGATATCGAGAACCGCCTTCTCCTTGAAGTTGCGGAAAGTCTTGACAGACATTGACGACTCGCGAATAGCATAGTCCTTGTCATTCTCTTTTGATCCCCAAGCAAAGTCAAGAGCGGAACCAAAGGCCTGGTTTCTCAAAGCGAGAGCAGTGTAGATGATGTATTCGCCGTCACCACAGACAGCAACGAAACGACCATTGGGAGAGTGGATCAGAGTTTGGGGATAGATTTCAGTGGAGCCGAGATCCTTGGAGGGAATGGTAAGAGGAGAACCATCAGTCAGAGACTTGTCTCCGCCCTTGATGACGGCAGTCAAAATGTCGTTGTGACGGGCCCAGATGATCTTTCCAGAACCATCCATCGACACAGCGGGCTCTTCACGACCCATCTTGACAACAACAGCACCATCATCGAAACCCATGGCGATGCCTTGACGGCCACGTTGGTAGCTGACACACCATGCACGTTCCAAGCCATAGTTGAGGGACTGTTCGAGGCGATATGTGTTTGCGTGCCAGATCTTGACGGTTCCGTCTTCAGAACCAGAGATGATGACGGGCAATTCAGGGTGGTAGCAAGCGAATGAAACGTTGCTGGTGTGACCCTCGAGGGTTGCGATCAAAGCCTTGGTGGTGTAATCCCAAATCTTGACGGTGCGATCATCCGAGGTGGTGAGAAGGTAGGGCTTGTCGGATTGAGGATAGTAGTCGACGTGGTTGACGCCCTTGGTGTCGTGTGCATCGAGCGTGTAGTTTGCGGTGCTCGAACCCAGACTCCAGATCTTGACGGTGCGATCCAAACAGGCCGAAGCGAAGGTGTTGGTGTCCTTGGGGTTGATGGCCAGACCCATGACATAGTGGCTGTGACCCTCAAAGACCTGCACACACTTCCATCCACGCTCCCAATCCCACAACTTGATTGTCATGTCATCCGAGGCTGTCAAGACGAATGGCTGTGTAGGATGCACCACTATTGCGCGGATGTAGTCGGGGTGGGCCTCGAAGGATGTGATCTTTTCCGAAGTGTTGTAGTTGTAGACGCGCAGTTGGAAGTCGTCGGAACCGCAGACAATCCAGTTCTTGCGCGCAATGAAGCGACCGGCTCGTACGGGGACGTCGGTGAGTTCGAATGTCTTGACGATGGCTTGCGTCTCGTATGACCAGATGTACACATGGCCTGTGACTGATGTTAGGCTCGTCTCGAGAGTGTGGCTAGCGATTGAGCATACCGCTGTAAAGTGTGGTGAGGATCTAGGCGTGGTGGTCAGTATACTGTCTTTGGGGTCGCAAAGACTGGGCGGTCGAGAACTTACCCATGGCTCGGTGGGATGAAAGTCAATGCCCTTTACGCGCTCTGAGCGGGCAAAGAGCTGTCTCTGTATGTCAAGATGCGTGTGAGCAGAGTCCATACTGGCAAAGTTGTGTGTTGGTTGCTGGGTACCTTGACATCCAGCTTCATCGTGCCTGCTCGTCCAGCTTATGCAAGGGGGGGGATGTCGGGTCTGTGCCACACAGTTCGCCTGGTTTGTGTGGATGATGTCTGCCCAGTTGCGATATGACGATATGTATTATGGGCGAAACACAAAGCAATCTTGTTGATGGTGGTAGCTGGAGCTGTAAACTTGTCCACTCCCTAACTCCACGCTGCTCGCACGGACCATGCCCCTGCTTTCCATTTTCAGCTCGCAATTGCGACTACATCGCTCCTTCCAACATGGAATACTGAAAGACCTCAATCACGTACTCGTCTCACTTGAAGAGGCAGGTGGATCATGCTTTTTCATTCCATCCTATGTCTAACGCCTCTGCTCCACCTCATGGCTCATCGACATGCGGCTGGGAGTGGTTGGTCTGCTCTGCCTATTGCCAAATGCAATATTCTCCCTCAGAGCAATGTACTCACTATCCGCATATCCCAACACACCATGAATCTCTGTACTCTTTACACCACGGATCCTCTTGATCTCCGCCGCCGAGTAGTTGACCAACGCTCTGCCGACCTCGAATGGAGCAGGATCTTCCTTCTCATACTCGAAGGACCCATTTGATTTGCGCTGTACAACCACTATCCGCACTGCTTCTTGCTGTGCAAAGTTGCCCTCGACATCGACCACACCTGCTGGCAACAGGCCGGCTTTGTCCGCTAGTGCTCGGTGTGCGCCTTTGTCAATGTAGACTGTTCCGTGGGGTGCGAGACCATACAGCAGCCAGAAGTACCGATCTCTGATGGGATGTAGGTCTGGGATGAACCGGGTGTGTAGTGGGGGTAGCGATGGCACATCGAGCTTGGGCGACACGGCACCATTAGCACCTGTGACCTCGTTGTTGACGACAGCCTTTTTCACAAGCGAGGGCTCTTCTACAGTCAGATTGCTTGTCGAAACACTTAGAGAGTCGGAACCCTCTGTTGAGCCCTGTCGCGATGAGCGCTTAGCTGCGAGTTCCTCGGCCTTCTTGGATTCGGCGTAGGTAACAATGCTGGCAATATTGCCAGGCTTGTCGGAGCGAGTGATGATTGTTGTCACACCTGCCGACGTTGCCAATCGGGCCGCGGTGATCTTGGTGGCCATACCACCCGTGCCCACTGACGACCCAGCACTCGACACGTCGGCGACCAGATCTCCGATATCTTCCACAACCTCGATAGCTTTGGCATTGGGATTTGATCGAGGATTGCTGTCGTACAGGCAGTCGACGTCGGTCATGAGGAACAGGTAGTCGGCCTGGACCATGGCAGCAGTGATGGCAGAAAGGGTATCGTTGTCACCGAACTTGATCTCAGCGACGGAAAGCGTGTCGTTCTCGTTGACGATGGGGATGACGCCCATGTGAATCAACTCGATAAAAGTGTTCTGGGCGTTGAGATATTGTGTGCGATCGGCAATGTCGTTTCTGGTGAGCAGGATCTGAGCGATTGGCTGTCTTCTGTGCATGAAAAGCTGGTCCCAGAGACTCATGAGCTTGCACTGGCCTATGGCAGCCAATGCCTGGACCTGCGGGAGATGTTTGGGTCTGCGCTCCATCTCCATGTGACCAAGTGCGACGCCGATGGCGCCGGAAGACACAATGACTACACGATGGCCATCTTTTTGCAGTTTGCAGGCTGTCTCGACGATGGTGGAAAGGATGGAAAGCAGAGGCTCGTGGCTCTTTTCATCGACAATTGACGAAGTGCCTTGAGTGCAATTGTCAGCTCATTACGAAAAACCCCGGGTCAGCGATCGCGACATACCAAGTTTGATAACGATGGTGAGGTGTTTTTTCATGTTGCAACTATGTCCAGCGCAGAAGAAAGCGCGAGTCTCAAGGATCACATGTCTGGTATAGCAAACACAGGAGTCATTCATCATTTGTAGGGCGGGCTACGCAGCAAATCGAGCGGGGCGCCGTCATCGCTCCCATCCAACCAATCGCGACGCATTTCCATTTGAAGGTCTCCGCTCCGTCCAAAAACCACCAAAGAACAGTCTAGTCTGTATTACCATCATAATCGACTGCATACACATCTTGACACCATGTCGCAAAGCAATACAAACTCATTACCAGAGACGACATCGACATCAACAACATCAATCTCGCCAGACAAGGATTTCTACACCTGGTCCACCTTCTTCTCCATCCTGACCGGCGGCGCAACACCACAAGAACGCGAAGCCTATTTCGACGTCAAAGACAGCATCAACGAAGAACGCGACATTGCGCGCGCAGAAAAAGATCGGAAATGGCTGCTGCAGTACTCGCCCATTGTCCGCTTCATGCGCCACAACATCAACTTGCTCGGCCACGATTTGAATGAAGACAACATGCGCGTCAAGCGCTGCACCACCCAGCAAAGCGGAGGCTTCGACCCCGAGTTTGGCATCTTGCTGTGTGCGAACAAGTTCAGAAACAGAGGGCATATGGAGGACACGATGGCCCACGAAATGGTGCACGCATACGATCATCTGAGGTTCAAGCTAGACCCTCTGGATCTCAGACATGCTGCTTGTATGGAGGTATGTCGAGTTTTTTCCCTCTGGTCTTCTGACACTCTATCCTGACCCTGATTATCAGATTCGTGCCTCGACGTTATCAGGAGAGTGCCGCTTTGGCCGTGAGTTCTTCACTCGTGGACAGTGGAACATCACACAACAACTGCAAGAGTGCGTTCGGAGGAGAGCAACCTTGTCAGTCGCCAACAGACCAAGCTGCAAGGACAGCGCCCATGCTGCTAGAGTCGTCGACGAAGTCTGGGACAGCTGTTTCAACGACACCAGACCCTTTGACGAAATCTACAAGTAGAGGAAAAAGCAGTATCTTGTGTTTCTCTTTACCATTGCATAGCATCGGCGTTGAATCTTCAGGACCAATGATCCCCAGACTTGTCAAACAAAACTCAGTATCAATTTCTCCTCTCACAGTTGGAACTCTCATTTCTGTACAAAACTCCATAAGCAGCATTGAATGACGAAGCTGCTGCTATGCTCAACCCAAGAAGCCAAACTCCAAAGTCATGCACGCTCGCCATGCAGGCAACCTCCGAACGCCTATAGTAGACCGAACTCTCTGATATTCCCAACACAAAATGCAACCTACCTGAAACGCCTTTGATCATGATTAATTCCTCCGAGTCCGCAGCTTTACTCGCTTGGACGTTGTTTACTGCTGCCAGAGGTTCTGTTGTACGCTCTTTCGCCCTTGACGCAGTGCTTGATGATCCAAGGATGCTGCTCTACTTCATGCAAGGGCATTCTCTTTTCCGGGTCTAGCACGAGCAACTGTAGTCACCTTGTTAGCCACGTGACCGCAATACTGCACTTTCAAAGTCAAACATACCTTCTTGATCAGATCTTTGGCTTCTGCGCTGACAAATGGAGGAATGGTCATTTCTCCACGGGCAATGCGCTTTTGCGTCATGGAAGGAGTGTCCTCGAAGGGAGCTTCTCCGACCAAAAACTCATATGTCAAAACACCCAGACTCCACAAATCAACCTTCTCGTTGTACCAGTTCTCATCCTTGCCAGGCTTCAGCATCTCCGGAGGCAGGTAGTCGAGGGTGCCGCACATGGTGTTTCTCCTGTTGTTGGGAGCGTGTACCGACCAACCAAAATCACTGATCTTGATTTCGCCATGGATGCCAACGAGGATGTTCTCCGGCTTGATGTCGCGGTGAATGACGTGCTTCTTATGCAGATATTTGAGAGCGGCGCACATTTGTGCGACGTACGATGCGGCCTTCCACTCTGGGAAGCGCTGTTCGCGGCGCAAGTGTTTGTAGAGCTCTCCCTTGCCAGCAAATTCGAGGATGAGGAAGATGCGCTTGCTGTCGTGGAAGTGGCCGAATAGACGGAGAATGTTGGGGTGGGCAAGATTCGACTGAATCTCAATCTCTCTGCGGACTTGTTTTTCTACTTTTCCTTGCTGGAGCTCGATCTTGTGGAGGACCTTGAGCGCGCAGACGAAGCCACTAGAGCGTTCTCGTGCCAGGTAGACTCTTCCAAACTTGCCCTTACCGAGGGGTTTGCCAATTTCGAACATGCCGAGATGGAACTGTCTGGGCGTTGAAGGTTGTTGAGGAATGGAGGACAGCATGGCTTGAGGGTCTGAACGGCGCGGCTCTGTATCGGAGGATCTTTGGGCTGCTTGAGAAGGAAGTGTAATCTTTGCGACGGTGGCGGCAGTGTTGGCGCCATTGGCAGAATAAAGCGAATTCTTTGCAGCATTGGCGGGCAGTTTTTGCAAGGGAAGTTTCAATCGGTTGGCTGCAGCTGCGGCGCCCAAGCTGGAGATGGAGATAGAACCCTATGTTTGGTGTGAGCCTTGGTATTCGCAAGCAGCGATCTAGTGTTGTGTTGAACGACCAACCTTTGATTTGTGAGCGGTCTGGTCGTGGTTCTCGTCGTTGACCGAGATCCCCTCGAAGCGGGACTCGAGTGTTTGAACATCCATGATGCAGACAATGGGAGGAAGAGTGAAGTCGGTGCTGGTTGGTTAGTAAAGAGGTCGGGCGAATGTATTGGTTGTGCGTCTTTACAGAAGGAAGCAGGTTTATTGTTGTCAAAACAAAGATGGCGCCCAGCAACCAAGCGCCAAGCCTTCCTCCACGAACCGCTGTCTGCATAAATCATAATGTAGCTCTTATACATCGAGATTCGATATGACCTTGCATTAGATTAGATCAGATCGACTCGAAGTTTCGCTACATGCGGAAGTCGTCCGAATAAGGAGAAAGGCCTTCTTCTCCACTTTTAAAGACTCAACCGCCGTCATTCGTACCTGGTACAATGCCATACAGCTAAGGCGCGTACTGGGATCTACTTCACCTTCCGCGCACATGTCTCCGAGTGGTGTTATTGTAACCGTCGCTTCGCGCCAGGAAGAAGGTTTGCTGTTATGTGAAATCCATGCGATTTGCTCCGACAAGTGCTTCAATCTACCCCAGCGACCCCGCCTTCTCCCCGGAAGATATCGTGAGGTTCTCTTCATGCAACGGTATGAATCGGAATCACGCTACTTTTTTGGATGACTGTGGGTCTTCTTGCAGGACTTATCGGTGGGCCAGCACCATGTCTGACTAGCACTCGGCTGTGAGCAACCTCCAAGCGCGAATAAATTGAATGCGGCGGGAAACCCCACAATAATATGATCCTTCCAAGCATAACACAACTTCATAGCTATCGAAGCTCTTTTTTTTTTTTTTTTCGAAAAATCGCATCCACATGTTCTCCCGTTCAATAGCCTTTTTTGAGCATTCCGCAAAAGCCCGAAAGTATCAAAGTATCTCACAAGCAAAGACAAGAGACGCAAGCAGGCCAAGGAAAGCCTTCGCGAGCTTCTTGAGAGCTTTCAAGGAGACGGTTGGACGTTCAATAATCTTCTTCTGCCAAGGACCGGAGCCAATCCTGTTCCAAAATTGCTTACCGGTACCAAGAAACGTGGCGTCGGACTGCATCTTCTGACCCTCATGCACCGTCCGGCCACACGACCTTCATCGACCAAACAGAAAGCCGGAACTATCAGGAAAGTGGTGTCACCAACGCAGAAAAAAGCATGTACGTTCACGTCTTCTACGCATCCATGATTCAAGGTCCATTTACCCATGCCTCGCTAGTCGAAACTTTATTGACGGACGTCACAGAGTTGCTACAAAGCACCAGGGGCTCTCTCATTCTGCCTTCGCTTGCCCGCGATGCTGCTGTCAGGACGCAGCTCCAACTATGCATTAAGTCATTGAGGCTTCAATTGGCGTCATCTGAGAGCGAGACTCGAGATGATCTCTTGCTGGTCTCCACTGACGAAGGATGTATTCGTGTCTTCGAATCTCACCTACTTAACGTCTGATCAGCAGGCTAGATCTTTTGGCCGCGGCGATGAATAATGCTGGATAAGGTTTCCCGTGCGTCCGCTATCGCGTTTCAATGCCACTTTGTCGCGCTTCACGATTTGTTTTCGTCGTGTTCGGCATGCCGACGGTGCAGTGACACTTTCGGTTTATCCGGTACATGCATTGACCATCGGCCTCGGGTCCAGTCCAGAACCCACCGCAGGTTCCCCACAGCAATCCCCAGTTTCTCCGCACTGATAGACATGCTTGAATATGGGCGGCGCGGGGGAGGGATATCGATGTTCTTTTAGAGTCATCTTTGCTCTTGTAAGAAGGACTAGAGCAAGTCAAGCAAGCACTTGGCAACACCGGAGCCGGAAATATGATCTCTGGACTTCTCGCCGACGGTAATCGGTCAGCACCGAAAGCTAGCAGGGCTCGAACAAGACAACGAGGCACACACCGGGCGCCACGTGCCTTGGCGATAGCTTGGCTGATAACTCCATCCGAGCAGATCGGGCCCTTCTGGTCTGTCCGGGGACCGTCTGGGGTTTAGTTTTTCTCCAGATCAATCTTTGGTGGAGTCCCGCCTGGAACGGTGAGACCGGTTCGCCAATCGACGGAATTGGAATGACAAGGGGTACAATGTGGGAGTTTTGTTTCGAAGGGCACGGTTGCATTCACGTAGGTCAGATGGTATAAAGCAAGGCAGGTCTGCTTCCAGGTTCTCAATCACTCACTCCTCTCGCTATCTTCCTTCGTTTTCTTTCCCTCTTACCCACTATCCATCAGTCAACATGGGTGCCGGTGGTAAGCCAGTCAACATCTTCACCTTCAAGAAGAATTCCAATGAGCCTCCAGAGGTCTTGAACTGGAAGCTATGGTTCGCTGTTCTCTCTTTCGGTATCATGGGTGCTGCCCGTGGTATCGATGAGGGTCTTATCTCCGGAACCTTCGCAACCAAGCACTTTCAGAAGGCTCTTGGCCTCAACAAGCTCGATACCGTAGACTTGGCCCAGGTCAAGGCTAACGTTAGTGCCATGGTTCAGATCGGATCAGTCCTCGGTGCCGGTATTGCTTTCGTCCTTGCTGATCGCATTGGCCGTCTTTGGGCTACTCGCCAGCTCTGTCTCATGTGGATTGTTGGTATTGTCATCTTCATGACCAGCACCGTTGGTGGTGGTCGTCTTGGTCAAGTCTACGCCGGTCGTTTCATCGCCGGTATGGGAATTGGTCAAACCACTGTCATTGCTCCTGTCTACATTTCCGAGATCGCTCCCAAGTCAGTTCGTGGTCTCTGTACCTGCGTCTTCTCCGGATCCGTCTACATCGGTATCATGCTCGCCTACTTTGCTTCCTGGGGCAGTTCTCTTCACATTTCAAAGACCTCGCCCACCTCGTGGGAGGTCCCTACCTCTATTCACTTGATGTTCGCTGGTCTCATTCTTATCCTCTCCTTCTTCAACTATGAGTCGCCTCGTTACCTCATCAAGGCTGGTCAACGCGAACATGCCATCACCAACTTGGCTCGCGTCCGTGGATTGCCCGTCGAACACGAGGTCGTCCTTTCCGAGATCGCCGAAATTGAGAACCAACTCCATGAAGAGCAGGAAGCCACCATGGGCCAAGGCTTCATGGGATACGTCAAGGAGATGTTCTTCATGCCCAACAACGCCTACCGTCTGTACATCGGTCTTGGTTCTCAGATCCTTTCGCAGTGGTCCGGTGCTCAGTCTATGACCGTCTACGCCCCCGACTTCTTCGCTCTCCTCGGTACCAAGGGTCAGAACGAGAAGCTCTTCGCCACTGCCATCTTCGGTGTTGTCAAGTTCGTCGCTGCTATCGCCTGTGCCCTCTTCCTCGTCGACTGGATCGGTCGTAAGCGCTCTCTCAGCATCGGCATTGCCTGCCAGGCCATCAGTATGGCATACGTCGCCGCTTTCCTCACCGCCGTCCCTGGTATTGACACCAAGGGCTTCGAATTCAGCAGCAGCCAAAAGGCCGCCTCGACCGTCGCTCTTGTCATGATCTACGTCTCCGGTTTCGGTTGGGCTATGGGCTGGAACTCGATGCAATACCTCCTCAACGCTGAAATTTACCCTCTCCGCATCAGAGCCGTGTCCTCCTCGCTGGTCATGTGCTTCCACTTCGTCAACCAGTACGGCAACTCTCGCGCTGTACCATTGATGCTTCTGGACCACAAGGAGGGCGGTCTCGGCCCTGCCGGCACTTTCTGGCTCTTCACTGCCATCACCATCATCGGTGGTATCTGGGCTTGGTTCACCATCCCCGAAACCGCTGGCAGATCTCTCGAAGGCATCGACAAGTTGTTCGAGCTTCCCTGGTACAAGATCGGTCGCTACGGTGCCAAGGAGGCCGAGATCAGCGACGCCTACGAGGCCGAGAAGATGGACGAGAAGAAGTCTGGCGTCCAGGTCATCGAGCGTGTTGTTTAGATCATGTCACCCCCAAAGCGTTTTGTTTCGGCTGGATTATGGTGTCGACATGCTTCAATGGAAAGCCACTGTCGCTACGAAATTTTGTATATATCGTGTAATGAAAACACGCATGAACTCTCAAGAACATCCTTCATTTCAGATGTGTGCAATTGCAAACCGAGTGAGCTATATGGGTACCTCTTACTGTGTATCTTCTCCCACGTGCAGTTTCTCTCTTGGTCCGTCGCCAGCTTCTTCTCATTCCCTCTCGTATCAACCCTGAAATCGGACTTGCACTAATTCGTTGGTCCTGTGTCATGATGCGTTGTGCGAGCTCAGCTAAGGAATTGTATGCCTGGTGGCCTTGCCTCGAGCTTGTGAGGTTCTCATGACTTTACCATTCAATCTTTCCTCCAGTGCACCATATTGTTTGGATCCACAGCTGTTAAATGTCACGATACTTCTGCAGATCAACAGCGCGCCCGGAGCGATGATTTATTGATAGACTGTCACCTCAAAGCCACGCTCATGTGCAAAACAAAAGCATCCATGTCATCCGACATTCCAACCATCTCATCGGACGACTGTAGTCCGAAGGCGCACCCCACATCATGCCGCACAAACTCGAGCTTACCTCTGTAACTTCTGACCGTGAATTGAATTTGCAATTTTCCCCCACTATTTTCTTTGGATAATTTGACAAAATTTTTGCGAAATGGCTGCTCAAGAGTCGAATTTATCTTGTCTATTATACGGACCTCACGATGCTAGGTTTGAAGAGAGGGAAGTGCCTGTAATACAAGATCCTTATGATGTTGTTGTGAGGATCAGGTATGTTGGTGTTTGTGGTAGTGATGTAAGTTTGAAGAATCTTTCCTATACATTCACTGTTTGAGAACCTTCGTGCTTCTGAATGTGTTGGCACGGTGAAAAAAAAAGGAGGAATCGTGATGTCGATGTTGAGTGCGGAGCTCCAAGGAACCACATGCCTTGCTATATGGTATGTGGCAAGGAATTGTGTCCTTGAAAACTCAACGACCTTGAAGGATAGCGCATAACATTACCACTCTTTCAGACGAAGCATCAACCGAGAAAAGCCTGTGTCGTCCAAAAACTACCATCAAGACGAGGGCAAGACCCAGTCCCAGCACGACCATCCAGAGATATCCACTTCTCTTTCTAGAACATCTGACACTTGACCCACACTGCATAGTCAGACAGACCAATGACAAATCTTCCTCTAGGTCCACTTCTGGCACCACGGCGGCGTAGGCCTCAAAGTTTCCCCCCAAAACCCCCTAACCATGGGCCACGAAGCCAGCGGCACAGTCCACAGCACCGGCTCGCTCGTAACTTCTGTCTCACCCGGCGACAACGTCAGCATCGAACCCGGTATCCCCTGCACCCGCTGCCCATCGTGCAAGTCCGGACGCTATAACCTTTGCCCTGAGATGGCGTTTGCGGCGTCACCGGGTCCCGGGCCTGCCACACACGGATGTCTGTGTAAGTATTACAGAATGCGAGAAGGGTTGGTGTACAAATTGCCGGAGCATGTTGGGCCACAAGAGGGAGTGTTGGTGGAGCCTCTGGCGGTCGCGGTGCACGGAAATAGGTTAGCTGGCGTCAAACCCGGAAACACTGTCGTAGTGTTTGGTGCCGGACCTGTAGGGATTCTATCGGCGGCTGTGGCGAAAGAGTTCGGCGCTGTGCAGGTTATCGCTGTGGATGCGAATGCCGCAAGACTCGACTTCGTCAGAGGATTTGCAGCTACGGGTGTTTTTGCTCCGGATGTTGCTAGCGATGCTGAGACGAATGCTGCAGAAGTCATCAAGCGCTTCAATCTTGCTCGCGGCGCTGACGTTGTCATTGAAGCTACAGGCGCAGAAGCTTGCGTTCAGATGGGCATCCATGTCTTAGCTCCTGGAGGCACTTATGTCCAAACCGGTTGCGGCAAGCCTAATGTGATGGTGCCCATGACGAAGCTAGGAGAAAAAGAAGCAGTGGTCAAAGGTGCATTTAGATATGGACCTGGCGATTTCGAACTCGCTGTTGGGTTTTTGAGGGATTGCAGGATTGATGTCAAGAAGTTGATTACGGGGACGGTTGCTTTTGAAGAGGCACCTCAGGCTTGGGAGAGTGTTGGACGGGGTGAGGGGATCAAGACTTTGATTCGTGGTGTGCCAGATTGAGACTTGTATGTTGTTGCATGCTTTGCTTGGTGATGATGATGGTCAAGGGGGACTCTCTAGGACAGCGCGACTCCTCAAAGGTCACTATGAAGGGAAATACAGTCTCCTGTGCATATCAACTGCTTTCGTGTCGAGACTAGATCATTGAGAACATCAACATCAGATGCTTGATCAACACGTACGGTCAAACCAAGCAAATGATGTCTGAAAAAACACGGACCGGTCGCACGCCGAAAGGTTCTGAGCCGTGACAAAAAAAAAATCACCTTGAAGGTCAAACTTTTTTTTCTCCCTTGACCTTTACACTTTCAATCCTTCACACTTTGCACACTTTGCTCGATACTTGACGTGGTCGCGCTTCAAAGATTTGATTTGTATATGTTGTGCGGAATCAGTAGTCGTGTTCATCTCGTTTCACGCTCCGTCTCAGCATCGTCATGTCGAGCAAGAAAGGACTGCCAGACGGAGACGAGCATCGAGCGCAGAACTTGTGGCCGCGAATCTGTTGATCTTGTGCAAGAGTTCATGTATCATTCAAAAAGGCGAATGACATTAATTGATGCCTTAGTGGTCTAGTGGTATGATTCCTGCTTTGGGTTTATCCAGAATTGCAGGAGGTCCCCGATTCGATCTCGGGCTGAGGCCTTCTTTTTTTTTCGGCATGTTTTTTATCGTTTATTGCCTGCTTTTCGTGAAGACTGACTGTCTCATTCTTGATGAATTTGCCGAGTCGAGCTTGGTGGTTGATGGATCGCGTTGACGCGCTGTAAGAAGCGTTTGGCGCATGCAATACCGGAAGACTACCAACAAGCAGCATTTGTCGTTCAATCTGGGAATCGAGAGTCAGGGCTGATGATAGTGGCAACACTGTCAGAAATAATACGACACGACATAGAATGCCTATCCACAAAATAACCAAAATCTATCCGACCCATGCATGTGCGTTCCCAAAAAATCCTCTCTTGCAACCGAAAATGCATGCCTACCCAGACGTTAAAGCACCAACACCAACACGCCAGAATTTCAAAGAACCACGAAAATCAAAGCCCGCAACAAACGCCCAAGACATCTCTTACATCAACCAGACCTCCCGACTCTGCAGTCGCCTTGCCGGCCATCAAGCTGCCAGAACCCCAAAGCCCTCTCCTCTCCTCCCAACGTCTGAACTTGACTTTGACTTCTCTCGGCAGACCGCCAAGTACGACTCTAGCTTTGGGAATGGCAGGTCTGTCTTCCAGACTAGCAGATAAGATGGCGTAGTCATGAGAGAATAAGCACGCCTGCACAAAAGCGTGCTGCCACAATGACTGTTTTGCAAGCAAAGGGCCAGGCAAGACCAAAATCTCCGAGTTGGCATCGAGGATATAGCAACCTTCAGGCTCCAGATCGTCTTGTGTGAAGGGTGCGATCTCCGAGATCGAAGCTTCGAATTCAAGGTTGGGTGATTTGTTGGAACCTGCACTGCCAGGTCGATCCGTAGAGGGAGATTTGGGTGCACTCCAAGAAGGTCGGCGGGAGAAGTAGCTCGTGAAAAGTGAAGTAACTGTCTGCTTGGGCTTTTCCTGAGTCTCGATCTTGAAGAGGCGCACCGAGGAGTGATCCCAGTTGCCGCTCTTCCCGCTCCATAGTGCCGGAGATTTGCAGATGCTTGCGGTCGTGGAGTCGTGGATTGCAGCATAGAACTCGGTCGTCTCTTTGCCCTCATCGATCTCAACAAACCCGCCGCCAGGATTCAAATCCATGGATATCAGACGAGCGCTGCCGATGGCAGTAGCGCCACAACCGCTGCCTTTCCACAGCCATACTTTTGTCTCTTGAAGGGTCACAGGACGTGCAACGATGTATGGATACTCAGTGCAGAGGCTATACTTGCTGCGATCGACCTCATCAAAGGCGATATGACCCATATGAGGGCGACCACAGAGCATGTAAGGAGCTGTTGAGCTCTCTGCACGTGAACCACGACGAGTAATCACTATACCACCAAGTGCTTGGAAGAAGTTTGCTGGTTCGCGCGCTTGATCAATGACGTACAACTGTGTAGACCTGAGAAAGGTTAGTTATCATGAGCATCAAGTCGAGTGAGAAGACACATACTTCTGACCAACTCCCGCCTCTCTAGCAATCCGTTTCGCATGAACCTGTGTTTCCAGGATTGTAGACTCGGAGATGCCGTCACCGCACCAGAGGTATACTTCGGCCATCCTGGTCATGTTGGCAGTATAGAAGATGTGCGTGCATATGTACATCGAGTTTTCATACAAGATGTGATCCTGTTGTGCTGGCAGCGCGATCGTCGTGCCGTCAGGCTTGATTTCCTGAATGACCGCTCGCAAAGTTTTGATTTTGTCAGACTCTCCCGAGCGGCAGCATAATACTGTCTGCGTGTCTGTATTGAGCTGTAATTGGTTATGTGACTTCGGCACTTCGCCAAAGAAGTCGGCCAAGTCTCGTCCAGAAGGGAGGTCACGCAGATTGGGCAAGTGAGGTAGGTCTATCAATTCCCCGAGTACACGTCAGCTTCTCAGTCCCCTTCCGTGGGCATTGGCAAGAATCGCAAGGAGTGCTCAAACTGCTCAGAAGCAATCAGACATTTGGACGACAAAAAAGACAAAATTTCAAAGTGAATCAAGATTCTTTTGCTCTTGTGCTTGCCCGCTGGCGGATGTTCTAATGCTAAGACATACCTTTGGCGCTCAGTTGACCACTGACGATTCTTGAGCTCTTTGCTGGTTTAGGTGGAGCTCCGGTACTCGGTGATGACACCGACTCATGGCCATTTGTTCGCTTGGGAGGGCTGATGTTGTCGTCAGAAATACCCAGTCCCATCTTTGGCGATGCATTGTATCTGAGTGGCGAAGTTGAGAGAAGTCCAGCTGACAGCATCGCAGCTTCCTCGTCCTTCTTCGTAGGTAACTCGATGGGATCACGTTTCTGCGGTGTTGTTTGTTGTACTGGCTTGCCCCACATGGAGGCAGCGCTCTTGACTGATGAGAAACTCTGGTTCTCCTTGTCTGCATCTGTTGTATTCAATGGTGGCAAAGGCTTGTCCTGAGACCTCGAGACAGCGGTAGCCAGACCTGGGAGAGGCTTGGCGGGAAGAGGTCGAGTAGTAGAGACAGGAGATGCAGCATTCTGTGCCGACCGGGTGCTCATGGCAGAGCCAGATGAAGAGGTGCGGAAGGGTGTCGTGACAGGAGTGGCTGTCATCGGCTTGTCCGTGGTCGTCGACGATGGTGCACCGAAAGATGGCTTCGTAGGTGTAATGGGCTTAGGCTTTTCTGCACCAGCAATTGCTAAGACTTCAAGGGACGATTTTGCTGAGGCAAGGGTCTTTGGCTTTTCAGGAGGGACGGAAGGGAATGTCGCCGACTTTGCCGGTGTGGTAATCGATTTCTCTGGTTCGGCAACCGTTGGCTTGGAGAGGTTGATTGAAGCCGCTCTCACAGCTGCTGACTTGGGTCGAGGTTGCGCGGGAGTCTTAGTCACGGGCGAGCTCGGCGATGCCAGGTCAATTGATTTCGCTGATTGAATCGAGGAGATACGTTTTCCGGGCTCAGGGGTTGCATTGACAGTCTCTGCAGGTGCATTCGACTTTGGTTTGCGTCTCTTAGGTCCCTTTGCACGGCTCTTGGTCATGTGCGTGAGCTGGGCGCCTTCTCCTGGCTCCTGGTCCTGACTAACAGAAACACGGCTGACAGCCGGCGGGGAGAAAGGGCTTCCTGATGGAGGTGTGTTTGACGCGCTTGGTGGGCCACGTGCTAAAAGTCCTGCAAGTGCTGGATTGAATCGATCGGCGATCTTGTTCGACATGGGCCTTGTTTGCACCTGCGGGTTAGAGGACTCCTGTTGTGTTGGTTTAGGAAGCTCCTGTTTTGTTGACTTGGGTTGCTCACGTTTCTCTTGCTCGGGAAGCTTTTGGGATTCCGGTTCAGACTTGTCTTCAGGCATTACTGGGGCGGACTTCTCGTCCGTGGATCTTCTCAGAGGCAGATCGACAGATGGTTTTGCTTCAACGGAAGCTCGCTTAGCTTCTACCTTCTCTGTGACACTGCTTCTCTTCTCAGGTACTGGTGCCTTGGGCTTGCCTCTAAGATTCTTGTGGAATGACAAAGCCTCGGGAGTAATGTCTCTGTGCGATTTGGAAGGAGCCGGAACATTAAGCGTGCTGTTGGACCGGCCAAGTTGTTTTCTGATCGAGAGGGCTTCCGGTACGGAAGAAGAAGGGGCTGGGGAGACTTTCGGCGCAGGTGCAGGTTTCTCTGAAGCGGCCTTGTTCATTTCCTCTTTTTTCTTCAGCAAACTCTCTTTCAGTTCATCTCGTCGTTCCGACTTTTGAGGACCGGCACTTAGCTGCAAGCCTGCCTTGCCGCGAAGAATATTGTTCTTCAGCTCGTCAGGGGCCACATATTTCTCAGTCTGAGCTTTCTTGAGCTTCCCAAACAGTGCCTTGAACTCGGGTTCTTCTTGTGTTTGTGCACCAATGGTACCACTTCTCGATTTCAAGCCAGAGCGGAAATCTGTCTTTGGTGTAGTTTCCTGCTTCAAATCGGGTGATTTGAACTCGCCTGACCTCAATTCTGGAGTTTTGAGAGCTGGGAATTTTGATGATGAAGTTGCAGCGGTATCAGCTTGTGGTTTGGAAGGCAGTGTAGGTGCTGACGACAAAGGGTTTGGCTTTACTGGCTCCTTTTCCGTGAATTTGGAAGAGAGTGCTCTTGGCTTGGAAGGGGGTGATATGATGTGCTCCTCTTTCTGTGCGCTCTTTGACTTCTCGCCGGCGTTGTTTTGTTCAGCTGACTTCTTCGCTGACAATGACTTCGGCTTGTCCTCCTCTTGCTTCGATGCCTCCTTGACCGGCTCTTGCTTCGATGCCTCCTTGACTGGCTCTTGCTTCTCTGGATCCGTCTTCTCGGAGATCTTGGGTGTCAAATCAAGCGAGGGAGTGGAGGGTTCTGGAAGGGCGTATTTGCCGACGAGCGAGGCAGGCTTGGCCTTGGTGGGAGGGGTAACATTCCTGGAAGCGCTGGGAGAGTGCGTTGGGGTGTTTGTTATTGATGATCTCTTCAGCAGACCTTGGCCAAAGGCGAGCGTGTCTTGAGGCTTTGCGGCATCCATGTTCTCCTGTGAGTTGGATGCCTCAGCAGTACCACGCTGTTGTTTTGCTTTTGCAAGATCAGCCATCCAACTGGGCTGACTCAATGCTGGGGATGCAAGCGGTTTTGGCGACTCTGGGCGGGTAAGGGCACTTTCAAGCCAGCTAGCCTTGGTAGGGCTACGGCTCCATCTCTTGTTGGGGCTCAGCGGAGGAGACATTAGGCCTTCAGGGATGGTGTCTTGGCCCGAGAAGGAAGCCATGGATCTCGACCGCGAGTGCCGGGTAGTGATGGATCGTTCATTCTTTTCCTCCTTGATGTCTGACCCGTGGCCGATGTTGAGGTTGCTGATGGTGCTGTGGCTCGAGGACGGGCGAGAAGGGGCATCGTCGGCATTGGCGCCGCTGCGGAAACTGGCGGTGGAATCGTTGCGAGTAAGAGTCGAGGGACCGGCAGTAACACTCCACCTCTTGTTGACGCTGTCATTCCTCTTGAGCATGGCACTCTGGACGAAGCCACCCATGCCCTTGGTAGGCGAGTTTGGACGGTCCAGACGGCTCTGCGCACTAGACATTGTTCGACCGAGACCCGAGTCGGCACTGTCTGTTGCGGAAAAGCGCTGCGAGTCGCGAGACGGAAGAAGGCTGCCCTTCTCGGGGATGGACATCATGCTCATGGGCCTGACCGACGAGGCCCTCGTGGGAGAGCCCATGTCAACAGACATTGGACGACTGCGGGGAGGGCGAGACAGAGTGCTGGCGCGCGTCGGCATGGCGCTGCTAGGCGAGGGCTTTTGCGGACTCGTTGATGGCGACATTGAGGGAGATGGCATTCCACGTTCGCTCTCTGTGTCGCTCGTTAGCCACCGTCGAGTCTTGTCCAAGGCGCTCGTGTGACACACCCAACTTTCGAGCGAGGCGTGAACTCGCAATCTGTGCTTCTAGTTGCTCTTGACGTTCATTGTCTTCCCTCTGTCGCTTCTCCTTGAGTTCGCGCACACTCTCGAGGAAGGCGTTTGTATCGAGATCGGCCGTGTCGTCCATCGTGTCTCGTGTCTTGTAGGTATATCTAGGTAATGACGGTATCTAATCCATACGGTAAGATGATGTTGCAATCGATCAATGATTCAATGCGAGATTGGGATACGTCGGGCGACTTTGACGGGAGAAAAGGGTTCAACAGTCACCAACGACGCACCAAACACCCTCTCTTGTTGACATTTATTTGTGTATCCACCAAACGTCCCGACCGCTCTTGTAACGCGCCGCCATGCGGGCCTCGGGTTTGGCCAATCACAGTCCTGCATTTCCTTCGTTCGCTTTTGAAACACCTCCGTCAAGATTCCCTGCAGTTCATGTTTGTACACTTCATATATTTTTGATTGTATCCCTATCCAATGCCTTTGATCAGGGGTCTGTTCATGCCAGATCTGCCCCTGATCACCTTCCATCTCTCCTATAGAACCTTCGATACATGGTCTCCTACATCTCAATACAAAAAGAGTCGGTCCTTGGCATCTTGCACTACCCATTTCAGGCCCTCCTGAAGGTTCAATCCAGTCAATGCACTGCACTCCATAATGTTCCATCTGTGCGTGTGAATCCCGTCCAGCTGCAAGGCCTGTGTTGCTCTCCCGAGTCAGTATGCTGCCGTGTAAACATCAAGACCCCACCACGGCTGGCGAGGGAACGTCAAACCTTGCGTATTTCATCCGAATCCATGCACCCTGCCACATCACTCTTGTTTTTGAACACGAGAAGACTGGCTCCCATCAGCCGCTGCCGTTCAACATCAGTCCCCACTCCTTCTGATCGTGCCCAAGACTTTACCTCTTGCAGAAGAAGCCCCTCCAGTTCTTGTCGACAATCGTCAATCCGTTCCCGATCCGTGCCGTCTACCACCCAGATGAGTGTATCTGTCTTCTCAAAATAGTTCTTCCAGTACGTTCGGAGTGTCTTTTGTCCACCGACATCCCCTGTTCCGTGTAAGTTTCGGTTCCGGCACGTCGCTCTCAAACTTGAGCTTCCTCACAGATGTTCAGCTTGTATCTGTTCATCTCAGCTGTCAGCTCCACATCCTTGCTCTAGATGGCCAGGCAACCTCACCCATCATAGTCGATCGTTTTGATAATGAAGCCAAGGGTCGGAGATACCGTGTTGATGTCTTCGCCCATGATATTCTTGACTATCGACGTTTTGCCGCTGTTATCGAGGCCGCTGGATGCTGGTTAGTCTGTTACAACCGTCTCATCGCAAATCTACGCACAGCATCAGAATTCGCATCTCCTTGTCCTTGAGACGCGCTTTGCGAAGTATCGACAGCATGACGATGCAAGAATGTGACAAATTGATGTAAAATGGCAGGAAAGATGAAAAAAAGAGGAAAGAGCATTCGAAGAAGGCAAGCAAGTCACGTGCCTTTTTCCATTTGAGTAGGTACCTAAATCCATCTACTAGGTTTGTCAAGACTGGGAGTAGAGGAAGGCAGAAAGGATGCTTTCGATGTATGTTTCCAGGTGTCTCGCCACTAGCGAATGTTGTGTCTTTGCTTCAAGGTCGGCAAGAACTCGATTGCCTACGAAGTCCAGCAGACTCGGTCCCTTTTCTGCACGGTACCAAGCAAGCATACATACGTTGTTCCCTCATAATCGCATTAAAGTCTCACAAGGCGATACGTCGAATTGCAGATCATCAGCCAGGGCTTCGCAATCTCGATGTGGTAGGCAAGGACAAGCATGTTTTATGTCAGGCAAGGGCGGCCATTGTTGCAAGCAAAGCATTGCCCATTGATGTGACGCGGAGATTTACCTGGTGGACGCAAAAAGTTGAGAGGGAGATGACTGTCGAAATAATAAGTCTTTACTGTGGGATTATGGCGGAACGCAATATCTGCTTCCTGGTAGGTTTGGGGGTAGCTCGAGTGTCCTATCATGGGCACATGAAACCGTCATCATTGTGTGCAGGTGTGCTGGCATGGCATTCACAAAATCGATTGAATAGCTGACTGAAGAGTCTCGCCAAGGTCGACAGCGCCTGATGGTTCAAAGAACCGAAGGGTTCAGTGACTGGTGCTTTCACTTCGAAAATGTCCTTGCGTGGCGGAGTGCATAGAAACCCTGCAGTTTGATCCTTGATGAACCATGGTCAATCCCGACATCTCACTTGAAGTGAATGCAAGCAACCGCGACCCACGCACGCGGTTCTTTTGACTTCCGGCTTTCTTCATCTGCGTCAACCGACCATTCTTTGACATTACGCACTTTCTTACCCAACATGTCTGGCGAAAAGAAGCCCCTATCGCCTGGGCCCAACCACAATAAGAAAAAAAAGAAGAATTCGCCATGGATCAGTAACAAAGAAGTGAAAAGACTCACGGCCAACGCTGCGCTCCCACTGGTTAACGAACAGGCGTACGACTACGGCGACAAACTCGATCCTCAGCTCTTCTACTCATGGGGAGGTCAGCATTCTACACCACCGATCTGGGATGAGCGTCCTGTCTACAAAGACCGCAATCTTCAAAAGACTATTGGCCAATGGCGAAGCAACATTCCTCAAGACAAGAAGCCATTTGGCAATGTGTCCAACAAGATGGCCAGCTCGCTTGTTGATCCACACAGTACGAATTTTTCTTTCTGGGTCAGAGAATGCGTTGCCACTGGTGGCCATCTCTACTTTCTCCCCCCTGACCATGACATCAGTCTCATGGCTGAGATTGTCCCTCGTGCTTGGATTCCTTGCAACTTCGAGTCTGGCCACGATCTTGAATCCTTCTGGCAACAACAGATGAAAGGAGCTCCCAGACCCCAGGATGAATGCGATTTCGGTGACGGCAGACCCTTCTGGGATCGCTATCTTGTACCCTATGCAGCAGTCCAGCCCTTTCCAACTCAGCCGGATCAGGAAGGATACGATACCAGTCAAGACACACTCGAAGAGAAGAAACTGCGTGAGAATGATCAAGGCAGTCAGGGATGGACCAACCAGTACCTACAGAACCCGAATGCTTTCATGATGACCCATTTCGCTCGAAAGGCTGGCTCGGGTGGCGGGAGACGGAGGGACGATGAACCAACGAAAGAGGCGTCTTTCATTCAGGAAACCCCCCTGATCGACAACACGATCAAGCCGGCGCTCAACCTTTTCGTCCGCATGGCCCAGCTCGGAGACATTCCCCAGATCACAGACATCTACAATCACTACGTTCAGCATAGTGTTTGTACTCCGGAGCTCGATCCTATCAGTATCATTGACATGAAAGGTCGTTGGGAGAGCGCTCGAAGTGGCCATCTACCATTCCTGGTCGCTTGTTCGCTGGTTGGCTATGGTGGCAGGAAGCGCTTCAAGGATCGTCCTGCTATTGACACCATCATCGGTTTCGCATTTGCAGATGATGTTTGTGGCCCGAGAACCGCAGTACGTTTCACAGTCGAAGTTGGATTGTTTGTAGATGCCAGCCGAAGATTCGCGCATGGAGGAGCCAGCAAATGCCTGATGGACAAGCTTCTCAACCTGTTGGATCAGTTCTACATTGAGCGTGGAGGCTACGAGATCGATTACCAACTTGGACTCGGCGCTCAACGTCTCGTGTCGCGCATCATGCTCAACTATATGCACTCGAAGATTGACGACACAAAAGATTGGGTGATCCCATATCTAGAGTCCTGGGGATTCAAACAAAAGACTACCTTGGAAGGCTTTGGCTATAAGCTGAATCGAGTGTAAGTGGTCGAACGAGGATATTTCGATGCAGAATATCTACTGACACCCATACAGAGTTGACAACACTGTCTTCTACAGAGAGACAGGCCTGGTGGTTGCTCCGAACAACCCGCCAATTCCTCCTCCCCGTGAAGGGTAAAATCCTGGTATCGGGGATAATTTCATATTACGAGTATACGCAGTCACGACGAGATGAAAACGAGACACAAGACCGGAACGACCGAAGAAAGAATTTGCAAAGAATGATGGCTTGCAATATTGCTGAGGGGGTTGGCCGGCAGCTCTCGGACACAAAAGCAGGAGCGGCTTTTACTCAAGGCCCTGCGAATTAATTAAATCGAGACGCTTGGAAGAAAATATATAATTGTAAATGCGGCGCGGAGTTGACAAGTCTTGGCTCCTCCGAGAGTCTCGTGCTGCCGCCGATGAAATCATTCTTTTTCTTTTTCTTCTTTTGTCGTTCCAAACCTATTTAACTCAATCTCGTAACAAACATGTCTCTGACTCTAGGCAAGCGAAAGCGCGCGACAACATCAAAACCAACTCTTCCATCAAAGAAGCCCACGATCGCAAAGCCAGCACCACCGCCGCCAGTAGCAGTAGAACCAGCATCCGACACTGAGGACCGCGAAGCGCTGAATGATGCCTTCCGCCGCGCATTCGAGAAGCGATTTAAAGCTATAGAAGAAGACAAGCCTGAAGAAACACAATCCGCAGAAGCAGAAGAGTCCGAACCAGAAGACGAAGACTGGGATGGCATTTCAGAAGCAGAAGATGATGATGACGACGACGAAGAGGATACAGTAGAAGTGGTCGAACACGACATGTCCACCTTCTCGCGCAATCGTGCCGACAAAGCCGCGTTGAAAGCCTTCATGGTACCATTTTCCCTCTCCCATTTCGCCCGAAGAAGTTACAGAATTAACAGATGACAGTCTTCCAAACCACCTTCATCGTCATCCGCACCAACCAACCCCATCAAATCTTCCAAGCAAAAAGAGGCCGAAGACACCAACGACCAAGACGACTTAAAAAACGACCTCGCTCTTCAACGCCTCCTCAAAGAATCACATCTCCTCGACGCCTCCTCCTTGACCACCGATCCAACTGGCAAAAATCGACACAAAGCGACCGATCTACGCCTCCTCTCGCTCGGCTCCAAAACCTCCATCTTTGCGCAGAAAAACATGCCCAAGGACCAACGCCTAGGCATCCAAAAGAAGAAAATCGACAAGGAGGTTGAGAGGAGGAGGGAAGCGAGGGAGAATGGAATTGTGCTCGAGAGGGTTACGAAAGGCGCGGAGGGGAGAGGAGGGGCCAGTGCAGGGAAGAGGGAGAGGGGCATTGGAAATCCGAGTGTCGGGAGGTTCAGTGGTGGCACTTTGAGGTTGAGCAAGAGGGACGTGGAGGGGATCACCGGGCCGAAGGGCTCGGGAAGGGGTGGAAAGGGCGGGAGGGGCAGAGGTGGTGGTAGAGGAGGAAAGAGGAGGTGAAGAGGTGAAGAGCTTGCATAGATTCGCCCACACGTCGTCAACATCTTTGTGGAATCATCACATGGCCAGAATCGCGTTTGATCCGAATTGAACAAGTCGAAGCCCGGTGATTTCTCTCAGACATGATCCCATTTCACATTTCTCCCTCGGTCTTGGGACTCTTGCCATCAGAGCCACGTGGATTCGTGCGCTGAATAACAAAAACTCTCACGGCACACACACACACACACACACACACACACACACACACACACACACACACACACACACACA
>RZIQ01000047.1:0-15131 GCA_003992365.1 Aureobasidium sp. P6 | reverse complement strand
CACACACACACACACACACACACACACACACACACACACACACACACACACACACACACACACACACACACACACACACACGTCTCTTGATTGTTGTCTTGAGGAAGGGCTTACAAGATGCTAGCAACAGTAGTTTCCCCAAACAGTGACACAAGCATGCGAAGAACAGACATTCGAGAGGGCATGCGAACAAAGTGCACATACAAGCTTGCAAAAGGACAGATATCAGTCTAGCAAAAGCAAGTCAACGGTGGAAATGGATGGATATTCGAGGTGAGGATGTGGATCTTTACCTATGTTACTCTCTTACCTGGAGAACACAACAAGCATGCATATGTCCACACCTTCAGTATCACAATGTGTTTATGGTTCTACGGTGTCATATCGCACAATCGACTTTCTTGTATGTCTTGGTCTCAGTCCGGTGCGACAAACCCTCTCGCCATGACAAACACAATCAGAGGCTTCACACAAAAGCTGCAAATCAACTAAAACAGTCCACAAAATCGATTTTCCGGTGAATACCAATACAAAACCAAAAAAGGAAAAGAAAAAAAAGAAGAAAAAACTGATGCTGTCGTCGGCTGCTTTGTGTATAAGCATCAAGCTTTTTCGCTTCCCGCCGTTTTTCCCCCCCCCCCCCCTTCAACCAATGGTTCGGTCGTTTTTGGTTGAAAAAAATTGCCGTTTTATTGAGCCGCCAATATAGAAGTTGACGTCGTAGTGTATTATTGTAGGATAGGGGAGCACAAAGTTACACTTTGAACCCTCTCAGCTATGATATTCGTTCCTCAGAGTGATTCGTCCTCGGAGCACTTTGCCCAATCTGCCTTTATTGCCTTCTCTGCTGTTGATGGCACGGTCAGAAGGGTTGCTCCAAAAAAAAGACCCAGTGTTTGGTCTTGCTTTGGCTTGTTGATGGTTTGGTTTCCACGGCGCTCGGAAGGGAATGGGATTATTTGTCTCGGTTATATCGAAGTATGAAGGGCACAGAGCATCGATATGCGTTTGTGAATAGCGTGAGTATTGAGCAAGTCGAACAGTGAAGGTAAAAAAGTGTAGAGTGCCGTTGCATCGATGCTCGGTCTGAATCTTGCATATCTTCGTCGGTACCCACCATGCTTCAAAATACCAAACTGGTCTGTCGTAAACCCTGCTTCTCAGTTCTTCGCTGTGAGGTCAGTCATCACATGGATCCATGTCAGTAGGGACGACCGATCCTAGCCCGTTGGTGATGTCTCTGCGTTACGGGAAGGAGTTCCTCGGCTTCCAATCCAGGAGTTTTTGCGCCATTTGGAAGCTTTTAAGAATGTGGCGTTCTCGAAGCCATGCGTGGCTATCTGAAAGCAATCGTTCGTACGCTCGGCGTGTCCGTATGTCACGACTGGGGCAATGTTTTCGAGAGCATGGCGATGTTGGATGTAGGCCTTGAGGACAAGCTGTTTATTTGTTGACCACTACTCGTACTGCTGGCAGAAGTGGTAGGATGTGAATCTAGGGTCTCGTGTCGTCACCGGGCATGAACGAGCGCGCCAAATGACTCGTTGCGCGAGCATAGAGTTTGACAATGTTGCTTGTCATTTGCACTGCCTACCTGAACTCGAGAGCGATGTCGGCTTGCAGGTTGCAGGTGATTATTACTTCAGCGTGTAACAATCTAGGAGACGCTTCGTGAGTTATCTGCGCTCCTAGAAGTGGTAGTCGTCATTTGATAGCAGATGGTAAACAGCCGACCCTACTCTTACCCTGTTCAATTCAAAGATATGTACATAGCTTTACAGTTGTTTTACGAGCTTGGCGAGATTCGTGTTCCCGGAGCACGATCCCTATCGTGGTCGTGGAGCGCGCGCCGCCGCTAGCGTGCACGTCGGACTATGCTCCCGCAAAGTTTACAAGTTAGAGCGCTGCTTACAAACCTATCCAAATTCTTTCACCAAGCTTTCTCCTGAAGCTGACAGAGATCGTCGATTTATCAACAGTTTGAGCTTTCCCTGGCGTGCCGCGGATGGTACTCAAGCATGAGTAGGATAGCCGACAGGTCTGTACATAGCGCAATAGCAGCCGGGGCTGTGCACGTTTCAGAAGTGGTTCGCAAGGAGGCAGAAACGGACAGATTGGGATCAGCACTACCCTGTTTGGGATTCTTGATCGTGTCGTGCAGGAGGAGCGACATTACGCAAATGCTCGGAAAAGGGCAATTATGGAACAGCGTAAGAGGTGTGAAGGAAGCCAAAGGGACATCAAAACATGACTTTGAAAGGTCGGGTGAGAGAGAGTCATGGTCAGATGGACGAAGTTTGAAATTGGCTAGAAAGATCGGTCGCGTGGAATTGCGTGTAAAATGGAAGTCGAAGCAGAAGATCTACAAGATCGACGTGGTGGTAGTAAGATCAAAGCTACGTTCGGTATGCTGTGACCAGAACTTCTGCCCAAGCATGATGAAGATGGAAGGTTGGTATGAAAGACGTTAGGGAATCTTCGTACGAGAGCAAAGCATGTGAGGGCATCAACGCGTTTGTTGAAGCTGTCAAGAGAAGAGACCAATAAGAGTGACGTACCGGATATCCGGCAGGTTGGATCTTGAGTTAGCTCCTTCTGCTTTGTCGCGCAAAAAACGGCGGGCCAATGGTTCTGCCTGATAAGCTTTGATATGCAAAGACGCCAAGGTACGGCGGAGAGAGATGGAGAAGGGGATGGACATGTCTACAGAAGCGTTTGCTGTGTTGGGTCAGAATAAAAGACGTGTCTGGACGGATCTGGATGGCAAACGTGTGTGGACATGTCGAACAAAGAGATGGGCGAGATGGCAGCCAGAGCGTCGGTGACATAATTGGCGGCCAAGACAGCAAATGGGCGCTAGACGCTCGTCCGAGGTCTAGAATGTCGTGGGTGGAGAAGGCATCGCACACGCTCGCGACGGTTTGCGCAGGTCGCCGTTCCCTGAGAACTCTCGGCCTTCAGTCTGTCCGTTGACCAAGACTCTGTGCTCAATATGTGCTGAAGCCTATCATGCTGCCGAGCTGATTCTCACCGACCGGTCTGACGCCCTACCTTCCTTCTCGTTCCGCCGTCCACTGCCAACCCGCCAACTACGCTCACAGCTGCATCTCACCACACCCGATACCAATCATACCGCATCATCATCTCCTCGACAGTCAAAGTCGGACAAACAACCAACACCTCACGCTGGATCGCCACGCGGGTCATCCGCCATGGAGCCCGCCTTCCTACCCCGAAAGTCCATCTGTCTGGGGCAAGCATTACCTCCCAAGGTCGTCATCCACGACAGCGACCCCGATTTCAATGAAGGAATGGGACGCATATACCCCTCCAGTGTGGAGAGCAACATCCTCGAAGAGCTAGTCATCTTGAAGACAAAGTTGCGCCAGTGCAACAACGAAGACTTCTGGTCACTCGTTTCTGAACGCATGGCCGAGATTCTTGGTGCACAACTCTGCTTCATCGCCAAGCGTATCCTGGTCGACGAACAAGACACGGCTGTCGAAATGCCGCCACTCGGAGAGCCAGGATCCTGTCTTATGGCGAGTGCTTGGTACTACAACGATGGAAATGGCTTACAGGGTGTTGAGAAGGGTGTCAAATACCATGCCTATGGCTGTCCGTGTGGATACATGCGACACGACAAGGTTTTCGTTGTTCCCGAAAAAGTCGGCGAAATCTTTGCCAACAATCCTAACAAACTGCCCGTCTCTGCTGAAGCTTACATCGGTGTTCCCCTCTTCGCTGATGGCAAGTGTTTCGCCCACTTTGGCATCATCTGGTCGGTAGAAGGCGCTGCCAAAAGAAACGTTTCATGGGCCTTTATCGAAATGTTCATGCACGCCCTCGAGGATCTCATCCAAGAACGCCTGCTTGAAGGATCCGAGTTCAAAGACAAGGACGAACCCGCGGTGGGCAGAGACCCGCCGAGGATCATTCCCCACGAAGTCATTACTGCTGCACAATCTCTCCAGCCATATGCCAAAAGTTTGTCTCACGAACTCAGAACACCGATGCAAGGTGTTGTTGGTATGCTTGATGTCATGTATGCCACTGTCCAAGAAGCTGCAGAGGGGCAGACAAATGAAGATGTTCGCAGAGTCTTTGAGACACTAAAGGAGAACATTGAGACCGTTCAAGGTAAGTTTGCATTAAACATTTCATTTTCAATGAGAAACTAATCTTCCAACAGACAGTTCACGACGTGCTGTTGAGGCCGCCGACAACGTTGTGCATGCTTATGACATGAACTTGGGCATCCCTACAGGACCGCCAATGAACGAAGAGTCCGTGGATGCCTTCCCTGATATGAATCACGCTTCCCACCCTGAAATTCTTGTCGCTGGTAGCGACCTTCCTATTTCGAGACCCAACAAGCGCCGCAGAGAGGAACCCAAGAATGAGGTCGAAGGAAGCCCAGCCAAACTCCAGGCTACTCTTTCTGCTCGCGCATCAAAGACGACACCCTCTGAAGGTATGAAACAGGGCGTGTATGAAGCTGAAGGACTACCGGAGCATGCACCACAGTTCAACATGCCCATGAGTCCTCGACCCTCAATTGCACCTCTACAAGGCGAACGTGCAATTGCTCCCGGTGTCAGACACACAAATCTCCGCCGAGTTCTGCAGTATGTCGTGAACGAAGGCTTGAAAGTCGGAGGACGACCTGAATCGGCCATCGCACAAGAAACACACTTTGGTGAGATTATTGAGGTCTGCACTCGATCAGCCAAAGGTGAGCCAAGGACGAAACTCATTGAGTGGTCCATCGACGCCGCTGTACCCGAAACAATACTTGCCGATGAGAAGGATCTTGCAAAGTTGATCTCTTGTGTCTTCCTGAACGCTACCAAATTTACGGAGCAGGGCAACATCACAGTAACGGCAAAGCTAAGCCCAAAAGCACGGTATATTGTCATCAAGTGTACGGATACTGGACCTGGCATTCCCGCAGCTTTCCTTCCGCGTCTTTTCCAACCGTTCTCTCAAGAAGATCCCTCTCTTACTCGTCAAAGCGAAGGCCTTGGGCTCGGTCTATTGGTGGCTAAAGGTCTCGCGCGCAAGCTCGGGGGAGATTTGTTCTGTATCCGAGCCGATACCACTGGACCCAAGCGCGGCTCGGAATTCGAAATGAGAATACCATTGAAGGCGGGCGACACTACTACTCGTCCTTCTTCGCCGCTTGGCACACCATCTCACAACAGAGTACGCCAATCGAACTCGGTCGATTCGGATGGCAGACCCTCTCCTATGCCAAATTTCAGCGGCTTTCATCATCGTGCTCAAAGCGACCAGTCAAATAAAGATCTACCTTCTCCGACCGAAAGGCCGACCTCTACAGGCGGACCTTCCTCAGCACCTGCTGTCAAAACCCCTCCGATCCTCACTCACACACATTCCTTCCCCATGCCATCTTTCCCTCCCAAGCAGCCAAGCTTCAGTGGTCGCAAGTCATCAGCCTCAATCACCGGCATCGATCGCAATCTAGCCTCAAAATATCCGCTCAATTTCCTGGTCGCCGAAGACAACAAGATCAACCGCAAGCTTTTGGTCAGCATGCTCAACAAATTCGGCTACAAGACCGTAATCGAGGCCTATGATGGTGCCGAAGCCGTCCGCCAAATGTCCAAGAACCCATCCGTCGACGTTGTACTCATGGATCTCTGGATGCCCTTCATGGATGGCTACGAGGCTACAGAAAAAATCCTCGCCATGACACATGGCAAGAATGGCGTCTGTGGCGGTACACCGACTGTTCTGGCCGTGACGGCGGATGTCACGGACGGCGCGCTCGAACGTGCCGCTAAAGTCGGCATGAAGGGGTTCATGACCAAGCCCTTTAAGCTCATGGACCTCCAACGTCTGATTCTGGAATACTGCGCTCGCAGTGGTAGTGAAGTCGATGGCGGAGAGTAGTTCGATTACCCCTTCATCTGGTCTTCCCTTGCTTTGTCCCTTTTCTCTTGCTCTTTTCTGTTCTTCTGTTTACCATCTATATCCATTTGGGTAGTAGCGAGGCGTCCTGGAGTCGAATTGTTCTCGGAAAGAACTACGATATCATTCTCTGGGAGGTAAAAGAAAGCAAGGGCGTTTTTCTTTTTTTCGAAAGTCACGAATTTGGCATTTGGAAATAACTGTCATGACTCTTCTTTGTTTGCCTTGTTAGTATCTTCTACTGTATGGGATGCTTGACGTCTCTTTGGGTTCTCAATAGAAACTTTTAATCAAGTCACGTTGAAGATTATATCATATGTGTCTTTGACCATCCTCCAAACTGTCGTGTTTTCCAGACTATCCACCATCAGAGTCAGTATCACCATTCCAAGCATTTTGTCCTTTTCCCCTTCGTTTCCCGACATCGTACTTCCTTTGTCATTTCGGTCGCATGAGAACAACACGTTTTGTGTAGTTAGTTTGACGAGGGTCTCGACCATCATCACAAAAAAAAAATGACGTTTCGCCTCGGGATTCTCAAAAAAAAAAAGGCCTCGACCCATCAATCACATCGGGTGTTTTCCTCTGTCCAGAACATTTGCATTTCCTTCTTTGCCGATATTGTCACAGTCTGGCCTCTTTTTTCTTTTTCAAATCTCTTGTTCGTCTAGATTAAAGCACGTTTCATGTTTTTATTCTTTTTTTTGCTCTGGTTTGTCATGCAGAATTGTTGGTTCTCTCAGATTCACGGAGATGGGATTAACGGATTGGTGAGGCTTGAGATGGTTCTGTGATGGGATAGTGAGTGGTCTGGATCTTGAGAGAGATCTCGGCATGGCAGGCGCGGGCAGAAGCAGTTCTGTCCTGTCGGGAGTGCTGCCGCTGTAGCCGCTCTACGAAACACGGCACTCTGGATATAGAGCAGATCGATATCGAGATTGCATCTGTGCCGCTGCCTTCACTTGCCTTTACGGATTGATTCGCACTCGATAGAAGTCGGTACTGGTCAGATGACAGATCTCTCGATTCCATGCATGGGGGGGGGTTTTCTTTCGCAATCTAGAAATCTATCTGGCCAAATGCTCGCGTGATTATTATGGTGGCGTCGAAAATCAAGCACTACCATTTCCGTTGACGCCATTGCTGTGTCCGGCGACCTTCTCTAAAGCCTCCAAGACATCTTTGACCAAGTCCTCGCCCTCCTCAACACCACAGCTGATTCTGACCAAATCGTCAAAGACACCGGCTGCTTCTCTCTGCTCCTTGGGAATGCCCATGTGTGTCATGCTGGCAGGCAGCTCGACCAAACTCTCAACACCGCCCAGACTCTCAGCCAGTGTGAAGATCTTGGTTGCTGCGCAGAAGCGCTCGGCAGCGGCCTTGCCGCCTTGGATGCGGAAGGATAGCATACCACCGCCTAAGCCGTCTCTGTGTTGCTTGAGGGCAATCTTGCGTTGAGGATGAGAGTCCAGGCCGGGGTAGTTGACGGCGCGGACGAGGGGAGATGCGACGAGTGCTTCTGCGACCATCTTGCCATTGCGGCTGGCTTCGCGGGCGCGGAGATGAAGGGTCTTGACACCTCGGTGTGCGAGCCAGCAGTCAAAGGCTCCCGGCACAGCTCCGATGGCATTCTGAAGGAAGCCGAGGCGCTCCTTGAGGTCGTCGCTGTTGAAAGCAGCAACGCCCATGAGCACATCACTGTGACCGTTGATGTACTTGGTCACACTGTGCACGACAATATCGGCACCGTGCTCAAGAGGGTTTTGGATGGAGGGACTCATGAAAGTGTTGTCGACGACCACAAGGATGCCGTGCTTGTGAGCGGCTGCTGCCACAGCTGAAATGTCGACCAGGGAAAGAGTGGGGTTTGATGGTGTCTCGATCCATACCAACTTTGTCTCGGGCTTGATCAGAGCCTCGACATCCAATTCAATGCTAGGAGTGAATGTGACATGTACGCCGTGAGCCTTGGCGACCTTGGTGAAGTAACGGTGAGTGCCGCCATAAACATCAGACACACTGACGACATGAGAGCCGGCAGCCAGAGATTGAAGGATGATGGCTGTGGTTGCGGAGCCGGAACTGAATGCCAGAGCGTACTTTGCCTTCTCCAGCGCGGCAATGCAGTTCTCAAAGTTATCGCGGTTGGGATTTGAGCTACGAGTGTACTCGTATGCACCCACAGGCTGACCGACGGCAGTCTGAGCATAAGTCGTTGAGAGTGAGATCTATATGTTGTTAGTCAGCGTAATCTTTCGATTGGCTTGACGTCTTTGATCGGGCATATTGATTTCAGTTTCAGCACATGTAAAACACCTTTGCCGACAATGAGTGACCATCTAGCCAGCTCGACAGTGAACATATTATGCTACATCGATGTCCAAAATCGAGAAATTTTAGAGATGAGGATAACTCACAGGTTCAATCACGGCGCCAGTAGCAGGGTCATGCGGCGATCCGGCGTGCACTGCGAGCGTGCCGAAGCCATGCTGTCCATGTCCTGAAGGCTGCATATCGAATGGTTTTGAGAGAGTATCGGATGTTGTGCAATGCAAATAGACAGAATTGAGAGAGGATCGAGAAGTCGAGAGTATCAGTTATGACTCTTCCTCGAGGACGTTGTATTGTTGTCGAATCACGCAATCTTTCGCCTGCGCAAGATGGTTGGCTTCCTTTGTCCGATGCTCTGATAGAAGAAGGATTTGTAAGGAAGAAAGTCTCACAAAATCACTGCGATGGTTTTAGAAAAATACCAAGGAATTGCGAAATTGTTCCTGCAGCAGTAATAAACTTTTGGGGGTAGCAGAAAAAAAAATGGTATTGGCCAAGATGAGCAATAGTTGGACATTTCACACAGGGCGCTCCTTGACTAGACGCCCTGTTTGCTCGGCGTATTCGGAGTGTTCGGCGCATTCGATATTCTGACACTTGAAGATCAAAAATTGACAACAAGAAACTGAAATTGTTCGTGCATACGGTCCTTTTTCTGTGCTAACTAGGAGCATCTGGCTAAGATGATTGTAGGTGTCTAGCACACAGAGCAGGTCAGGAAATATCAATCTCGAATGTTCGAGGGTCTCCTCATGTATACATACATGCATGAGGCCTAGAGCAAGAAAGGAATAGCTTGTGAGTATCGCATAGTGCCAGATAGTCGTCCATGCAATGATTGTGGACAGCCTGAGATAGCTGTCTAGCAGTGTTGTATCGAGGACTGACGCCACACAAATCCTGCCAGGGGAACTGACCAGTTAGCAATCATGGTGTTTGAAGGTAGTCGAGACTGTATATATAGAAGAAAGGAAGTTCCGAAGCCTTCGGTTTCTATTGTAAGTAGCGGTCGATATGTATTAATAGTCTAGCTAGAGACATCAAGCTTCATTAATATCAAAACCAAAAGGTAGGGAACACAATTGTAAAGGTAGTCGAGCTCGCGGGCAGCTCAGTAAAATTGATATCATGCAATTCGTGTAGCAATACTGCTAAGAAACCGGCCCAATGCAAAAACCCCTTCGCTCCCAAGCTGCCAAAGATTGTGGAAAGAAAACTAGCAAAATAAACGCTGGCAACGCCTCCAATGATGAACCATCGATACTCCAACAAAAGGGATTGCGGAAAGGGCGAAAAATGAGGCCAGATATGTAGTGGCATATGAGGGCCGAGTGAAGCACTCAGTATGTGCGACCCTTTGACTTTGCTGCAAGTGCTTCGAGCTTTCGTTTGCGTTCGAGTTTCTGGCGCCTGAGTTCATTCTCTTCGGCCAGAGCGATGGCATCCTCACGCTTTGCGATACGTGATGATGCCTCTTCTTCTTCGTACATCTCGTCAATACCGGCTTCCATGTCAGATCCTGATTCGTAGTCATCTTCTGGCTCGTCATCCTCCTCTTCATCATCTTCCTCATCAGAATATGAAGCGTAGCGGCGACCGCCAGTTGAGTAACCAGATTTGTTTGTAGCTTTGGCGAGAGATTTGCGACCAGCAGCTCCGGCCGGGCCACCCATCGTACCACGATAGACTGGGGCAGCAGGGGCGTTTGCACGCATGGTACCTTTATATGCGACTTCCACAGGCTTTCGCTTGTCCTTGGTTGATGCGGCATTCTTTGATTCCAGAGGTTCAAGACTCTTTCCTCTGGCTTTTGGACCAGCCTTGGGATCCTTGTTGGCTACAGCCTTACCCTTTGAAGCAGCACGAGCTTCCTCGACTAAGCGTAAGCGGTCCTTCTTGGTGATTTTTTCAACTGGTTTGTGTTTGATTTGACCAGCTTGCTTTGCTGCTTCTGCATTTTGTTTGGCGCGCTCCAAGACAGCCAGATATCCTCCTTTCGAAGAGGCAGGTGCCGACGAAGTAGCAGTAGAGGATGTTGACGGCCTCGCAGATGTAGACGGGATAGTGACGGGTGTTTTCACTGCGGGACCACTGCCACGATAAGGGATTGCTGCCTTGGGTGGTGGCAAAGCGGCTCTTTGGGCGGGGGAAGAGGTGGTACTGCGCGACGGAGGTGGAGCGAGGGAGGCCTTTGATTCGGATTTTGTCGCAGGTGTGTCGGTCCTTGCGACCTTTGGCTTCAGGTCGCCAACAGCATCTTCAGCTTTCCTCTTCGGCGGCGCTTGCTGCGGAGTCGGATTGCGTGGTGGCGGATTGGGCCTGGAGGCAACGGGCAGGGATTGTGGACGAGGGGCGGACTGCTCGCCGTTGATGGACGAAAGGATGGAGTTGAGAAGCTGCTCGTAGTGTCAGCCTGGACATGGCACGAAGCAGAATAGCGCAGTCGGCTGACGCAAAGAACTCACACTCATGTCTATCAAAGTCTTCGAAAATTCCAAGTTGGTATCGGACCAAATCCAGGCATACTGTGGTTGTCGCAGCAGGCGCTGGAGAGAGTCAAGAGTGACGGGTGTGCGACAAGTCAGAGGCGATGAGACGGTCGAGTGAGCACTGAGGTTCCTTCCTCTTAAGTATTCACAAGCCGTGCCTTCTCCAGACGACGGCGTTCGAGAGCGCACAGGCCGCGCCAAGGCCGAGCAGACCGCACAAGTGAGAATTCGCATCACTCCCTGCAGTCACGAACGAACTTCTCTCAACCTCCCACGACAGCAGAAGTTTTAGTCTCCGCCTCAATATCCGCGGTTAAATCGATTGATTCTCGCTGTTAAACCATCTCCCACCACCGTGAGTCTCTCTCTCGCGCAAAATCGACAAACCCATCGCTTTTCGCATCGCGCCTTCGCCGGCAGTTGACTGACGCTTTTTTGCGCGCATCCAGAAATCCAAAATGAAGTACCTCGCAGCCTACCTCCTCCTCAACCTCGCCGGCAACGAGTCCCCCTCTGCCGAGGACATCAAGACCGTCCTCTCCTCGGTCGGTGTCGACGTTGAGGGTGAGCGTCTTGACAAGCTCCTCTCTGAGCTCGAGGGCAAGAACATTCAGGAGGTACGCATACATCCACCACATTCGAAATCTTCTCCCACAACCGCATAACTTACACCATCTGTAGCTGATCTCTGAGGGTTCCGCCAAGCTCGCCTCCGTTCCTTCCGGTGGTGCTGGTGCCGCCGCCGGTGGCGCTGCCCCTGCTGCTGGTGCCGCCGCCGAGGCCGCTCCCGCTGAGGAGAAGGCCGAGGAGAAGGAGGAGTCCGACGACGACATGGGCTTCGGTCTCTTCGACTAAGCGTCTCGCAACCTTTGTTGAAAAAAACTGGTGCGGAAAATGGGTTCTGTTTGTGGGAGCAGTCGGGCGCAAGGGAAAAGGACTCTACGCCACAGCCGCAAAAGGCACGGCCATACTCTGAATGCTTTTATCTAGCCAGGGCCACGAATGGAGAACTTCACGATTCCTCCATGAATGTGTTATTGCACTTATTTTTTTCTTGTTCATATGTGATTTTTGATCCTCATCTGGAAGCTGCGATCCAGCGATACGAGCAAGTAACAGTCCACTCTCATGTTGCTTGGATCAACTGCATAGACTATTGACTGGCGGCCATCTGCACTTGCTAAGCAATAGCCATTAAAATTGTGAACATCTCATCAAGGTACCAGCAGAGTCGCACAGCAAGTAAAGGTCGGATCACGTGATGGCCGCACAGACTGTGAAGCGAGGTGCACCGATTTTTGTTCGAATTTGCCCTCGTCGCTTTCGAAACCAGCTTGCGTCCGACAACTTCGACCTCCACACATCGACACAATGGCCGACTCTGAATACGTACGTCTGCGTGCGCGCGCATTGCCTCGAACTGCTTGAACAATTGCTGACTTGTTTTCACAGAACGCCGAGGAGGCTGCCGGTATGAGATGACTCTACACGCACCGCACCCCTTCGCGACACCGCGCAATGGAACAAAACCCTGTGGACAGGCCACGAAAGGGGTGCAGGAAGATGGAAACATAGACTGACTGAGTCGTCACAACAGCCCTCAAGGCCAAGAGATCCTTCAAGAAGTTCACCTACCGTGGTATCGACCTTGACCAGCTCCTCGACCTCTCTTCTGAGCAGCTCCGCGATGTCGTCCACGCCCGTGCCCGCAGACGCTTCAACCGTGGTCTCAAGCGCAAGCCCATGGGTCTGATCAAGAAGCTCCGCAAGGCAAAGCAGGAGGCCAAGCCCAACGAGAAGCCCGACCTCGTCAAGACCCACCTCCGTGACATGATCGTTGTCCCCGAGATGATTGGTTCCGTCATTGGTGTCTACTCCGGTAAGGAGTTCAACCAGGTCGAGATCAAGGCCGAGATGGTCGGTCACTACCTCGGTGAATTTTCCATCTCATAGTGAGTTTTCCTGCATGACTTCTCTGCTCAGATCCCATCTCTAACATCCATCTAGCCACCCCGTCAAGCACGGTCGTCCCGGTATTGGTGCTACCCACTCTTCCCGTTTCATCCCCCTCAAGTAAGCGGGAGATGTACTCGAAGATGCTACGGTCAACAAAAGTTTGGGCAAGGATTCGTTGTTGTCTGGCACTGGCATACAGTGCTTCAATATACCCGTAGCCCTCAATGAATCGCCTTATGAAACTCATCCCTCTTCTTGTGTGAAATTGTCCGTGCAGGCGATCGAGTCTGCGTATCAAGTGTGCCGGGTAAAGGTAGTCACCACACGACCACACGATGGACATTTGTTGTGCGGCGTCTGCTGGTATCCAACGGAGATGCAACATCCACATGGTGTCTTGCTTGTGTCTTATCAACGATGCTTTTCTTTTTCTCATGGAACCCCATGCTACGCCTATCTCTCGGCCAAGCCGTTACGGGCAGTGCGGGTGATGGATGTGTGGGTCTCTCTGGGGCATTGCTCACAGCCTGCACGGCTTGACATGCCTTCGGGTCTCGCGATGACTGCTACGTCCTTATCAACACCTTCTTCTCTGCGACATACCGTCGGCATCTTACGGAAGCGATATCGCTGACTCCGTCTCTCCGCGAGCATTTGCGACCCGGATAGCGGGCTGCCTAGTAGACCCCAAGACCGCTGGGGTCAAGGCCAAGCTCTCAACTTCGTCGGCCTCGCGATAAGCGTGCTTTATATCCATATTGGTACTTTTGAAGGGGTAACAGAATCTCTCGTGGAAAGCTTGCCGCATAACTATTACCCCTCCAAAACTCAGCCATGTCAAAATCACTCACCAGACTCGCGTGCTCACGGCGATTATGAGCCCACTACGGAACATGATAGTGTAAACGTGCTTGACCTCGCCGATAGTGGACGTGTCCGGGCATCGAGCAGGTTTTCGTGAGGTAGCATCGAGAAAGACTCATACTCGAGTCTATAAAAAGCGTGAGTCTGCCGTAAGTCTACCTGATTGACAGTCATACTTCTCTCTCTTACACTTTCGTTCATTACACCTTCGCTCAAAATCACCTTGCATCGTCTGTTAGAGCAAGAGGATGTTGTCCTTCAAGATGTATAAAGCGCTCTCTGTTCTGGCTACTCTTGGTCCTTTGGCCCAGGCTGCTGTTCTTCCTTCCTACCCGCAACTCGAAGCTCGTCAATCTGTGGCTAGCGTGAATGCTAGTTTGGGCAATGTCACCATATTTGCTACGGGAGGCACTATTGCTGGCTCTGCTGGCTCAGGTGTCCAAACAACCGGCTACACGGCGGGTGCGGTAGCAATTCAAACATTGATCGATGCTGTCCCGGAGTTGCTCAACATCTCAAATATCAACGGCGTTCAAGTCGCCAATGTCGACTCGGGAAACATCAATTCAACTATCCTCTTGGACCTCAATCGTCGAATCACAGCTGAGCTCGCCAAGAATACCTCCACTGGCGCCGTGATAACTCACGGTACGGATACCCTCGAGGAGACTGCCTTCTTCTTGGATCTGACTATCGGATCGAAGAAGCCTGTCGTTGTCGTTGGTGCCATGCGTCCTTCCACCGCTACTTCAGCAGATGGCCCCTTGAATCTTTACCAAGCGGTCACACTGGCCGTAACTCCTGAAGCTCAGGGCCGTGGTACCATGGTGACTCTTAATGAGTAAGTAGTTTGACCTCGATCAGCTTTGGTCGATTGTTACTGATATCCAATCTCAGTCGTATCGATAGCGCATTCTACGTCGTAAAGAACAACGCAAACTCGTTGGATACTTTCAAGGCAATCGAGCAAGGTCACCTTGGTTTCTTCTTGGACTCAATTCCTCAGTTCTACTATTCAGCTGCCACACCACCTGGAAAGCCGTTCTTCGACCTCGCACCTTTGAACCTTACATCTCTTCCCCACGTCGACATCCTGTACGGCCACCAAGACAGCAACCCAGAATTGATCCGTGCCTCGGCCGAATCTGGTGCTGAAGCCATTGTATTCGCTGGGACCGGCGCAGGCGGTTGGACTACGAAGGGCAGACAGGTTGCTCAGGCTGTTTACAACGAGACCGGTATTCCTATGGTCTTCTCTACCAGAACAATGAATGGCTTTGTCTCTCCCGAAACTAATGGTTGGGCCATTGCCAGTGGAAATCTCGATCCTCAGAAGGCTCGTATCTTGCTGCAGTGTGCTCTTGCTGTTGGATACAACACGACACAGATTGCCGACATCTTTGATGCTCTTCAGGTGTCATAGAAAGCATCCAGCAGCTTGATTGTTAGGAAATCTTTGTTCTATGGACTAGAAAAAAGAATGTATATATTTATAGCGTAAATGTTTCAAACATTTCTTCTCAAGCTGGGATTGGCTCTCCACTGCTTCTATCAATT
>RZIQ01000046.1:82904-202908 GCA_003992365.1 Aureobasidium sp. P6 | reverse complement strand
GGGTGCAAGGAAACAAACTCACCTGTCACCATCGGCTGGGACGACATCGTTGATCCTCAGCTTCTGGCTGATCTCCTCGATACGCAGATGCAGAGTGTAGGCGTCGAGTTGTTCACTTGTCATGTTGCCGAGGACAGCGGTGGGCAAGTTCATCAAACCAGCAGCCTTGTTGTCGGTTGCGTCACCCCATCGGTTGCGCTTCTTTCTCTTCTTGGTGCCATCGGGGTTCAGCTCTGCAAACACTGGTGAGTGGTCGAAGGCGACAGATTGTGTAAGAGACATACCTCTAACAGGGCTGCGACCGCGCTTCAGGCTATCGCCTTCGACGGGGCCGCTGTTGTAGCCTCCCTCGACCGCGGGAGAGCCTTCATCGGCTCCGAGCCTGCGGCGGTTGCCCAGAGGGATGTTGTTGCTACCAGTGATGCCTTGATTGCGCCACGACATGATGGTATCAGTTTTTGTAAAGTGGTTGTCGGTCGTTCAAGTCGCAATATGTCTGGGGGAGAAGATGAGAGTTGCTGATCTGACGCCTCGCCAAGACCACTTCGACTTTGCTGCCTAGAAGCACCCGTCACTCTCATCAATCGTCGAACGCCCATCTATTTGGACTGTTCGAACTAATCTGCTGTTTGATCGGTTATGTTTCCTGTCCAACATCAAGCATCTCCAATCACAGTCTTTATTCTTGATCGTCGAAAGCTCCGGCAATACCTTGTCTGCTTTATCTTGCATTCAGTCAGACCAATTGCATGAAAGTCTGCTCTTGATCACACTGAAGGGAGTGCGATGCACGGTAGAAGCTTCCTAGCTTTGGCTCAACCACGAAAGATCCATACGTTCATACGGTCTGGACACGCCAAACCAACGAGTGAGAATCCTATATGCAATCCGGGTTCTCCTTGGCAATAGAGCCTCGTAGGTATTCCAAGATCAACTTCCCGAATCGTGCTACGACGATCAAATTGTATAGTACATCCGTTGGTTTTCCGTTCAAGCAGTAATGGTACAAGGCGCACGATGCTTATGTGCTGAGCTTTGTGCCTACTCCTGGAGCTAGCTGCTTCGTTCGCTACGCACAAGACGATGGGCAGCCAGATATGCTAGATCCCCAACCTACCAAAACCTTTGCACAACGAATTGTCGAAAACTCTCTGACCAATCAACAGAGACAACGCAGTGATATTTCAGTCATACTCCCGAACAACTCAGCGCTAATCATTGGTTGTCTAGATCGCGGACATCGCATGATCATTTGTAGGATCGGATGAACAATTGAAACCTCCCGCTAACGAATGACAGGACAGATTGATTGCTAATGTTGTATGAATTGGAACCGAAGTATCCTGCGCTCTTGGTCATGCGTGAAATCCTCGATCGTTCTTCGTTATCAACAGAGGCGGCATCGTGTTCAGACTAAGGATTCACTACAGAACAGGTTACTGCAGATGCACTTTAGATGGTGCAAGGTATGCAGAAAGAAGTAAGAGTCTCTTACGTGAGACATGGGCATTGCGCGATGCCAAATTTTGAGGTCAAAAGCGGCTGGCAGCTCTCATTTATCCAGCCAACATTTTCAGAGGAAAATACAGAACAAAGAAACATGTACAGTAACCGATGAAGGCTGTAACACTGTGGCGTCCTCGAGCGGATTCCCCGCCGGTTATACTACTTTATCTAGATTCTACAGAGGACGGAAATTTGTGTGCTGTGTTGCCAGAACTTGAAGCCCTGCCCAAGATTCGGAACAGGGACGAAGAGGTTGTTCAGAGCGACGAATTAAGCAAAAGTGTGCCTGGCAGGGGTATGAAGCAAGATCGACGAAGCGCCAGCACAGCTAAATAACAGTATGCTCACATGCTCGCCTGCGGACTGCTTGCAGTTTGTGCAATTAAGACATGCAATATGCGCGCCAAGGCGAATTGGAGGCAGGCGTCTGGATCGAGAAACTGCCTCCTAGATCCCGCGACCCACCACTCGCGTTTCACATTCAACCCCAGTGCAGCAGGCAACGTGCATCAATCACCATCAAATCGATGCAAAAACGCAATGGAGAGCCACAGCTGACAAGGGAGACGTGCATAGACGAGGACATGGTGTTTTGAACGATAAATCTCTGACGGTTCTTCTGTATCAACAAGGGCCCCCCTTTCCTTGCCTCCCCCACCGATTCCGTGAATTCTATTTACGACCTGTGATCGACTCTCTCTACCTTGCGTGCCACCACACCCATTCTTTTCCCAACTTTCACACCCTTAGACAGCTGTGCTCGTCGTCCATTCGCTTTACACTCTTTGCGGCATCTCGAAGATCCAGCCCACAGCTTCCACCTCGTCCACGAAGCCACGGTGCCGGCCACCTCTTGCATTCTTCAGGAAAACATATTCCACCGAACACCTGTTCAACGGTCTGGACCTCCGGTCTGCTTCAATCGTTCTCTCCATCTCCTGTTGATCAGCGAGCTTTTACTGGACTTTCAACATGCCTTCGATCAACATTTCGTTACTCTTCACCGCCTTTGCGACTGTTGCGACTGCGTACACTCCAAGCATGACACCGGAGCAGAAAGCCCTGCTGTATGACTCCTACTATCAGAACCACCGCATCCAGTGGTATCTTGGTTACGTCTGGGCAGCAACCGTCGCAGCTATTTTCACCTATCGCATTACTGTCACTGGGTTGCGCTACGTCAGAACTCTGGCATGTCTGGAAAATGAAAAACAGCACTACTTCGTCAACCCTCACCCCGGCTTCGCTGCGCTCAAGCGCACAATCATTGATGCCCCCCTCTTCCGCAGAAGACATAACCGAGAATTCAAACTCTCCGCAGCAGCCAGCATGGGCACGTTGCCCGGCAGACTCCAAACCATGTATCTTATCGGTTCGTTATATCTTGGTACACATTTTCGAATATGCTTGTGACTAACCTCAATTGCAGGATACCTGGGAATGAACATTGCCTTTTGCGTGATTAGCATTCATTGGAGCGGTGGCAACGTTGCTACCGAAATCAGAAACCGCACTGGTGTGTTGTCTGTGATGAACATGCTTCCTCTTTTCCTGCTGGCCGGTCGTAACAATCCCCTCATCAAGTTGCTTGATATGTCCTTCGATACTTACAACCTCATGCACCGCTGGATCGGCCGCATTGTGGTTCTGGAAGCAGTGGCTCATACTGCCGCTTGGATGGCCAGCAAGATCATGGCTGGTATGAAAACTCTTAAATCATGATGGTATGTTTTTGCTGACGTACTCGAAGCTCCTTCATCAGCAGTCGGTTGGGATATCATCGGAAAGGCAATGGCTAGCTCTCAGCTCATTCTGACTGGAACAATCGTAGGTCATGTTCCCATTCAAGCTTCTTCGGTTTTCTCACATCTCACAGGCTACCTGCGCCTTCGTCGCGCTACTGCTGCAATCTCCCTCTGTGGTCCGCCACGCGTTCTACGAGACTTTTCTTCATGTACATATTGTCTTGGCTGTTATTGCCATTGTCACTGTGTGGATTCATCTCAAGACCCTCCCTCAACAGATATTGATCCTTGGTGTGATCGTCATTTGGGTGTTCGAGCGCACAGCACGTCTTGCCATCTTGATCCGCCACAATGTCGGCCGCGGAGGTACCAAGGCTGAAGTCGAGGCTCTGGCAGGAGAGGCTATCAGAGTCACACTCCGTATGGCACGCCCCTGGAAGTTTCGCGCTGGACAACATCTCTACCTTTACCTTCCATCCGTTGGCATGTGGACCAGTCACCCTTTCACTATTGCCTGGAGTCAGGAAGAGCAAGATCTCACGGACGAGAAGCTACCGACCGACACTCTCGACGTTCTGGCTAGACGCAAGACAACTATGTCTCTGATCATTCGTCGCCGCACTGGCTTCACCGATTCGCTCTGGAAGAAGGCTGAGAATGCTCCTGATGGCAAATTTTTTACCAACGCGTTTGTCGAGGGTCCTTACGGAGCAGCCGACTCTTACGAGTCTTACGGTCATGTCATGCTGTTCGCTGCTGGTGTTGGCATCACTCATGCTGTGCCCCACGCTCGCCAGCTTGTAGGGGGCTACGCAAACAACACATGTGCAACTCGCAAGGTCGTCCTTGTCTGGATTCTCCAAAGTCCTGAGCATCTCGAGTGGATCCGTCCTTGGATGACCGAGATTCTCGCCATGGAGAAGAGACGTGACTGTCTTCGTATCCTCCTCTTCGTCACTCGTCCCAAGAGCACCAAGGAGATCCACTCTCCTAGCGCTTCGGTTCAGATGTTCCCAGGAAAGCCTGATGTCGGGGCTCTCATCTCGGCAGAGCAAGCCAAGCAAGTCGGCGCAATGGCTGTGAGCGTCTGTGGTACTGGTGGCCTTGGTGACGATGTCAGGCGCGCAGTCAGAGAACGTTGCGAGAAGACTACAATCGACTTCTACGAGGAGAGCTTCACCTGGTAGGACGAACATGCTTCCGACTTGGATTTTGCTTCCAGATCAGGTGCAATGTGATGACGGAATGAATGTTAGACATTTGATGCGCGATCAGGAATCGTTGTCTGTGACTTATGGTTTTTTGTTCTGCGGTTTTTTTTCTTTTCACCTCATTATCTTGAGGCTTCTTCACTTCATGTCCTTCTTACACTCCTTCAGAACGGCCGTCATACGGCGTTTTCTTTTCTCACAATTCTTTACGCTAGTCGATCGAATGTCAGACCAACTCTTTGCTTTCTATTTGACCAGTCTCAACAGCCTAGTATACAACCTACCGCCATGCTTTGAGTGACTGTATCCTCTACTTCCTGCCCTCGACCATGATGATATGGTAACCTTCGCTGGTCTTTGCCTCTCCCCACTTCGGGCTGTTGGTCGTGCTGGCTTGTAGTTCAAAAGCAACATTCTCAAATTCTGGCATGAGGGCTCCTCTCGTCTTCCAACCGAGCGAGCCACCTATCACATGACTTCTTTAGCATATTCCAAGTGCATGTCATGTGTACTAAGCGACTGACCTTGACGCGCTTTGTCTTCGGAAAACTCCCTAGCAACCTCATCAAATTTGACGCCAGCATTCAGCTTGGCAAGTGCCTCTTCCTTCTTTGAGTGTTTTTCGCAAAGAATGTGGCGGACGTTGATGCTTTGGGCTGTGGTGAAGGGGGTTAATGCTGGCTTGTCAGAGGGGTGGATCGCTGGGATCGCTTACCTCCTTTCACTTTGGCGGCACCTGCCTTCTCTGGCTCTTTGGCCTGCTTGCCTTTGTTGTTTTTGGGTGCCATCTTGCTGGTTTGGTGAAATGGCAGAGTTGGTAAATATTCAAGGAAACGTTGTTGCCGTTGTGGTGCCTTGGTCAGGATTGTAGGAAAGCCCGGCTGATCTGTTGGCATCATGTCACCTTCGCTCGGCCGTTTCGAACCACTACATCGTGTTGCCTTCCTGCCTTCGGATTATCATCGGACTCACAACTCGTCATCACCAACCCGAACAATACTTGGTCAACTTCAAACATTTAGTACAGCAAACCATATCATCATGGCGGCCGACATAGCCCTCGAGGCTTACAAGGTTCCACAAATCCCAGACAGCATGTTCTACATACCAAACTTCATCTCGCGTGAAGAGGAATCAAATCTGTTAACAGCAATCCCATCAAACCGCTGGATTCAATTGCAACATCGTCGTCTGCAAACTCACCCATCTCAACTTTCAAAAAGCAACACTCTTCTGGAATCAAAACTACCACTCTGGCTTGTTGATCCAATCATCGCAAAGTTCAAGTCACTCGGTCTATTTGGTGACAGTCCACACGAGGCGCCTAATCACGTGCTGATTAATGAATACAAGCCAATGGAAGGGATTATGCCACACGAGGATGGCGCAGCATACTATCCCATCGTGGCTACTGTAAGCTTGTCAAGCACGTTATGCCTTGAGATATATGAGAAGAACCAGGGTGATGTTGCGACGGGTGGAAGTGACAGGGCACGCCCCAGGTGGCGAGTCTTGCAAGAACCACGCTCTCTTCTAGTCACTTGTGGCTCTGCGTACACCGATACCCTTCATGGCATCTCGGAGATTGAAGTCGACGAAAATCTCGGCCCTGATACTGTGGCAAACTGGACTCTACTTGGCGACAGCAAGATCTTCACTGACAATGGAGGGAAAAACGCACGCACGACTCGAATCAGCCTTACCTATAGAGATGTTCTGAAGGTCTCTAAGGTTGGGGCAAGAATTTTGGGCAAACCAAGAAGCTGAGAAACCACAAGCGATACCGAGAATGGAGAAACCGAATGTATAAGGCTCAAGGAACAAAAATACATCAAACAGGCCTCAAGAAGAGTTGTCTACTCAAAGGCTCATACTGCTCTCTCAACGACTCTTCGACCATGAACAGCAAGTGCGACGTCCTTACAACGACTTCCTCAAGATCAACGGTATACGAAACAGCGACTTCTTCTGCCGAAGAAACCAAAATGGGGTTGTCCCTCCTCCATTTCCTCTCCTTGACTCTAAACTTGATACCTACAGCTTGATCTGCTGTGTTGACCCAAAGGATGGATGAATTGTCTGCTTGGGTAGCAAAGTAATTGGAGTCCATGTCTGACTTGGCTCGCTTTGCTAGCCAATCTCTCCAGACTCTTATAGTGCCTTCACAGACTTCGACAGCTGTAAGTATCGTGTCCCGGCGGGGGCCGGGTTTCACTAGCATAAGAGTCGCTATCAGTTGAGTAAAAAGCTCGTCGGCATCCAAGGAAACTTCTTGGGAGACTAAGTTACTCTCAGTATTTTGAGTATGTATACCAGGATCAGCCGAGCTTGGATGAGTCCTTGAACCAGGAATGTCACCAGCAGGATGTTTCAGAGAAGGTCTTCGTATCTCTTGGTGTTGAGGTCTAAACTTGGAATACACGGTTTTTCCCAAATGTTCAAGTTTATTGGGACCAGGAATACTGTCGATGGTTTTGTTGTCAAGCCCGGATGTGCCTAGTGATGTGCAGAATAACTTGCCGGCCGTCAATCTGGCACTCGGTGGATACAGTTCGAGCATCAAGATGTGGTCGAGCAGTGTAGCAGCTACAGTCAGACGGTTCTGTAGTATTCTGACGCAAATAGCATGAAACCTATGTGAAACTGGAGCAAAGGTCAAGACATGCTTGGTGGTGAATGATTGCAAGATGTCGTAAAGAAGCTGGTCTTTCGTGAGTTGTGCGAGTATCACATGATAACGGGTAGTCCATGTACCTCATTCGGCAGAGCTTCGATGCCACGGATTTGTGCCATGTTTCTGAAGGTTCTCTGTGTAACAGATATTGATGCACGGGTCTGTTTCAAAAGAGGTAGTCGCGATGTACAGAAAGCAGTTCAGAAGGCAGGCTCACGGAGATAATGACGTGTGACCGATCGGGGAAGAGCGGGGTTAACGATAAGAAGCTTATCGGCATCATTGTTTATTCACTTCTGCTACATCCATCATCCGCTTGAAACATCCATCACCGACTCGTTTTTCAGAATGGCTTCAGGCATGCATGGCTTCGTCAAGGGTCGGTCTGAGGATTTTGATGGTCACCGGGATAACTCTCAATCCAGACGTCCACCAACTGAGAAGACGCGCATTCATCATCAACACGATGGTCGTCACCATATAGCCGACACCAACACAGACAGCTTTGACAGGACTCGCACTTCCATTGGCGACCAGGACCAGGTGTCTTCGGACGGATCCCACGATGATGATGCAGGATTTGAGCAACCTGGCGAGACTGGCTATCAGGCGTTCGATGGTTTGGATTTACAGATGGACGCTCTTAAGAGACAACTGGAAAGAGACCGCCAAGGTTTTACAGATGCAGATACTTACCCTCCCACCACGTCTGGCGAACCAGAAGACGAGAATGAAGCTGAAGTAAACATCCACCCTCAACTAGCCCAGGGATATGCTGAGCAGCCTCATATTGCCTACTCCAGCAATGTGCAGCAGAGGCGTGAAGTGCCTATCCCGTTGGCGAATCAACCTCAGGCTCGTCGCACGGAGCTCTCCAAGGATGATTTCAAGGTTAAAGTGGAACCCACCCTAAGTCAGAAAGAGGCGCGAAACCGGAAGAAGTCGCAAAGCAAGACACAGGCCATCCCACACGTCACTACCAAACATACTTCAGAGCAACCGCATGCTATCAATCAACAAGCTGCAACTCACAATCTCCCCAGCAGAGTGCCAAAATATGCACAACCTGCTCCCAATGGACAAAACAACCAACCATATCAACAGGTCCCTCACAACTATGCCAATGGACCTGATCCTCGCCAGAGATATGCCGGTGAAACCACTTATCGTCAAGAGCATATCACTAGACATGATCATGCTCAACAATACGGCGACGAAGTAGTCAATCACTATGAGCAACAAGAAGATTCCGACCAATCCTCTGAGGTAGACGACGAAGAAGACTTTGAACCTGAGTTTCTTGATTACGATATCGACGAATTGCGCAAGAAGAAACTCGAGGAGCTGCAAAATGATCCTTTCGATGGACCACCCCGTGAGGACAATCAGGAATCATCATCAGACTTTTCGTCGAAGCTACCGGGAGAGAAGCTTGAGATTGTCTTCAAGTCTAATGCTCAAGGCCAAAGGGACTTCTTTGCCTCCCTGAACATTGAAGAGTGGGAGAAAGCTGGAGAATGGTTCCAAGACCGCTTCGCAGGAGTCCTCAGCAGTCTCAAGGAATCACGCCAAAAGAGGCGCCGCTTGGCTTCCGAGTACGAAAAGAAGATTTTCGACAGAAATCAGGCGGTCGTAAAGAAGAGAAAGATCACCGACGATGCTCTCAAAGAGATGAAGGTGTCCGGAGACAGGGTCTTGACGCCACAGAAGAAGCAGAAGTTTGCGGAGTGATGTGCAGACATGAGGAGCTTGTTGTTGTGTTTATGCTCGGTCGGTAGTACGATCGATTTCTCTTGCTCTACGGGCATTTTTTTTTTCGTCTGTGGCATATGACGGTGCATTATACCCTATTTGTTACGGTGTTGCCTCTTTGATTTCTGTTGCTGTTGACGGGGAGAAGCTTTTTTTTTTCATAGCTAACTTTTTAAGGCTAAGCATATCTTGCTGTCGACCATCAAGCAATTGATAGTAATTAGTCTACCTTTTTTTCTTTCTAATTCCTAGCAGAAGCAAAACTCCATCTAGTAGTTGTGCTGCTGGCACAACCCTGACTCGAAAGAATGCTTCGTAGTATTTAGTAGAGCAATGATGACCATTAAAGGGTGTCCTTCTTTTTCTTTTTGGGGTGGTCGATTACCATGGCTCTGATACGAATCATGTAATGGCTCTTGTTGGATGTATATTGAATTTACTGTCCACGTTGGGAAAGAATATGGTCGAACAACGTGAAAGAGCAGCAAAAGGCTTCTCACGACTCTGTTAGATACTCATGGCTGAACATTCCATCAGAAAACCAAAGCGCAGCAAAATCATTCCCATTCCAGGCCAGAGGGAGGTATACCTTATATACAACATAAAAATCCATATATAAAAAGAATGCAACCGCGCTGATTGGCTCCCTTCATCCTCCAAAGCCAATACCCTCCCTGTCATCATCGACAAGCCTACCATACTCGAGCAACAATCTAAAGAACCACACCTCAAAGTCCTCGTTCCTGAGCACCTTCTTACTCCATTGTCTCCCCTTCTCCGCCATCTCGACAGCCATACTTTTCCCAGCCTCTTCGGCTTCAAAATACCTCACCGACTCCAGCGCCTCTTCACCTCTGAGGCTGAGCGGCACGTAATGTACCCAAGGCTTCAACCACTCGGCGTGCCATTCACGGAAAACGGCCATCTTGAACACCAAACTGTGCGATTTCAAAAAGGCGTAAAAGCGCCCGCTAAAGGCATTTCCATCCATGTCGAGGAGGTATTTGAAGTTCCAGGCGTCTTGTTGGTCGGCTGGAGGTACAATTGTGAAGAATTCGCGTTGGGCGTCACAGTCACCTGGATCACACTGCCCAACGTGAGAGAAATGGACGTCGATGATGTCGGAGTAGTCGGAACGCGTGACAGAACGCACCTGCCAGTCAGGAGTTTGATCATTTGGAGATGTGGCGGTGGTGAGATGGGTGTCTTGCAGGATTTTGGCTTGACCTGGTTCGTTGAATTTGCGGACGAGTTTCTGGCGGTGTTGGCGTCGCCAGCCGCCGTCGCGAGAGAAGCCGCCAGTCGTGCTGCCGACCCACCAGAGTTTGCCTTGTTTCTTGTCCCAGGGCATGTCTCTTTCTTCGTCGTAGGTGACTTTACCGTCCCAGTACCAGGGGGAGGGGTAGAGTATGTCTTGGAAACTGCTCATTTTGGACTGAGAGAAAATGGGGATGAGTTCATGTACCACGTTGAAGGCATTGGGTCGATCGAAGAAGCCGTGGGATGTGCCGAAAGAAGGAGAATTGCAGACGTCGCTAAAGGCGGTGTCGTTGAAGACGAAACCCAGCTCGCTTATGGCATAGGCTGCGATGTTGTCGGGCGTGACTTCCTCTTCGAGCGCTCGAGCTGGACTGTCGGGAGAGCACGAAAGACGTGAAGGAATCCAAGTGGGTTGGTGCGCAAAGACGTTGAAGCGTGTGACCTTTACTTCGTCTACCCTCTCACCCTTGTTGACGTCCTTCGGGCGCGGCGAGAACGAGTCTCTGGGCTTAGAGTTGGCAAAAGCAGCAGGCATGTTCTTGTCCTTGGCAACTTGGACCAGACGAGACAACTCATCATGTGGGACGACAACTCTGGGCTCATCGTGGATGTTGAAAGCCAGATCCATGTCTGGCAGGTACTGGATGAATTTATCCATCATGCCCACTGTGGCTTTCTGCTGCCATTCTTGGCCACTTCGTACATGAGTCACCTTTCCGCCTCGTACCATTACAGCAATCAAGTTGTTGCCGTCAAAGCCGATGGCCTCTTGAAGCCTGCGTCTTATGGTGACAGGTTTTAGACCCCAGAATGGAAGTAGCGAATGGTAGATGGTGTCGAACTCGTCAATCAGCTGCACGTTGCGGTCCTTTGCGAAATGGAACCATTTGTCGAAGTGAGGAGGGGGTGGGACGTTATAGCGACGCTTGTACTCGGAAACAGCTTCTTCGAGAGTGCGAGACTGTCTTTGCAAAAGGGTACTGAAGTCGTTGTCGGCATTCTTTGTGAGGTACTCAATAGGATGTACATGGCTATTGTTGTATTGCAGAGGAGTGGAAATGTCTTGGTCGGAAGCTTTAGGTGGCCAGGTGCCTATAGGACTACCCGAAACCACTCGATCAACCCAGCGGTCCCGGAAATTGAAGACTGCGAGTAGAGCAAGCGATATGAGCGTCACGAATGTGAGAAGACGTTTCCAGCGCATGTTTGCTCGATCGTCTATCACAGGTTGTCGAATTGTCGAGTTTGCCGATTCACGAAGGAAAAGGTAAAGCGAAACTAGGCATATCGACGCAAACCAGAGCCTTCCCAAAGAGAAATCGGTGGCCAATTGGGCGGCCAGTGCTGCAACGACAAAAGTCGACGTTATGCTAGACTGACCGCATTTATCGACCTGTATGACCAAGTCAGTTCACGTGCGGAAGTGGATTCGTGGTCCGGTTAGGTGTTCCTTCCGCAGTAATCGACTTACCGCAAGAATGACAGCCGTGTTCAACATGGCATGAACAGCAACCATACATATACCCAAAATGACCATCGTGAATTGTTGTGAAGGCAGTGTAAACAAAGGTGGTCTTGTACTAAAGCTTTCCAAGACGAAAGCTGATAGCCATTGCGCCGACGCAGCTGCAAACGACACATCGACCAACACTTGGTATGTATCTTTCCTGACAACTGGCTGAGTTAGAAGACCGCTCACAGATATCACTGCATCGTTGGGATCGCCCGTCATGAGCGTCTCTCGATGAGCAGACTGTAGCAGGGACAGAACTACAGCCACAAGAACCGCATTACAGCAGCCTAATGCTAGTGTCGCCCTCAACTCGCCCGCATAGCTCAGAGCTACGAGCGCTGACACCGTCAACACCCCTATGAGTCTTGTATCTCCGCTCCTTGATTTTTCTGCAGGTCGCGTGTCGGCATTCGAATGGAAGCGAGCGGTGCCAAAGGCATCCACCTTGATGATTACGTAGACGAGAAGAGGAAGAAGAGCCTTGTGAATCGTATTCTCAGCTGATTGGACATTGTATTTACTTTGAGGACGTGTCCTCTAACCTTGGCCCAAAATATGTGACCCCTTTCGACCGCTCTTTCGCACACGCTAGACAGCGCCAGCAAGACTCCAGCTGCCCAAGATAACAGTCGCCCTTGCGACTCGGCAGGACTGCCAAAGCCGCTTCTAAAGCGGGTGTAGATCCAGATGCATGTCCAAGACGCAGCACTGGTCGTCAGAGAGTGTCGCGTCGAGGTAGCGACGAGAGCGAGGGCGGCGGTGACGAGCAGCGTGCTTAGAAGCACTGCTTGCTGGTTGTCGTGAATCAGCCGACCCGGCGATATCATCAGTGAGTCGAGTATTGGCAACGAGTCGTCATTGCATGTTTTCCTTGCTGCACACTTTCACGACCGACCAGCCTCCTTCCTACTCGGTCTCCGTGACGCGTTGAGCTTGGCATTATTTCTTGCCGGCAATCATTCAGGGGATGAAACTGTGACACGATTGGCCGCAGCTCAAGGTCACGCTTCCACGTCTTCCACAAGATGTTGCCCTCATGACAGGACCAATCCTAGCCTCGAGAAAGTTCTGTATCACAAGAGGCATTGTCTCGTTAACAAACATCTGTTGCTTTGTCTGATGATGTTTGATTGGCCGACTCGGCTCGGATTCCGAATATGCATATCAATAGGGCAGGCCGATAAGGGTCTTATCAAAGAGGGCGCATGACCGACTAACTCCGCAACGGCCTGTGTCACCGCCGCTACCACCTTCTCTTGGATGCGCTCTCACCGTGTCTTGTTTCTTTCCTCGACATATATTTCAGAGTCGCTCTGTCGTTGTTGCACTAAACTGCCATTACGCAGAACATACAGAAGAGCCCTTCGGCTCTGACATCACCGCCATCATGGCGTCCAAAGCAATGATCCCCGTCCTTGTAGCCATGATGCTACTGACGGGCATGTGCAACACTCTCTTTACCAAGTACCAGGTCAGACATGCACTTCTCTTGTTGATGTCCAGATTCTGACCCAGTACAGGATATGCAATGTGTTGCTAACTGCGAAGACACGAATCCTGCCAAACGCAAGAACTTCGAGCAGCCAGTGATTCAGACGCTACAGATGTTCGTCGGCGAGGCTGGTTGCTGGCTAGTCGTCTTCCTCTCGTACATCTTCTCTCGCTTTGCCACGAACTCGTCGTCTTCAACAGCCTACCAACCTCTGGACACCGAGGACAGACCCGAACTAGGCAGAGATCAGATCACACAAGCGGACATCGAAGCCCCTGCCGATGCCACAAACGTTCCCGCAAAACCTTTCGCTGACGCGGAAGGTGCTGGAGAAAGATTGCCTCTCAAGGGATGGAAGATACTCCTGCTTGCTCTTCCTGCATGCTGCGACATTGCAGGAACCACCTTGATGAACGTTGGCTTGCTCTTCGTGGCAGCCAGTATCTACCAAATGACCAGGGGTGCTCTTGTTCTGTTTGTCGGGCTGTTCAGTGTCATCTTCCTCAAGAGACATCTCGGTGTTTTCAAGTGGGCTAGCTTGTTCATCGTTGTCGCTGGTGTGGCAGTCGTCGGATTGGCCGGAGCCCTGGAGAACAAGAAAGCTACCGTGCCCGGGACTACGCCTGGATCCGACCCGCCTGGTATGAATGAGTTACGACACCAGATGGCTCACAGCACCATACATATGCTCAGAGACGTTGCAAAGAGCGTCAAAGCCACAGCCCAGGAACACTCAGCCGGGCAAACCATTGTAGGTATCCTTCTGATCGCCGGAGCACAGATCTTCACGGCGTCTCAATTCGTTCTGGAAGAAAGCATCATGGCCAAGTATGAACTGGATCCTCTAGCAACAGTTGGATGGGAAGGAGTGTTTGGCTTCTTGGTGACAGCAATCGGCATGGTGATTTTGCACTTTGCAGTGGGAAGAACGGAAGCCGGTAGAGGAGGCTACTTCGACGCAAAGGAGGGCCTTAGCCAGGTTCTGCAACATAGAGCGATTGCTGTGAGCAGCGTCTTGACCATGGTGTCGATTGGGTAAGTTGATGGGTCTGCCGAATGCCAAGAAGACGCTGCTAACGAAATGGGCAGTGGGTTCAATTTCTTTGGGCTTTCGGTCACTCGCACCGTGTCTGCAACAGCTCGCAGTACGATTGACACTTGTCGAACACTGTTCATATGGGTAGTCAGTCTGGGCCTTGGCTGGGAGACATTCAAGTGGCTTCAGGTGGTAGGCTTCGCACTGTTGGTTTACGGCACCATGCTCTTCAATGAGATTATCCAACCACCGGCGGTAGGATTGCTGCGCAAGAGAATTGCACTGGAATCGGAGGATGAGAGAAGAGGCAGAAGTGATTGATGTGTCAGCTTGGTAGTACTGTAGATGGTGGATAGGCAAACTATAAATTTATGCTCGTCATTACTTGTCTTGCACAAACGTCTCCCCCACATGATCGGATGGCAGGCACGAGAGGGATGATGGCAGATGCTCGTCCGAATCTTGCTCTCTCACACGCGCATTCCGTCGAGACTGGACACGACACAATCATCCATCATGTCTACCGCTCCATCATCGCGTCCATTGTTCCAAACCCAGGGTGAGAACATGGGTCCGCCGGGAAAAGCCATCTCACGGCCTCGTCCAGACAATGCCCACAGAGCGGTGCTGGGTGAACTGACGCCAAATGCCAAACTCGACTCTCCGTTGAAGCGACAAGCAAACGTCCTTGACGACGGCAAGGGCTTCAGCTACCTCAAGCGTCGTCGTCTGTCGCACAACAATGCCCTCACGCGTCGAATCACGCCGCAGCCTCCTCAAGATCACCCTCACCAAAAAGGGCCCTCTCCTGCCGAGCACGATCCACAATCCGAAGGCGACAGCGGCCGCTCCTCGCAGAACTCGAATGCCACCCGTGGCTCCTTCTCGTCACTGATCAACTACGATCCTTCTTCACAACAACAACAGCAACTACATCACCCTGCCTCTGCCCCTTCAATGACGATTCGCACTGCTGCTCAAACCCTGCGATTGCGCTTACGCATCGCCATCTACAAAGTTCGCACCAACCAAATCAAAGTGCCCTTCTCGCAGTTGAAGCTCTACCCCAAGCAGCAGCCACGACAACAACCGCAAGCGCCCGTCTCGCCTGACGCTCTGCCTATGGCTCCTCCGCCGCTACGTCCATACAACGACAAGCACGCCCATGCTCCTGAGCCACAGCAGCAGCCCTCACAAGCCCTCTTTTCCACCCCCAACATCTTCTCCAACCGCTTCATGCCCTACAACGCTCCTTCCAGTTCACCGCCGCTAGCGCATGATCCTTTGCCTCGCATTGCGAGGGAAGCACAAGCCCGTATGGCTGCTGCTGATAGAGACAGTCTTGACTCTGAAGCTACCGAGCTAGCCGACGACCACGACGACAACCCCGTCGCCGAGAGCCCGCTCGACAGATCCAGAAGACATCACATGCTACCGCAGACGTGACATGTGCTCGATAGCATGTGTACTACGTTTCAGCCTTCTTTGCAGTTCTGTCTTCTGATGCAAAAGTGCAGCAACGACGAACACACATGACAGGGCTGCTTGCTTCCATTTTCTGCACGACTATCATCTGATTGCTCAACGACCACCCGCCTTAGTCCTTTCTTCCACACCAAGCCTTATCATCATCATCATCCTTCCTATATTCTGTACTATGCCTGTAAAACTCTTGAAGATCAAGAAACCAGGCAAAAAGGCAGTCAAACTCTCGAAAAAGCCTCCTGCCACAAAGCCTACCGTCAAGGAGTCATCGCCAGCAAAAGATTTCTCCTCAAGCCAATGGGCCTGCCGCCAAGAAGCCGTCAATGGAGAGTGAGGAAGGCACCAGTGACAAGGTTCTTCGCATGAGCCCTTTGCCAAAAAGTCTGCCGTCAAGAAGTCTGCCGCCAAAGGGTCACCGCCAGCAAAGGCCCCTCCTCAGGTCAAGAAGCCGCCAATGAAGGATACTCCTGCCAAAAAGCCTCCTGCCAAAACCCTCTTGCCAAAAAGACTCCTGCCAGCAAAAAACCTATTCCAAAAAGCCGCTGCCAGTCAAGAATTCCCCGGTCAAGAAACCTACGGCCAGCAAAGAAGCCTCCTGAGGTTAAGAGTCTGCCGTCAAGAGGTCATCGCCAGCAAAAAATTTACCTCTTCATTTGTTCCCACAAACAACATGAACCTGCTATAGCGAGCGATATTACGAGAGTTGAATACGACATATGAAAGAGAGTGGGAAAACGAAAACGAAGAGGAAAAAAAAGGACGGACCAAGGATTACGAGCGATGCTTTTTCGGCGTACTGTTTTTGGGTTATTGATATCCGACCTCTTTTTGGGTCAACTCTGCTATTTGCCTTGTTCGCGGTCTGCGATGATTACTTTTTGATCATCTCTGCAAGCTCTGCTTGCCTTTTGTCAACAGGCGTATTGAAAACGGAATGTATCCCTCGGTTTGCTTTTGGTTGTTTCAAGATAGATGACTTCTTAGTATTCAATCAACCCGTATCCCGACACTAGTACTAAGTTTGGCTTATCGCAAATTCATTTTCCAACAAGAATCAAATGCGACAACATAGGTGATGGCAAAGGGAAACCAGATCCAGCTTGTAAGTGACTTTCGTGATTCAGACCGACGACAGCTCTTCGTGCAGAGCTAGAAGTCCTCAGAGTATCCCGATCATTCTAGGGCATATGATTGATGTTAGATGTACGCGTTCCTGGGCACTGCAAGCACGCACTCCGGACGGACTACGTTCCGTGGCAGTGACATATCAGCGACCCTGAGAATGTCATTCAACGCCCAAGCAAACCGATACTGAGAGCATGTCACTCGGAACTCCATCGATTGAAGCCAAACGAGGCGAGATCCGTCACATCAGAGCAAAACACGTGCGCGTGTATATATATATATAAAGATTTACAATTATCATACAAGCAATCATCTAAAAGCCCCGTCGGAGTGACGATCACAAAAAGGTGAGATCATTACCCAAGGTTGTCATTGCGATATACCGATTGGTGCTTGATGGTCGCTGGGGACGCTTTGTTCTATTTGTTCCCCCCAGCGCGGGGCGGTTGGAAGGAGAGCAAAAAGTGTCACTGAAGTTTAATGATTGGACGAGGCGAAAACGACTTTCTGTTTGCTGCTTGGCCCAGATCTCTCTCTCTTTTTTTGCCATGTTTTTATAGAAATACACGAGCTTTATCGTGCTTCTTGTGCAGAACCATTTGATTCGGTGGATGTAATAATATCTCAGAGAGAAAAAAGAACCTGGACACATACGTTAACGCATTGACGTGGTATTGGATTTTTTTTTCCAATCAAGAGCAAAAAAAAAAAAAAAAGACAAATCGGAAATCTCGCATCGAACCGGCCGAAATGTCAAAATGGGCGAACGACAATACGACGGCCTCATCAACATCATCACCATCAACGCCGCAAGACCAAGGCAAACTATCAACAACCACACCTCCGTCAGTGATTCCCGACGACATTGAACGTCAAAAGATCGAAGATGAAATCGCACCGGATAAAGTATCTGCGTTCAAAGGGCTAGGATGGCTGGATCGATTTTTGGCAGTATGGATTTTGCTTGCCATGGCCATAGGTAAAGATTTCACGAGATTTGATAGGGGAAATGATTTACTGATGAGTGGTAAACAGGTATACTGTTGGGCAATTTTGTACCCAGCACCGGGCCAGCGCTTGAAAAAGGGCAGTTTGTTGGTGTATCTGCACCGATTGGTGAGTATCTCACAAGTCCAACGATTCGCCCAGAGAACACATAACACGATGCTGATTCCTGTTATCTTTTGTCTTTCCAAACAGCCATTGGATTGTTGGTCATGATGTACCCGATCCTGTGCAAAGTGCAATACGAAACTTTGCATCTCGCCTTCAAGACCAAACAACTCTGGATCCAAGTCGGCTTCAGCGTATTGGTGAATTGGATCGTTGCGCCATTCTTGATGCTGGCATTGTCGTGGGCGTTTCTGCCTGATGAGAGTGGACTCCGTGAAGGACTTGTTCTGGTCGGGATCGCGCGATGTATTGCCATGGTGTTGATATGGACCGGACTGGCCGGAGGAGATTCTCAGGTAAGTTTTTTTCCTTTCCCGCGAGACTTTTTGATAGGTATCACGATTTTCTGATCCCCAAGGAAAACAGTACTGCGCCATCCTCGTCGCCATAAACTCGATTCTGCAAATGGTCTTGTTCGCACCACTGGCCATCTTCTTCATCAACGTCATCAGTCATTCCAAATCCACAATTTCGCCTTCTTACTCGACGGTGGCAACGAGCGTGGCCGCCTTCTTGGGGATCCCGCTGGCGGCGGCCATCCTCTCCCGTGTCACGATTCGTAAATTCTCACCTGCATGGTACGACCGGGTTTTTCTCAAGTGGGTGGCGCCTTGGTCCCTGATCGGCCTGCTCTACACAATCATCATCCTCTTCGCCTCCCAGGGCCATCGCGTGGTCCACCAGATCGTCTCGGTCGTCCGCGTCGCCGCACCCCTCGTCGTCTACTTTGTCGCCATCTTCACTGTCACCTTGTACGTGACGCACAAGCTGGGCTTTGGCTACAAGTTGGCCGCGACCCAAAGTTTTACCGCCGCGAGCAACAATTTCGAATTGGCGATTGCTGTCGCGACGGCCACGTATGGTGCCGACAGTGATCAGGCGCTTGCTGCTACGGTGGGTCCCTTGATCGAGGTCCCGGTTTTGCTGGGGTTGGTGTATGTGGTCAGGTGGATCGGTAAGAGGAGGAAGTGGAGGGCTTAGAGATAGGCGGGGAAAAAAGGTCAAAGTAATGAATGAAAGATGTTTGCTCTTTGTGCTCTTCTTGAGTTCTACGCACTGTGCTTTTGTTTTATGTTGTATCAAATAAAGTTTTGCGACTTATCTTGGGGGGAAAAACGGGGTCAAAGTCATCGGCTCTTCGTATCGCTGTCGCGAGGCATAGTTCATGTCTTGTTCTCTTTTGATGGTCCCGTACTGCAACATAGAGACTCGATCAATCAAGATTATCCCCCGTCCAGTGGAAAAGGTACCCTCTGCCTTGAGAGCTACGGCACGGCACAGCAGACGGTAAACGTGATCTTGAGAATCAGGAGCAAAGAAAACAAGATACTGTAGAAATCACTTTATTAACACGAAGCAACAAAGCTGCAAGATGTGTTGATTTAATTCCTGTTCAAGGGGTGGGCTTATCAGATGCATATACAGTAGCAAGTAGTGTGTGTGTGTGTGTTTTGTTCTCCTACTCACTATATTTGAAGCAGGCAAGTCTAAACAACACTATCCTCGAAATGCAACTATTCTGGCTAACAAAAGGTAAAATATCTGAAAAGATCAGAAAATATCGACATGACCTTTGTTCAACGCTTCAATGTCTTTTGCTTCTCTCCATGCTCGACAACCTTCCGCTGCACAAACAAACCCTTGCGCTCTCTGACAGCATCGACATACCGCTTAGCAACATTCTCCCGGTCACCCTTTTCACCAAGATCCTCAATCTCCTCTTCCGTTCTCGGCACCCAGAAGGGATCCTCATCCAACATTTCAAAGCCCTCAAATACCAACTGCGGGCTAGCAGCACCAGAAGTTCGCTTGCGGATCTCATCCGAAAAGCCAAAACTCTCCGCAACAGGCAACAAAGCCAAAATGGTAAAGTTGGGAGAAGGCTCAAGCAGGGATTCGGAGATGATGCGGCCGCGGCGGCGGGTGATGACTGCGTAGACGCGTCCGAGCACTTCTGCAGAGGCTTGGATTTCGCAGCTGTACATTGCGAGAAGGAGGCGTGGGCTCCAGTCTAGGAAGCCTTGGCGGATGCTGTCGCGGGTTGATTTGATGACTTCGCCGGTTAGGCGGCCCATGTTTTGCTGCTCGTCGTCGGTTTTGTTGATCGTAATGTCTTCCACAAAGACTGCGACGCCTTGCATGGGTTCGTTACACAAGGGACCTTGGTTGGTGGCGAGCTGGAAAGCGTAGGTGACTTTGTCGGCAAAATCTTGAGCTCGTAGCTGGTCCGGACGCGCATCAGTCTCGTTGTTGTCGTCTCCTTCATGTTGAACATTGCGCAGGCTAGGATTTGTCAGTATCAGTCAGAGAATTGATTCTGGGTTAGTGAAATACTTACAACTTGCCGCAGATACCGCTCTTGGTGGCATCAATGAGCACATTAGGTCCTGTTCTTCGAGGTCCAAATGCAGTAATTTTTTCAATTGCGTCTTGCCAGATATCCTTGTCTCCTTTGGTCTCAGTGAATGCTGAGCCCAGTTGAGACTTGAACTCATCCATGGACAAAACTCTACCCAGCTCGACAGTACCAATGTCGTCACCAGCTTCGTGCTCCGTTTCTTGTTCTGCACCTTCGTCACCAGCAGCTGAAACTTCTTGTCTCTCCGCCTTCTTTTCAGCGTACAGTCTCTTGATTGCGGCAGTGTTTTTGACAAGGAACTGCGTGACGGACTCTGGCAGAGGTCGTACGCTCAAGCGTACTGAAACCTGTTTGCTGGCAGTGACGACGTCAACTCTTCCTCTTCCTAGCTCAGCATACTTGGGCGGATTCATTTCTTCTCTGTTCTCCGTGGTTGACGAGGCGACGTAGTTGGTGATGCCCTCTCTGTAAGGTACGATGACTTCTCCAGCTTGGACATCACATTTGGCGAAGCGTTCGCGGAGATCTTTCAAGCATCGCTCTAGATGCAGCTCGCCAGCAGTGAGGATGACATGTTCACCGCTCTCTAACTGCTCATACAAGACTGCAGGGTCGGCTTGTTCAAGAAGATGCAGGCCCTTGACCATCTTATCCAAATCCGCGGGCCATGCAGGCTCGACTGCAACACGCACGATAGGAGCGTTAGTGCTGATGGCCGACGAAGATGAAAGGTTTGGAGCGCCCTCGAGTTGTGAGCAGAGTGTACCGGACTTTAGAATGGCACCCTCGAGACCAGCAATACCGACGACCGAGCCTGCTGGGACAGAGTTGAGAGCTTCCAGACTGCGACCCATTAGAAGGTATAGAGCTGTGATTGTGACCTTTTTCGGTTCCGGGGCGGCCTTCGGGCTTGCTGGGGTGAACTTGGGTGGCAGCACATAAACCTCCTGACCGACAGTCAGTGTACCAGAGTATAGACGAGCAAAGCCAATGAGATGTTCTTTGTCTTCTTGCTCTACATCTTCGTTGTTGGGTGTAGAATCAGGAGCATCATCCTCTCCAATGGCCACGGTGCTTAGAGCATCAGCCATAGCGTCAACATCTGCATTCTCTCCATTGGCGAGCGCCTGTGCTTTGGCAATCTCTGCTCTCTTCTTACGGCCCAACTCGCGAGCCTCCTCTGCAGTAAGAGCACCACCCCTTCGCTTGTTGATGGGTAATTCGCTCTCAGGCACTGATACCATTTTGCTGACGTATGCAACCACGGGTTCCTCTGTCGACTTTCTGGATTCAGTCATGGCTGTGGCTACCTTGGGATCGACGAAAGTAGAGCCAGGAGAAGCCTCCAAAAGCGGAGGTATACGGTCCGCTTGGGCGTTCACAGGTGAGGGGAGATGCTCGATGACAGAGACGAGGAGAGCAGTGGATAGAGGTAGCCAGTTTGAAAACACGGTGGTCAGAAGAGCACGGGGGTCGCGAGATCGCTTGACGTGCTGAGGAATGGTTAGGTTCAAAGACTTGGTGATCTTCTCAAGAAGGACCGGGTCACTGCATCGATTAGCTCTTTGAACCTCAGAAAGGCACATGTTGCAGAAACATACCCCTTTCCGTGGTCACCTCCGGTAGTTGCTTCGTATACAGCCCAGATGGGCTCCAAGACAAGTTGAACGAACATTGGTTTCAGGTTTCTGCCTTTCAAGTGCTTACTCCCGAGCACTCGTTTCGTCTTTGGATCAAGGTAAAAGTCACCCCATAGAGTCTTTTCCAAGATCTCGCGCTTCATACCGAGCTTCTTGTCATAGATGGCAGCGAATTGGCGAGGAGTAAAGGCCCAGCCGTCAATGGCACTACTGAAAATGACATTATTGTTCTCGGGAGCAAAATAAATGTGCTCATCACTCTTCTCCTCGTACTCAGCAGGCACGTCGGAGGTGGAGACGCTACTATTATCGTCGACGACAGTGTCTTGTGTAGACTTTGCGCTGACACGCTCCTCGACTCTTTCGCGCCAGCGTAAATCATCCTCCATACGCTCGCCTTGGAAAAAGCTACCCATGACAGCATTTACCTGTTCAATAGTCTTGCTTAGGTGGATGTAGGCTTCTTGAGGACCCATCTTCCATTCGGTGATCAAACGATCCATCTTGTTGATGACAAGCAGAGGCTTGAGCTTTTCGTTCCAACATTGTCGCAGGACCGTGACGGTCTGACTGCATACACCTTCGATGGCGTCCACCAGCACAACTGCACCATCGCACAGTCGCGAGGCAGTTGAGACCTCACTACTGAAATCGATATGTCCGGGAGAGTCTATGAGGTTGATGAGATATTCTTTCTGCTCTGGCTCGGCATGTGGGGCAGAGCGTTTCAGAAGGGAAAAGTACAGGGAGATGGCCGAAGACTCCATTGTGATGCCTCTGAGCTGTTCATCGGGCCTCGAATCGAGGTAGCGTATCCTACCAGCGAGTTTGGGAGAGATGATGCCGTTTGTGGCGATGAGGGCGTCTGACAGTGAAGTCTTGCCATGGTCTACGTGTGCGAGGATGCAAATGTTTCGAATGCCGTCTGCGGCATGTTGTAGCTTGATGAGCTTCTCTGGCGGAACGACTGGCATGGCGAGACGTAGATGCGACGGACAGAGGTCGGACGAAGTGATTGGTGAAGCTTTGCAGAGCAAGATTCTGGATATTTTTGGAGCGACAGCTAATGACGATCCTCGAGGCGGACGGGTTTCAGGTTGCGCTTCGACGGCGGGAGCAGGCGACAGGCGAGATGAAGCAATAGTTCAAAAGTAGGTCGAGAGTCAACAACAACATCAACATCAACAACAATAATAGCAGAGGGAAGAAATTGTCGGCATCCAACAACTTGTTCGTGTGCAGCTTTGGATTTCGTCACCACCCGCAGGCATCGGCGCAGTGGCCCCATTATTCCCGAGAGTGGCAGCTTCCCTTTTTATTTGATTGTTGCAATACCTTCCTTGGTTGATCGTGCTGTTTGTTGCCCTTGCCCAGCCTCTCTGACCGCTCTACCAACTCTATCCTTCCATCATCGCTCCTGCCAATCACAACTACTCTTCCATCATCGCTCCTGCCAATCGACACGCGATATATGTAACCCCCCGGCCCCGTCTCGTCTTGCTTGTCGCTCCACTCGCCATGGCTGCCGTCATGTCGCACGCTGCCCCTCATGCCGCAACGAGCCAGACCAACATTCGAATCACTCCTCCGAACCCTCAATCCTTGCCCAGCTCCGTTCACAATCTCAGAGGAGGCCAACTCACTCTCGACACCTTTTCACCCGTCAATCAGAACGGCAGTTTTGAATTCGATCGCATCATAAAGTCCGGCCAGCTCTCCAAGCGTACACGAAAGACAAAGTCATGGAAGCCCATATACATCGTCCTGCGACCCAATCTGCTGTCCATCTATCGCGACAAGGCAGAGACCAAACTCCGTCATCAGATCACCCTTTCCGATCTCACTGCCATTGCCCGTCAAAAGGACCCCAAAGGCAAGGCTAAACACGTCTTTGCTCTCTTTTCCCCTGCAAGGAACTACCATCTAGAGGCTGCCTCAGACACGGATGCTCAGGAGTGGGTTCAACTCATCAGACGAGAGGCGAGAATTGACCAGAACGAGGAAGAGATGGTCTTGGCCAGTCCCGGCGGAGCAAAGAGCACTTACCGTGGCTTTGAGAGGCACACCAACCATAGCAGCAACCAGGACATTCCACAAGGATACAGCTCCTCGGAAGCAGAGACGCCTGTCTACAACCCTCCGATACGTCGGCCCAAGCAATCTCTATATAGCAAGCGCAGACCTTCACACACACTCGACTACTCGGGCCCGGAAAACGCTTCCTATTCCGACTTTTCAGACTCTCAGGTCGCGTCAGCTCGCATGTCATCGTTATCGCTTACGCTGGCCGAAAGCCAATCACACACGTTGCCTCCGTCCACCGGAGTCAACACCGTCTACGGAGCCAACACGCGGGCTCCGCTTGCACCTCGCAATGTCAGTCAAACATCGGGCATCCAGTCGATTAAGCAGGACGAAGAACGTGTCATCTGCCAAGGATGGATTTACATGCTCAAGTCCAAGTCAGGAGTGCGCCAGTGGAAGAAGCTATGGATGGTCTTGAGACCAAAGTCGTTGGCCTTGTACAAGAACGAAGAGGAATACGCAGCGATTCTTCTTGTGCCCTTCCACAGCATCATCGATGCGGTCGAGATCAACCCGATCAGCAGAAGCAAACAGTTTTGTCTGCAGCTCATCACCGAAGAGCGCAACTACAGAATGTGCGCACCAGATGATGATGGGCTTGCACGATGGTTGGGAGCGGTCAAGAGTCTGTTGGCCAAGCGCAAAGAGACGAAGGCAGGCATACAATGAGCGGGGACTGCAACAAGCTAGTGCTCAGATGTGTTTATGACTTGTACGATACCAATGAAGGGCGGATGAATCGAATTGAATTGACTTGATAAAAGTGCGGGGCGGCGTTGGACTAGTTTTTGGCAAACTTGGGGTGGCTGGCGCTTCTTGATTCAGAGCTCTGATTATCAACAGATTCCGGATGTGCGTGGTCGTGCTGGAGTGTGCAGAGTCTTGTACAATACGTGGCATAGCATGTCGTTTGCAGCGGAGCATTCAGTACGATACAGTAGTAGTATCAAGATGTGACTGATCGACACCAAGGTTGATCTAGACTAGGCGGCTAGCGCAGACTGGCGTTCAAGGGCCCCTGGCAGAGCCCGAAATGTTGGTCGCCCGGTCGTCGACAACAATCGCCATTCCATCATGAGTGCGACAATGAAACATCGTTGACATTCTCCCCTTTCCCGCCCATTCCCAGAGCCGCTGCCGGTACCATCGCGCGCAACGACTTTGCCGAGTCCGTGCTCTCGATAACCAGCCTACTCCAGCACATTCTCGTCGTCGACCGACTTTCGCTCTGACACGCGCAATGATCTTGTAGTCGTCGTGTCTTCTCGTCTCCGCCGTCGTCGTCGTCGTCGTCGCTGCCACGCCTTCTGGTTCTCTCTGCAACAACCATCATGACGCGCCCCGGACTCGTCAGAGCTGGTGTGTTGCTGCCACAAACCAACCCACAACTTGTCACAACCATTGACTGACTTGTTGCTTCCTCTTCTCAGATACCATCGATCTCCAGAATCAGGCCCAGCCCACCACTCAAGACCACCACGCAGCCTCGCTCCAGCCCTCGGACGTCGGCAAACACCAGGCCGCCGAGATTCGTCATGTCCGCCAAGAGAGACACTCTGAAGAGGAGCATCTGCATGATGCCTGGAATCGTGCTCACGATGACATCCAAGTCAACCAATTGACCGACGACCAATTGCAAGCCCACAACCATGAGAACGCCGACTCGACAGACGACTCCGAGATGGACGACGACATGCTCGACGACCGCATCTCCAGTTCTCCCTCCATCGACGACGGTGCGTACCCTGCTGCTTTTGCCAGTGGCTGGCCACAACGCTCTTCCTCCTTAACTCCTCGCCGAACACTCAACTGTGAGGCCTCTGATTCTCCCGATTCGTCGCCTTTCCTTGAAACTCCCCTCCACCTGCCTCTATCCGTCAGGTCGAATGCAGACGAGCCAGCTTCGCCTGATTCGTCTTTGCAGTCGTCTTCTCCTTTTGTACAATCACCGAAACATCTCCCTCTGCCCGTGTCCCCTCTTTCCGGACGTCATCATCATACTGGTGAGTATCACGGTGAGTATATTGGCAATCTCGACCACGCCCAGTACTCGGACGACTACGACTACGACTACGATCTCGGCCACTCAGATCACGCGTCCTCCACGACACAGGTTGAGTATACTGGAACGGTCGACAGCCAGAACTACAGCCTCACCCATAGCAAAACATTCGAGCATCTGAGTTCTGTATTTGAGGAAGATGATGAGGATCCATTCAATATAGACAACTCGCTTCCCTCCGACGGCGAGGTAGAGGTTCACTCCGTCAGGGGTCCCTCCCCTTCGTCCTGGAGTACAGTCAGTGATGCCTCTGCTACCTCCACCTCGCATGACCCGGAAAAACGACACAAACATGACGATGATGATGACCTGGACGTTTCCTTTTACTCTGATGACCGTTTCGTTGATTCTGGTTGGGGTGGTGAATGCTTACGCGAAACAGAGGACATTGATTTCGACTTCGTTTACGCCCTGCACACGTTCGTGGCCACGGTCGAGGGGCAAGCCAATGCTGGAAAGGGAGATACCATGGTCTTGCTAGACGACAGCAACAGCTATTGGTGGCTTGTCAGAATAGTCAAAGACAATAGCATTGGCAGGCCCACTATTCCCCGCAACGCATCCTTGTACTGACAGTTATGCAGGCTATCTTCCGGCTGAGCATATTGAAACGCCAACAGAACGCCTGGCACGTCTGAACAAACACAGAAATGTCGATGTAGGCACTGGTCATTCGTCTTCGTCTTTAGTTCTTGGCTAATCAATCTGATCAGTTATCCGCTGCAATGCTCGGTGACACTGCTGAAAACTCAAAGAACCCATTGAAAAAGGCCATGAAGCGAAGAAAGGCAAAGACAGTACAATTCACAGCACCTACCTTTGTCGAGGCATCTGACTACGATTACTCGTCCGACGAAGAAGAAGGCATGATGCCCGAGCCTTTGTACGGCAACGGCAGTCAGCAAGGTCAAGACGAGGATTCGAAAGCAGACTCAAACTCCGGAACAGACATCGCCACAAGCGTCGTCGAAGTTGCAAGAGCCGAAACGCCAGACTCAACCAGTCCCGCCAAGGACATCAAGGCTCCTGCCGAGGAGCCTCTGAGTAGTCCTACCTTGGTTGACAAGACGGGTAACATGCACGCGTTGCTCAGATTTGAAAGCAGTCCACTGACCTCGTTACAGAAGCAGCACCACTCAAATCATCCCGAAAGGGCACTCCACGGAATGCAGATTCCTTCCTCAAGGATGATGGTGCGGAACCTCTCAAAATATCTCTCACACCCAATCTACTGCGGGACAATAGCAACGGAAGTCGCTCTCAGGGAAACACTGGTTCTAATATGGAGAGCCTTGAGAAGACGGCGTCTCCTCCAGACAAGTCGAAAGACGAAAAGAAAAAGAAGGAAAAGAAGCCGGGCATGCTTAGCGGTCTGTTCAAGAGCAAGAAGAAGGACAAGAGAAACAAGGGTTCGGTTGACGAAGACAGCGACTTGGAAAAGGTCTCTGGTGAACTTGCAAGACAATCCACATCGTCTGATACGAGCAAAGGCTCACCCGTCGAACGCTCTGCTCAATTCTCGGCCTCTGAGCCAAAATCTAAAGGCAAGCTACAGAAGCCCCAGCTTGGAAATTCCTCGATCGCACCTGCCGTATCTCTGGTCACAACTTCTGCTCCTGCTTCTTCTCCAGCTGCATCCCCCGTCGTCGCTCCTGCTCCGCTCAGACAGCAGGCTGTTGCGCCGGTTCAACAACGCCCGAAGGAAGAACAACCAATTAGCTTTGTTGCTGAACTTGAAGGTTCGACTGTCGACGCTCCTATGCAACGAGACTTGGAGTTGCGCCAACAAGAATCCAAGCCAACCAACGACACCATACTCGGATCACATACATTGTCTACCATCACAAACAAGATGAGACACTCGGATTCTCAAGATCAAACAAAACCAAAGAAGGTCAAAAAGGCCAAGGCTCGAGTCGAGCTCGATGACTTTGACGAGATTGACGATGATGAGTATCACAAGGAGAATTCGGTGCAAGAGTTTGAAGAAGGTCACAGCGATGCCTTCATGCACGGTACCGAAATGGTCCACATTCCGACCAACCTTGGAGATGATTCGTCCTCGCCTGACGACCATGATACGAATGAAGAAAGAGGCGGTGAAGAGAGTTCTGACAGAACCAGCTCTCCGAGCATGATTGATACGCCCAAAGCTTCGCTCGAGGGCCCAACCGAAGATGGAAAGCACGCACAACATAATGTTCACCTGCAAGAAACCGTGGACGATGACTCGACTCCTTTGGCTTCCAAACGTCAATCTACAATTGCTGGCGAGATATTGACGTCCCAGCGGTCTGCACAAAACGGACCGCCAAACCGACGCGCACCCTCTCCTCCACAAAGAGCGAGCTCAGCAACACCGTCCAACGGCTCTTCCGTACGCATGTCGCCTTCACCAGCATCAACACGCAGCCCTGCATCGACTGCAGGCACTCTCAACACATGGTCTGACGCGAGCCTGCGGGCATGGCTCGACGGCGCCGAGAACGATGTCCGCGATATGCTCGTCATCATCCACGACAAAAGCTCGGTTGTTCCAGTCACACGCGATCATCCTCTCATGGCGGACCTCTTTACCAGCGAAAGCCGCAGGCTGGCGGGTTTGCAGGACGAACTCGATGGACTGCTGGGTGATTGGCTGGCGCGCAAGAAGAGTGCGAGAGAGGTTGCTACCTGATGACCCGAACAGGAAAACACAGTGTGCATGATGAGGATGGAGAAGAAAAAGAAAAGACATGAGTAATGGATCTGGAAATTTGGCGTTTTTTCTCTTCGGTCGCCTGCGAGATGGATATGTCAAGAGATGTTTTTTTGATGCACTCTTTGCTTGCAAAAGGACAAATTTGGGGGTTTTTCTTCTTTTTTTTTTTTTTGCTGTACATTGTCGTTCTTCTTGATACCTACCTGCCGTTTTTTGTTTTTGGTTTATCGTCATTCAGTATCCCAAAGATCCATATATCCATAGACACTTTCTTTCTGCGCATTTCCCCATCATCATCATCATCATCATCATCATCATCATCATCATCATCATCATCATCATCATCATCATCATCATCATCATCATCATCACATGTTTTGTCGACTTGTTGAGCCGTTTCCTCTTGCTTGGAGAAATCTCGCAAAAGAGAAAATGACGAATTGTGTTTTTTTTTCTCTTTCTTTCCTCACTCTATAGGTCGATTTCTTTTTTTCTTCTTTTTTTGCGTTTTCATTTCAAGTCAAAGAAGAAAACTAATAACAACAAGTACATTGATCAAAACTTCACTGCTTAAGAGGTGGGGGGAAGTGGTTTCCAAAACGTCAAAACATTCACCCTTCTATAACCAACCTGACCCAAAAATCCAAAAGAGCAGTTAAAAGAAGCTTGTCTTTCTCTCTCTTTTCAAACCGGAAAAGAAAAAGAAAGAAAAAAAAAATCTTTCAAGCAGCAGCACCACAAGACGAACAACACAACCTCGTACCAGCGCCGCCGCCACCATTCGCGCCCTTAACGGCTTTGACGTGAAAACTCGCACCGCCGCACTGTCTGCAAATCACCTCTTCCTCTTGATGACCCTGCTGCTGCAACCCTTGTACCGCGTCTTTGAAACTCTCGGCTTCAGAGTCAGTGTTGCTTTCTTCTTGCTCGATGCTCAATTTGCTCGCGGCCGTGTGGCTGCGCTGTAACGGATGCGGGAGGTTGAGGTTTTGAGGAGGAGGAGGAGGATTGTGGTGACAGCTGTTTGTGCGACTAGAGGTAGGGGGTGTTGTTGATGGTGGTGACGGAGATGGAGGAGAGGAGATTTGGTGGTTGCGGGCAGAGTTCAGGGCGAGTTTCCAGTAGAGCATTGATTGGTCGCCTTGTAGCATCAGTGGGTCGTTGTCATCTTCTGCTGCTGCTGCTGCTGCTGCTGCTGCGGGTTTCTGCTCATCTGGTTTTGGCTGTGCAGAAGAAGGTTTGGAATCCGGACGCGTCTGAGCACTGACTGTCGATTTCCGCGGTGAGGTGCTACGGATGGATGCGTTGGTGATGTTTGGAGTGCTGGAGATGCCTTGGCGCCACGAGAGGATACGGTCGGCCGGTCCGGCATCTGCGCGTTGGCCGTGTGAACTGCGTAGACTGCGACTGCTACCTTTTGTGGCTATGGATGCCGTGCGCCCTAATTTGCGCTTGGAGAATACCGAAGACGTGTCCCAGTTGTCGGGTTTGCGTTTGTTCCACGCGCAATCTTGGCGGAACACTTTGATGCGGCCGGCCAAGTCGGCGGTTACGATGATGTTGCCGTGCAAGTGGGTGGAGCGCGCGAGGTATGCTGGTGACTCTTCTGGTCGCTTGTGGACTTGTTGGCTGTCGGGTTCATGGCCGTCTTCCGTGGGTGCGCGAGAAGGTGGGCGTGAGCCAGCGCGTTCGGCCGAACTCATCAGCATGACTGGAGGTGGGTTGCAGATGTCGTAGATGGGGTCTTCGGATCTGCCGAGCAGTTGCTTGCTTTTTGGGGGTGCAAAGGCCACGCAGGTCACGACTGTATTACTGGCGTCAAAGGTTTCTAGAGGTCGTTTTTGCTTCTTGTCAGTATCGCCAGTGTCGGTGGGCCATATGTAGACTTTGTGGTCTTCGCTGCCGCAGAAGATGTATTTTGCATCGTCGCTGATGGCTGCACGGATCTGACTGCTATCGTTGACGTTGCCTTTGAATTTGATCTCCATGCTTTTGTCGCGGAAATTGTATAATCTGATTCGAGAGTCGTTGCTGCTGATGAGTACTTTGGTCTCTCCGCCAGAATGGAAGGATTGAATGCCAGTAATCTTACTGCCTTTTGCATTCTTGCCGTTTCTGGAGCGAGCGTGGATCTGGGTTTGGTATTTTAGGCCTTCGGTCTCGTAGAACATGCAGAGACCGGTGAAACAGCCAGCCATTGCGTACTTTCCGTCTGGAGTGAATGCGACGGCGGTGATCATGTCTGGCAATTGACTCCAATAGGCGACGGTCTTGTCGGGGATACTCCACAATCTCAGCTTGGAGTCGAGCGAGCCTGCTAGGAAGAAGCGATCGTCTTTGGGGTGGAACGCTATCGACGTGACAAAATCGCTGTGTTTGAAGGTACACAGGCACTCGTCTCTACTGACATGCCATAGACGTACATTCTTGTCCATGGACGAGGACAGAAGAAAGTTGTTTTTGCTCCAGCTCAAGTCCAGAATGGTCGATGTGTGGCCTTCATACTCTCGGATAGGCTCCTGACAAAAGACCGGAGCACTCAGCCGTGGACGATGGTTGTGTTCGGAGTCTTCTGCATGCGAGTTGCGATCCTCTGGCGTCTTGATGACCTCCCACACACGGATGATCTTGTCCTGGCCGGCGGCTGCCAGATACCTCCCGTCTCTACTGAACTGCATGGCCCATATGGGAGTCTCGTCATGATGGCCATTATCAGCCAAGAGCTCTTGAGCCAAGAACAAATGATCAAAATCCTTCTCTTTCCTGTTTCGCGCCCTCACTCTTATGTATTCGGGAGGCGGTGGGTGTCGCGGATTGAACTCGATATTGTCAACAGGCTGGGAAAAGACGTTGGCCTCCATGCCTTCGGGTCGCAAGTTGCTGTACTCGGAAGCTGCGTCGTCAGTGACATTGTCGTCGGACTCTTTCTTCTTGTTTCCAAGCAATCGTCCGAGGAATGAGGCGCCTTTCCTGTTGTGTCGGCGTCAGTCCCGTCATGTGCCAGACAAGCATTCAAGGGACGTACTTCTTCTCACGACCGGTAGAACTCAAGGTGGTGTTCGACCTGGATATGGCATTGTCGTCTGATCGATCTTCCGAGGGCACACTGGCGCCGGATGACGTTGGGCGCACGCGGCGGAACAGGTGCTGGGTACGCGTAAGTCGGCATTCCACACCAAAGCCACCACTCGTGCATCAAGCATACTTGCGACAAGGGATCTTTGTCGTTTGCCACGGGTTCCTCTTGATTCGACAAGGTCCCCGACAAGGAACGGAGCAGTTTCCCAGGGTTTGGCAGTCCTCCGGACGTCGTGGGTCTGGTGCCTGAGAAGGCCTCGCTGTCAGCCTTGTGTCGCTTTGTTTGCGTTCTGCCATCTCACCCTCTTTCGGCGATGCGCTTCTGCTTCCCGCAGCATGATCGAATCCTTCGCTCCTGTTTGCTCCTGTGGTTTCTGGTACCGAATCTCGGCTTGAAGGATCCGTTACACGGATGGCAGGAATCTTGTCGGCCATATGTTGTTGTTGTTGTTGTTGCGATGGTGATGAGTATCAATAGCGAATGCTGATAGCCGATGCTGTATTGTTGTTTCGAAGGTCATTGTACAAGTGCCGTCGCCGGATATTGGCTGCGTATCGCTCGAGATAGCCAACATCCAGCCGCAGCCCTCTGTCTGACAACGCTCATTTTACCTTTATCCATTTCGCTCCCTACGTCATTGCTATTCTTGGCCCGCCCGTCAAAAGAGCGTATGTGATACGACCCCCACCGCCATGTCAAGGAAGCACACAGTGTTGAAGCCGGATCATGCGGAAGTGCTGTTATCGTGGACTCGGTTTGATTTACTATACTACATAATTCATCTATGCGATCGACAGGCCATCTCTGTCAAATTGAGGCGAACAAAGCCTTTACCCAAAGAAAAAAACCTACAACCATCCCAGGGATATGCCCATTACCCAGAACGCCACATTATGCAGCCGCTGCAACAACCATGAAACTCCTGCCTAAAAGATAAAATACATCATGCGTCCAGACTAGAAGTCCTCGTCGAAGGCAAAGTCACCACTGACGGTGGCGGCAGTGCCGGCCGTGGTCTTGCTCTCCTCCTTCTTTGTGCTGTTCATGACACCAGCCTTCTGGTAGTCACCAACTCTCTTCTCGAAGAAGTTGGTCTTGCCAGCCAGCGAAATGTTCTCCATGAAGTCGAAGGGGTTGGTGGCCTGGTAGATCTTGGGTTCGCCAAGGGCGAGGAGCAGGCGGTCGGCAACGAACTCGATGTATTGGCACATGAGCGTTGCGTTCATGCCGAGAAGAGCGCAGGGAAGGGCATCAGACAAGAACTCTTGCTCGATGGCAACAGCCTCGGTGATGATCTCGCGGACGAGGGCAGCCGAAGGCTTGTTCTTGAGGTGTGAGTGCAACAGGCAGGCAAAGTCGGTGTGCATACCCTCGTCACGCGAGATGAGCTCGTTGGAGAAGGTAAGACCGGGCATGAGACCACGCTTCTTGAGCCAGAAGATGGATGCAAAGGAGCCAGAGAAGAAGATACCCTCGACGGCAGCAAAGGCAATCAAACGGCACCCGAAAGTCGAGTCCTTGTCGCAGATCCACTTGAGAGCCCAGTCTGCCTTTCTCTTGATGCAAGGAATGTTGTCAATGGCGTTGAAGAGGTATGCGCGTTGCTTGGGCTCGCTGATGTATGTGTCGATGAGCAACGAGTATGTCTCGGAGTGGATGTTCTCCATCATGATTTGGAAACCATAGAAACATCTGGCCTCGGGAATCTGGACCTCAGAGCTGAAACGCTCGACGAGGTTCTCGTTGACAATGCCGTCTGAGGCAGCGAAGAAAGCGAGGACGTGAGAGATGAAGAAACGCTCGTCGTCGTTGAGACGTCTGTTCCAGTCGTGAAGGTCCTTGGAGAGATCGATCTCCTCGGCGGTCCAGAACGAGGCCTCTGCCTTCTTGTACATGTTCCAAATCTATATCAAAAGTCAGTATGAATGCTTGATTGAAAAACGCGTCGCGTACGCGTCACTCGAGAATTCTAACTGACCTCGTGGTACTTGATAGGGAAGAGCACGAATCTGTTGGGGTTTTCCTGGAGGATGGGCTCGTTGGCCTCGTCACCCTTGATGCCGGGAGCAACACTGGGCTTTGCATCCTCGGGTTCAGGCAGATCCTCGAGCATGGGGATGCCTTTGATAGGTACGGCGACCTCATCTGAGATGATGTTCTCCTTCTCTTCTGACACAGCGGTGAAGTTGGGTTGCTTCATGGGTGACTCCATGTTGAAGTTCTCGAGAGCCTCGGCGGCCTGTACGGACGCGTTAGCTTAATTGGTTCTGAAGGACTTTCCGGGACAAAGGATTTGCTCGCACCTTCTTTGAGGGAGTGATCAGTGGCGCAGACATGACGGCGTGTGTATAGTGAAGCAACCGAACAAATATAGCAGATCAATTGATGCTGCAGCCGACGGGAGATGCAAATGTGAGAGTGGTGTTGGAGTGCTGCAGAGGAAGGACGCGAGCTTTCTTAAGTAAAGATGGGAAAGAGCGCGTCCACGGCAGGCACGCTAAACTAGCGCGTTTTCCAGCGATACTGTGTGACGTCCATGTTCGAAAACAATGATCGGTCCATTGATTGTTCTTCCGATCTGTACACCACTTTTTGGAATCAATTCTTAGGTATTGCGTCTGTTCCTCCTCCGCCTCGCTACTAACTATCTGCTCTTGCCTGGAATCCAATCGTACAAACTCGCCTTCTATAGAGCTTGCACAAGGCAAGTCCGATCTCAAGGGCGTTTCCTTACCGAACAGCCAAGCCCAGCCCCCCAAATTTCATTCACAACAATCCACTTTGTGGCCGTGTGTTCCAACGCGTCTTCTCCTTGCCGCTCCGATCGCGCCCAAATGGGCCCATTCCGAGCATCCTGCAACTCGTTTCTCGGACGACGAAGCCAATCATAGCTTTTGATCGGATCACTTTATCAATCTGCCATCTACCCGAGTGTCTTGGAGGAATCATCTTGTCGAAAAACCCCTTCTTTACTTGGCCTTGACACGCCAATACGCGTACATTTCCCGACTCCTCCAGGGGCTGTGGTCGGTGACATCTTGTGGCCTCGTAGCATCGTCGGCTTTTTGTTTCTGTTGGCCCACACCCAACCACCATGAATACCCATGCCATCACCATGAATACCCTGGTAGTATCTGTTGTTCTCCTGCTTAATGGTAATTCAGATATACAGCTGGTTGGCTGCATGGCTTCTTCATCATTACTTTCGTTTCTATTCTGAAGCATAGCGTGAGCTCGCTTCTACTTGCGTATTGATACAGCAATTGACTCGACAGTTGGACTCTTCTTCAAAAGTATTGCGGAAGTCGCGATTGCTACACACTTCATCAGGTCGTCCACATGTTTTGACGCATCCTTGATCTTGGTACTTTGTTAGGGCACAGTGATGAAATGATATTTCTGGACCGACGATGAAAGGTCGTGTATCGGCGGACTCTCGCACACGTTTGAGAGGTAGCATGTTGTGCTTCTTGGAGGATCTGTGCTGTATGCTGCTACTGGATAGAAGTGCCTTGTCGAGAAGGCTGTGTTGGCTTTCGTGCAGCACTATAATTCTTCAGAGTTCTCCGTCCAGTAGTCTTTCTGATCTCTGTGGTCCTCATTCCTATTAGTGCTGGTGGCAGATCGATGCTATAGATATTGTTGATCCGCTCTACGAGTAGAGCACCGGGTTCATTGGAATTCCTTCTCTATCTTCTACCATGGCAAACTCAAGCCAACTCACGCAACGTAAGCCCGATTGATTTGGTGTTTGAATCATGGTCCATGGAGATGATTACGTTTCATTTGATACTGTATCTTGTATGTCAGGTCAACCACTGAACCATCACTATCGTGTCTACTGTTCTGCCGACGCATTAGCTTCACAAGTGAAGAGGTCGCCTCTGAAAGGTATCAACGATAATCAAAGGTGAATACATTGTAAGATGGCAGAGACTGTATATGACAAAGTTCAACACACACGGGTGGTGGAGATGAAACAAACAGCCCATGTTTGAAACGCTTTGAGCTCCGAGGCCTGACCGACCCCACCAAGCCAGCTACACTCCACTTCCTTGACAACCTTCTGGCAATCTGTTGTTTCTACAATACCCAGTTTGTGCAGATCTTTCAAAAGAGCATCGCAGCCATGACCGAAAACAATCCTCTGCTTGAGGCGCTGCCGCCTGCAACCGACTATCTCACATATCTCACCATCATCGAGTACAATCTCAATCCGGAATCCCTTCCTACACTCCACCAAGTGCTGCAAGATACCAAATTGACCACCAATATTGGCTGGGATCTTGTCCATCTGCTTGTACCTCTGTTGCCAAACTCAGACGAATGTCTACAAGATATCGCACGTCTTGGAAACCCCCGCGAGGTGATTCTGAAAGTGACCGAATCTCTGCGCCTGATAGATTTCCAAGGCTTGGAGCCAGACACAGATGACGATGAGCCCATTGCGGGTGAAGAGACAAATCCTGCCTACCATCCTGCTAAGACTGCGCCCGTGGAGAGCACTACGGGCAAGACTACCCAAGCTGTGGAAGCTGCCGCACCTCTTCCGCTCCCTGTGCTGCAATTTACCAGTCTTTTATCCATGTTAACCACTTTGCACACCCGCATCAAGACACAATATCCCAGCCGCTTTTTGTCGACTACACTTCAAGCCATTCTGGTCTCGTTTTCGAATGCAGAGAAGCATAAAGAGGAATTGATGTCAGCAATCGTTCAGTTCGTAAAGAGCGTTTCTGGAACGAAGCGGCCAAATCTGCCTCCTCGTAAAAGCAGCACTCAGATATTAAAGGCAAACATTGAAGCATCAGCTCCGGATCCAGAATCTGACACAGCTGCAAAATCACCGTCGGCAAACGAGGCCGCCATACAGAAACGCCTGTTCCAATCCTTCATAACTCACATCTTCGAAGACTACATGCTTTCTCTGAGTTCCGAGCTTGATGCACCCGGCCTGGCCTGGTGCAGCCGTCTGCAAGAAAAGTTGCATCCAGAGCGTACCGTTCCTGGCAAGCCTTCCATGACCGACAAATTTACTTCCGATGACACACTCGCCGCACGTCTGACTGCTGTTGGAGGTTTGGTTGCCTTGGCGCGTGATCTGGGTATGGAGATCCGTGACCTTCTCCCAGCCATGGCGAGCGCCGATTCTGGACATTCGCTCTTGCCAGACAACGAGGACGAGTTTCCACAGAATGCGAGTGATATTCCTCTGTCGAAGGTAGGATCACTCTTTATGTTCACTGCTGCAAATGTAGCTACGATCCTTTACACTACACCCAAGCCGAAAGACATGTTCAGCATTTTCCCCGAGCACCAAAAGATTCTTCACAACTACGTCGCAAGTTCATCTGACATGGGATCTACCATCGGTACAGAGCCGGAGGCTGTGCTTGATGCTGTCTTGGCTCTTGCTATACTTGCCGTCGAAGACGACCATGTTGGTGAACCAGGAGATAGCGAGGAGTTCAGCCAATATCTGCAGTACCTCTCCCTAATCTCCTCGAACTCTCCCTCTCCCAGCATACGCTATCATGCGTTCTATCTAGCGTCAACCATCTTACGATCGAACCCCTCCGATGCCGAAAGACTCGCTTTTATCAGGGATACGCTCGAGCACTGCCCCTTCGAAAATCTCAAGGTTGCCGCCATCAGTTGGGTCAAGGGCGAAACCATAGAAGCCAATCCTCCCACTCCAATCCACACACATGAGCCCGAACAACAAGGAAAAGGAGGAGATGCAAAGGAAGACGCCTCTGTCTTTGCAACGCCAGTAGCATTGGACAGTCTGGCGCCTTACCTATTCCCAGATTTGACTCATGACCTCACAGCAAGGGACATTGCCGAGTCATGGCTCACGTTCCAGCAGAGCTTACACTTCTACCTAGCGTCGCTCAACTTCTACTATTTGCTCCTCTCGGCGCAACATCTACACGAGCCTCTCGCCGTTGGCGACTTGCACTCTAACAATGATGTGGCAGGATCATTCTTACATCCTCTACGTGTCGCATCTGCTCGGTTCAAGGAGGGCAAAGCGAATGGTGAATTGGCCAGCGTTTGGGAGGAGACTGACGAAAATGACGTCCACGCAGCTGAACTTGGTCTGCTTGATGTTACTTTGGAAAAGGTCACAGCAGGGGTCGCTCGTCTGAACCAAGTCCAGGCATGACTCGATAGCGTGAGCTCTTGAAGCTTGCAAATTTCGAGACTATGGCTATCGAAGCAGACTGTGTTCACAACGAATGAGATGGTCAATATGGACAGAAGCAAGTCATAACCAATCACTTTGATAGCTAGACACACCTCATTCCAGAATCCACATGTGCCTCACACAAATTAGAATATGTACCCCACGCCTTCTCCACAGATCTGATTTCGTGCCCCCGACGACGATCCTGGAAGCTGCATTTTGAAAAGCATAGTCTATTCTTCAGCTACTACCATGTTTATATGACGAGCAACGTACAAGGCTTCCTCCTTCAAGATCCGAAATGCGACAAGCAGATCAAATGCATCGCGAAAGACCATGGCGTCAGTGCACCAAACGCATCGCCATCATGAGCCGCAAGCAAATACCGGGCCATCCAGTGGACACGCCCCGCAAATGCTATGACCTATCTGAGAAACCAATGTGGGTCCCACGTTTACCAACCTCACCAAACATTCTCCATTCTCATATAACTTCCCACCAAGCAAATGACGTCTCGAGCATCCAACAACATCCCTCCCTCTCTACTAAAAGTCTGGAAAGAACGAGACGACAGAAAGCACACCATGTCCGAAACCCAAAAGACCTGGACCGGCAAAGCCATCGTGGCCCGCGACACCCTCGCCAACAAAGGCTGGAAAATCGAGGAAATCACGACCAGAGAAATCAAGGATGACGAGTTGGTTGTCGAAATGGTGGCGAGTGGCATCTGCCATACAGACATCATGTGTGGCTCAGGAAGCGGCAATCCGGAAATGTTCTATTATCCTCGCGTGCTTGGTCATGAAGGTGAGCAAAGATTTTGATTCGAAAGCAAAAATTGCGGGCTTGCTAATAGCTATGTCTATAGGCTCGGGATACGTCAAAGCAGTGGGGTCGAAAGTCCAAATTGCAAAACCAGGTGATGCAGTACTACTATCGTTTGACTGGTGTGGCATTTGCGAATCTTGCAAAGGGGGCCTTCCTTCGCTCTGCTATGAGAGCATGCCACTGAACTTTGGCAACAAGGCCGCTTTTGTGTCTGCCAACTCCAACGATAACAGCGAGATAGCTGGCAAATTCTTTGGCCAATCCAGCTTCGCCCGCTACAGTGTTGTGAAACAGAATAGTGTTGTCAATGTGACAAATCTCGTCAAGAGCAAGGAAGAATTGCAAGCTTTTGCACCTCTAGGCTGTGGGTTCCAAACTGGAGCCGGTACAGTGATCAACGTTGCAAAGGCCACGGAGAACGACACCATTGCGATCCTCGGTCTAGGAGGCGTTGGCTTGAGTGCAATCATGGCAGCAAAGCTCTCTGGCTGCAGAACCATTATCGGAATCGATCGTGTTGATTACCGTATGGAGACGGCAAAATCGCTTGGTGCGACGCATGTTCTCGACACATCAAAAATTACGAACGGCAAGACCATTATCGAAGTGGTGCAGGAAATGTGCGAAGGTGTCGGTCCAGCAATCACCATCGACACAACAGGCGCGCCGGTGCTCGTCAAAGCTGCCATAGAAATGACGCGAAAGGGCGGAAAGATCATCCAAGTGGGCTCGACACCTCCTGAATTCCAGGTCGAGCTGCCTGCGTTCCTCTTCATGAACTCAGGGAAGGCGTACATGGGAGCGATCGAGGGAAACAGCATATCTTCCGAATTTATTCCCAAAATGATAGAGTGGTTCCGAGAAGGCAAATTTCCGTTCGAGAGGCTCGTGAAATTCATGCCGGCGGAGGAATTTGAGCGAGGTATCCAAGAGATGCACACGGGCGAGACGGTGAAGCCTGTGATCACTTGGTCATAATTCTGTCGACTGTATGCTTGGGGACGATTGTTGGAAGCGTGGAATTCAGAAGGCGAATTGGAGAAATGGATCCAGATTGGAATCTTCTGTAGCCGGTAAATTGAAGACGGCTTCTGAAACTGCGTCTGCGCTTGCTTCTGCTTGTTCTCCCATCTCTGCTTCTGGTTCCTCACCTGTCTCTGCGATAGTGCCCTGCACCGGCCCTATCATTGTTGTTACGTGCTGCTCTTTGAGAAGGCGTGAGATTGTAGAAGCCGAGACATAGACGCCGAACTTTGTGAAGAGCTCGTAGGCCAGGTCTCTCTGCCACATCTCTTTTCCAGCCTTGACCAGCTCCACCAACCACTGTTTCATCTCAAGAGTTATGTTTGAAGGTCTCCCTTTCTTTTTCCACAGATTCTCTGGCTTTCGGACAGTTCCGTAGACTTTGTAATTGTGTTGCATTCGATAGAGGCTGCTTTTAGGTCTTTTAGGAAACCACGTTTGTACGACACGGACGCTGCAGCCTTGTGAGAACAGCATCTCTACCGTACGGTCCGTGTCCGACAATGGATCTTTGGGTGCAGGGCTATCGGGACTCGTTGAAGACGCATCGCTTTCTGGTTCAGCTTCTACTGGTTTCCTCAGTCTTCTCTTCTTGGTTGTCTCGGGGTTGTGGATAGAGCCAAAGGTGTCGAAGGCCTTCTTTTGTCTATACAAGGTGGATACTACAGCGTGTGGTAGTACTTGGAGGACCGCCTTGACGCTACAATTGTTCATGAACATGGCTTCGACGAGCCTCAGCTCCGTCTCGGACAGAGGCATCCTGGCGAGTCCCGCAGGCGACACGCCGTCTGCTGCTTGTACGCGAGACCAATGTTGAACAGTCTCGATATAGACAATATGGACTTGTTGACCAAAGAGGAAGTATGTTTGAGTGGTAGTGTATTCTCGCGTGTAAGATGGGTGAGATTGCGAGAAGGAACCACCGGCCGAAATTGTCGGCAATCCGAGCTCAAATGCCGATCCAAGTGCTTGATGATAAAGCACGCAACCCATCCTCCGTGCGTGACTCACTCGCTGTAACATTCTAGGGCTACACTCGCCCTTGTTGAGCTGCCCAAAGCAACAGAGAACAAGTGTTTCTTATTACAGTCCTGCTATAAAACCCCATCAAGCCTGCGATCTTGTCAGAGCATCGATTGATCGACTTACAACCTTTTGTCTAGCTTCTGAAGTACTCGCCATTATCATGTCCTCCGGCAACAAGATCAACGTTGGCGTGATTGGCTACGGTTTGAGCGCAAAGGTCTTCCATATTCCTTTCATCCAGGCTCTTCCGGACTTTAACTTGTATGCTATTGTACAACGTAGCCCTAAGGCTGGCGACGACGCTTCAGCGGATCATCCTTCAGTCAAGCTGTTGCGAAGTGCAGATGACCTGTTCGCCGACCAGGCAGTGGACCTGGTCATCGTCACCAGTATCCCGGAGACACACTATGAATTCACCAAGAAGGCAATTGAGAGCGGCAAGCACGTCGTAGTCGAGAAGCCTTTTGTGCCCACATCCAAAGAGGCCAGAGAACTGGTCCAATTGGCCAAAGAAAAGAAGCGCTTGCTGGCAGTCTACCAGAACAGACGTTGGGATCAAGACTTTGTCACTTTGAAGCAGATTCTGGCTTCAGGAAAGCTGGGCGAGATTGCCGAGTTTGAGACGCATTTCGACCGTTTCCGCCCTGAGCTTCCTACTCGCACCACCTGGAAGACATTGGCAACACCGGCCAGCGGAGCACTCTACGATTTGGGAAGCCATCTGTTGGATCAAGTCTATCATCTGTTTGGAGCTCCCAAGACCGTCACGGGCTTTGTTCAGGTGCAAAGGAAGGGTCTCAAGACTGGCGATTGTGCACCAGATGCTTGCACAGTACTACTCCGCTACGGATCGCCCGAAGATGAGATGTTGGTCACTGTCAAAAGCTCTGCTATCAGCCCAGAGCAAGACCAATTGAGATTTTGGGTGCGCGGAACCAAGGGATCGTTCAGGAAGAACAATTTGGATGTGCAAGAACCTCAGCTCCTTGGTGGTGTCAAGCTCGACAGCCCAGGATTTGGTGTTGAGCCGTCATCTTCGCACGGCACATTGACTGTAGCAGCGGCGGATGGAAAGTTCACACAAGAGACTGTTCCTTCTATTGAGCCCCCGCCTACCTACGTCGAGTACTACCGTACACTCGCAAAGGCTTTGAGAGGTGAGGGCGAGGTTCCCGTCAGTGGAGACGATGCTGCAGATGTCTTGAAGATCATTGAGCTCGCTCAGGTTTCATCAGATACTGGAAACTCGCAGGCTTGGTAAGCTATTCAGTTTGTAAAAATGATAAAATGTAAATTTCTGGGATGCTGGTCTCACAGAATCGCTGCCAATCTGACCCAGCTGCCCGAAAATGAGTCTTGGGCTGTATACGGTATAATCAAAGATGTCATTCTTTGTAAGGCCAAGGTTATAAGGCATGTCTTGTAAACAATCACATTGCTCTTTCTGCGCGTCTGCGTCTCTACACGTGGAGTGGGACAGTCAACAAAATCGTGTTATAGATGCCTGCGGCATCGGATTGGATGATTACAGAATACACACAATCGAAACATCTAATCTCGTCAATCCAACATACATCGGTCATCAATACATTTTGTATAGACTAAGATCTGGAAACCACATCACATAAATACAATCCATTCATTGCACAAAGGTTGTTGCGTGTGTTCGTGCGTAGTCTTGCTAGGCGAGAAACCCTGACAAAACGGCCACACCGCATGTCTCGAGACGACCGGCTCGTTTCATGTTTGGAGTTTCTCCTTTTTTTTATCACACAACGTTGAGACGTATAAGGGCAGGAAGGACCAACAAGGCTTTCAGCATTGCATTGGCAGGAGCACCATCACGGCTAGATACTTGGAAATTCTCCGTCGACTCATATCATAATGCGGCCTCGTCCCTGTCGCCGCCCAACCAAACCACTCATGAATCGTGCAAGGAGGAAGCCGCGTAGATTACCACTGGTACTTCGGTTCATGAAAGGGTCAATTCATGGCGACATTCTGTTGCCAGTGGTCATTCATGCTCTGTTCGCGGCCTTGATTGTTTACATTGACGATTTCACGCCATACACGCCACACCTGCCTGGCAGCATCACGTCGTCCCTGTCGATTGTGGTGGGTCTGCTGCTTGTTTTTCGAAACCAGAGCTCGTATGCACGATTCTGGTCCGGTCAAGAGAATCTCACGACAATCTGTACGAATATTCGAAACCTGACGAGGACATTCCTGACTTGCTCCTATGCCGCCAACAAGCCCGAGCCTTCGGCAGCCGAACGAGCAGAGGTTGAGACCGCGGTACATGCTTTACTAGCGATCGTGTATGCGGTCAAGAACACATTACAATGGGAGTGGGAATCCAGCGTCGGGGCACCAGACCTCGAAGACAGCGGATCTGGATGCTTGAAGCCAGAGTTGAGAGAGCTACTCGGGCCTCAACTGTCACAAACGCACGAGTACGAGGGGCTGGGACTCCCTGTTCAGCTTACAATGACAATCGAAGCTTTCATCAAACGCTCTCACGATCGAGGATGGTTTCACAGCCCACAGGCTTCACAGCTTTCGGTCCAACTCAACACCATGGTCGCGGCTTTTGGCACGATGGAGACTATTCGACTGACACCTATCCCTGTTGCCTATCTCATCCATACTAGGCAGGTATTGGCCTTGTACGGTGGAGTGCTGCCATTTGCGTTTGTCGAGAGCTTGCAGTGGTGGACTGTTGTTATCGTGTCTCTCATCACGTTTACTCTCTACGGCATTGAGGCTATCGCATACCAACTCGAGGAACCGTTTGGCTGGGACAAGGCAGATATCAAGATGGATGACATCGTGGAGGATGTGCGGATTGAACTCGGCGTGCTGCTGAGAGAGTGGCAGGCGAACGCACCAATGTTTGGGCGTCAAGGTCAGTAGATGTTGGAGAAGACCAGATAGCGACTGCGCCTCGTTGTCGATTGGAGACAGGTAGCATGTAGATAGAGTCAGGTAGGTAAAGGAACGAAGACTGAGGCATGATTCCATCATAGCACTATACGTAAAGGAACGAAGACTGAGGCATGATTTGATAAAGTCGAGTATTGCTCAATCAAGTGCATAACTGCATAATTCCCCAGGACGGCATGCACAGACCAGAATGTCAATACGTCAAAGCATGGAGGAGGGCGCGACATGGCCAGTCAACAATGAGCAGCCTTGGATGAAATGTCGAAGCCAACGGCGGACTGGGAGAGAGTAGGCGACCGCTTCTACCGCAAGACGCAGCTGTACACGTCCGTGTTTGACCCGGAGCTGGAGCTCGAGAACCATGTGCTAGTCGGCGCCCCCTTGAGCGGTGCTGTAGGTAGACGACGACGACGACGCTCCACCAGTCGACACGAGCCGCGCTGACAGTGGCAGCATAGATAGCCATCTACCGCGACGAGACCAAGCTGTACGCCTATCGTAGCACCCAAGCCGCGCGACCTTCAATCGACATCTACACGTGCTCGGGCAAGCTGATCCACCGCATCAACTGGGACAAGGGCGCCATCCACGCCTGCGGCTGGTCCGAAGACGAGAGACTCATCCTTGTCACCCAAGACGGCACTGTCCGCATATACCACCATCTCAGCGGCGACTTCATCCCCTTCAGTCTGGGCCACGGCGCCGAACAGCATGGCGTCGTCTCGTGCCGCTTCTGGTCTTCCGGCTTTGTCGCTCTGCTTGGAAACAACCAACTCGTCTCTGTATCGCGTTACGACGAGCCTCGCCCGACTCTGCTGGCCACTCCTCCCGAGGGCGACATTCTCTCATGGGCTGTCATCCCCCCTGCTTTCACCCTCTCGCGCTCCGTCGAAGCCATCTTGGCCATCGACGACACCATTGTCATCGTCGACGCCTCGGAAGCACAGGATCGAAAACTCCAGAACGGCCCCTTCAAGCACGTCTCGGTAGCTCCAAATGCCAAGTTTATCGCCCTGTACACACACGACGGCAAGGTCTGGGTCATCAGCAGCGACTTTGAGAACCGTCTGACCGAGTACGATTCGCGCGTCAAGACTCCCCCGAAAGATTTACAGTGGTGCGGCAACAACGCTGTGGTTCTGGCGTGGGAAGACGAGGTACATCTGGTTGGTCCAAACGGTGCTGCTTCCAAGCACTACTATGATTCTTGGGTACACCTGTCACCCGACATTGACGGTCTTCGTATCTTCACAAGCGACGTCTGCGAGTTTATCCAAAAAGTGCCCGACGTCTCCGAAGAAACATTCAGACTGGGCTCAACGTCACCCGCCTCAGTCCTGCTTGACGCTGCCGAACAACTCGATAGAAAATCGCCAAAAGCCGATGAGAACATTCAGCTTATTCGACCAAATCTCGACGAGGCAGTCGACACCTGTATAAGAGCAGCTGGCCATGAGTTCAGCGTACATTGGCAGAAACAATTGCTCAAAGCCGCGTCGTTCGGCAAGTCAGTACTCGACCTGTACAACAGCGACGAATTTGTCGACATGTGCGAGACTTTGCGTGTCTTGAATGCGGTTCGCTTCTTTGAGATTGGCCTGCCACTCAGTTTCGAGCAATACACACGCTTGACACCTGCAAGGTTGGTGCAAAGACTGATCAACCGCAAAGAGTACCTTCTCGCCATCAAAATCTCAGAGCATCTTGATCTTCCTCTCGACAAGATCTACGTGCATTGGGCACGCCAAAAGGTTCGCAATTCCACAGGCGATGAACAAGACATTTGTGCAGAAATCGTCGAAAGACTGCAAGGCAAGCGCGGCATCTCCTTTGAAGAAATCGCCCAAACCGCATACGAAGAAGGTCGTGGCAAACTCGCGACCGAACTGCTAGAACACGAACCACGAGCCGGCAAGCAAGTGCCCCTCTTGCTAAACGTAGAAGAAGACTCACTCGCACTGGATAAAGCCATCGAAAGCGGAGACACCGATCTGATCTACCACGTCCTACTGCACCTCAAGAAGAAGCTACCCCTCGCCACCTTCTTCCGCACCATCAACGGCCGACCGGTCGCAACTGCCCTGGTCGAAGCCTCGGCTTGGGAACAAGACCAAGAACTGCTCAAAGATTTGTTCTACCAAGACGACCGACGCCTCGACAGCTCCAATCTCCTACTCTCAGACGCCCTCAACATCACAGACCCCAACGCCCGAAACGACAAGCTCAAAATGGCGTCCAAAATCCTGCAAGAATCCAAAGACCAATCCATCCAAGTCCGCGCCATCGACGAAGAGCAGAAATTGCAAAAATTCCATGACGCGTTCAAGAAGGATTTGGACGAGGACTTTGACGGGTTGAGCATCAATGAAACCATCTACAAACTCATCCGTCTGGGTAATGTAAAGAGGAGTTTGAAAGTGCAGTCGGAATTCAAGGTTTCCGACAAGGTGTATTGGTGGATCCGGTTGCGTGCGCTCGTGTCTCGTCGTGATTGGCGCGAGCTCGAGGATCTTTCCAAGACGCGCAAGAGTCCCATTGGGTGGGAGGTAAGTTTTTTTTTTGTCTCTTCATAAGCCCCCGAACCATCTGCTAATCTTGTCTCTCTCTCTCTCTGTTTTGCAGCCATTCGTCAACGAAATCCTATCTGCGGGAAACCCGAAACTGGCATCGTTGTATATACCAAAGTGCACCAGTTTGACCGTCGAGGAACGCGTGGAACTGTGGACAAAATGTGGCATGATCTCAAAGGCGGCCGAGGAAGCGGCAAAGGCTCGTAATTTGCGGTTGCTCGAGTCGTTGCGTGACAAGGCGACGGGTCAGGCGGCGACCGAGGTCGAGAGGCTGATTCAGCAGGTTTCGAAGAGGTAGATGGGGGATGGTAATAAGATTTTTTTTTTGAGGCTTGCCACAATTGCAATGTGATGTATCTGATAACTCCACCAAATTGTGCCATGGCCCGGTTTCCAGCATCAGTATCAAGATGGTTAGTCTTGTGGTGTAGTCAAGGTCGAACCAGTCTGTTTCTATCCAAATTCACTGGCTTGCAACACTATATCATCAAAGATCATATCTTGGTCTCTTTGCTATGCTACCCCAATGGACAAAACATTTCCCCCTCCTTCCTCAAGTGTAAATCTCCTCGGTCATGGCATTGAGCGTCAGCCCCTCCTGAGCGATATCCTCTTCCTTGAGGAAAAGCAAAGGCATCTCCACCAACGTACCCCTGATCCGGCTCAACACCTCCTTGACCTCGCGCACACCCCCGGGGAACTCTTGGGCAACCACGTGCCCAATCTTCCACTGACTGGGCTTCTTGTCGGCATCCTTGGCCTTTTCCGCTTTGTTGGCGTCTTTGCCGCTGGCGAAGAAGCGCGAGTAGTATTCATCGTACGCTTTCCAGTTTGTGACGGAATCGGTGGGCACGGGGTGAAAGACTTGTTCAAAGGCTTGGGTGTTGTTGCGCGCGGTGTTGTTCCAGAGGTACTGGAATTCCGGGCTCAGGGGGTCCATGACGGCTTCGTCTTCGCGGCTGCCCCAGTCGTAGGCGTTTGGCACGCCAATGGGCTCGAAGTTTTGGTCGGGGCGAGTCACGTCTTGGGGTGCCACCAATCCTAGATGTTTGCGGAAGAGCTGGCGGCGCAGACTCGCCGCGAACTCGGTGGCTTTCCAGGGTCGGCCGCCCATGTACGAGTCGATTTTGCGGGGATCTTCGATGCAGATTGCGATTTCGCTGTCATGGTCGCCTAGTTGGCTGCGATCGTTTAGATTGGCCGAGCCGCAGATGACGACGCGGTCGTCGGCGATGAGGAGTTTGCTGTGGACGTAGAGGAGTTCCGAGACGAAGGCGTCCATTTCGTCGGTGGTGCCGTCTTCCCAGGGCACGTTGCGGATGTCTTCGCCGTTGAGCATGTAGCAGGAGGCGACGGTGTCCCATTGGCCGCTGCCGAGGCCTTGGTGGTCGCTCATGTTGTAGGTCGCTTGTTGGTAGCGTTGGAGACGATCGTATTGTCCTTCTTGCTCGCCATATGCGTTTCCGTATCGTTGAGATTGGCCGCCGTACTGTCCTTCTTGCTCGCTATATGCGTTTCCATATTGCTGAGATTGGTTGTTGTAAGCACCTTCTTGAGCGTACTCATCGCTCTGACCACCGTAGCGCTGGTCGTACTCTTGTCTCGCTTCATCATAGCTGATACCGCTCTGCTGTTCTGCTTCGCGCATGGCACCACTCGAGTTGATACGGTCGTAGTTTCTCAAGTTGTAAAAACGAATGTATTGCATAGGGTCAACGCCCTCCCTGGCAATACACTCCATGATACTGTTACCGCCTCTGTTGATACTGTCATACTGGAGCTCCAAGATCTCTCGCGTGCCCAGCGCCTCATCACTCTTGAGATCGCCAGCAAAGGCGGGGATCGCAGGCATGATGACAATGACTTGGTACGGCTCGCCTTCACGAGCAGCACGTACGATCCGTTCAACAATGGCAGCACCGATTTGATTCTTGACTGGACGTTGCCTGTCTCCTGTGGCTGTGATGAAGAACTGGTTCTCGATGTAGATGAAGTGGTGGCTGTTCCGAATCACTTCGATGTAAGCGTTCTGGATCGAGTGCTCCTTAGCGCAGCCGTGAGACCACTCTGAAGCAGATCTCATGATCTGACATGGCATTCCGGGAGGTGGCGGAGGTGGGTGGCTGCTCATGGGGAAGTGGTGCCTGACTTGCTCTCTGAAACCGTCCATTCGTTCTCGACTCTCTTCCCAGCGCTCCATCATACGTTCGCGCATGTATTCAGAAAGTGGCGCATCAGGATCCGAGGGGTACTCATGGTGAACAACACCTGTTCTCGATTCCGGAACATGGATTGGGCTGTAACGGTCTGCGGAGTTTTTGGAGCTGTATTTCTCATTATAAATGAAGTTCCAGCGCTCGGCAAAGTGCTTTCGTAGATCCTCGACGACTGGACCCATGAGAGAGATGGACAGATCAGACCATCCCATACGAGAGTTGTATCTACGATCGAGTTTGTTTTGGTCCCAGTGTGCGACATCCTGGTCTAAGTCAGCATATCTGCGTTATGATAATATTTAAGATAAATCAGGTCGAAGCGATGTTCCATGCTCAAGTCACGATGCAATGTGATCATACAAGGTTCCAGTGGAGGTGAGACACTTTTCGAAAAATTTCTGCCTGAGGCCAACACACAAAATCGACGACGACATTGGGAATGAGAAGGGATGTCTTACACTAAAGTCCAGGATGCGGGCATTGTTGTAATCCTGGCCGGGGAAAACGATTTGGTTCAAATCTCCCGGGTGGGCGTCGGCAATTGAGTGCTGCCAATTGTCCCACCGACCATAGCAAAGGTCCAGACCACCCATAAATGCAATATGACTGTCAACAAGACAAAGCTTCTCATGATGGGCCCAGTAGAGTACGCTGTCTTCGTTCATACCGTACACAGCCTTGAGTGCATCGGCGGGGAGTTTCGTCAGATTGGCAGCCGTCATCTTCATACCTTGAATCGAGGACAAAAATGACGACGTCAGCACCTGCGTATCGGGCAGATGATCGGGATGACGGAATACACAGATGTTCGGATGAAGATTTTCAAGTGCATGCTTAGTATGTGCTGAAGAAACTGTGATAGGAGGGTTAATCAGTGGATAAGTCTCTTCGAGGACCTCTAATGATTTGAAAATAGCATCCAATCCAAAACGTGCCAGAGCAGAAGAAATCCGATCGGTTGAGCGAGGAATAAGAGAATGTATGTAGTCGGGAAGAATAGGATTTAGACACTTACGCGTTAAAGCCTGAGTGACTTCTTTGTAGATGAGGATGTTGACCTGGAGAAATCAGTACTTGCCTGCATGCATGTGATGCTCTAGAGACCAAGAGTGCTCGAATACAAAAAGAAAACCAAAAGCGGGGGGAGAAGGAAGCCTTGACTGACCTGAACGCCTCGTTCGGCCGCAGCTTGCAACATGCGGTCAACACGGTATTGCTCATTCTGAGCAGGCGGACGTCTGAGATATAGCTCTGGCGAGAGCCACCAGTCCATGATCCAGATAGATTCACGAGCTCTTTCCAGGGCCATGCTCACAGCATGCATATATCCAGCTCCGTCAACGTACCACTTGACTTCATTGCCAACTCTCTGCGGTGCGAAGCTCTGGAATCGGTGGTCCTGGTAATTGTGTGCGTGGCTCTCCTGACCATAGTGCTCGCCTTCGCCGGCGCTCTGGCTCTGGCTCTGGTTCTGACCATGATCCGAGAATTTGTCTCTCAGATCGCTACCGATCTCGTGCACCGCTTGGTGTACTTTGTCGAAAAGGAAGGACATGGTTGACTGATTGGTAGTTGACAAGATCAATCTCACAAATGATCAAGTTATGGATGAAGCTCCTGAGACGTGTGCCAAGCCCAATCACTTCGTCACACCCAGACCGCCATTTTGGTTGTATCACACTGAGTGCATGCTTTGTTTCGCGTTCTTTACGACTTGGTGAGACTAGAGACTTGAACAAGCTGTCTCCAACAGAAGATCAGACAGTCACATCACGGATTATACTCTACCATGAAGTTATGTCTCAAGTCTGGCGCGTGGCTAAAGCTCTCCCCACTGCAAGGTGGTTTAGGTCAAAGGCTTCCGAGCGATTCCCGGATTCTTAGATTTACCACAATACACAGCATCGTCAAGCTGCGAAGACAGCAGCAGAGCTCGAAATTTTCCGTATCTTCAAAATCAGTGCTGGCATGTTCACAAGTTTCCGATACCTTACGACGCTGACAAAAACAGACTTCTGTCAGTTGAACTTTGTCAATTGAGCTTTGCCTGAAAGGAGCTCGGACGCCAGCTTGACAACAGCTCCGCGTCAAGATAAGGCTGAGAATGATGTCTATGATTATCTTGGGTATGTCGTGAGAGCTGCCAGCTGGTAGAGAACACAGTGTGAGATTTAATGAGAGCTTTTTCCAGTGCATAGACCACACTATTTGCATGCGATTCCCAGATGAGCACACTTGCTGCCGGCAAAAGACACAGATGTGTCCCTTTTCGATGCTTATCAATCCAATGCCCCGCAAACGACAGAATCAAGGTGGAAGTCATGGTGACGCAGCGAGGTCCAGACCGAACAATGTCCGTTGAGGTTCAAAAAGGCAGAGCCAAAGAACCTCGGAGATACAACGTCTATCCCTCTACGCGAAGTACTTAAATTGCCATGTTCCCGCTCTCAGCCAGAATTGCATCCCGTGCAGCCCCTCGTGCTTCAGCATTCATCCGTCCTTCGGCCGTCCTAGCTCAGCAATCTTTCCGTACCAAAGCTACACCTTCAGCCAAAAAGATGTCTGCCTCGGGAACTTCCTCCGGTCACCCAATCGCTACTCTCGATGTAAGTCGCACACTCTAGGATCAGCGTGCACCGTCAATTGACCTTGCACTACCCAGACCTCGATTGTACCCCGCCTTCCTTCCTCGTCGCCCACCCTGTTCGAGGCCAAGAAGAACAAGAACCTCTCCTTTGAGACCATCGCCAAGGCCCTTGGACGCGAAGAGGTCGCTGTCGCAGCACTCTTCTACGGTCAAGCTAGAGCCTCGCCCGAGGATGTCAAGAACCTAGCCAAGGTCCTCGAGCTCGACGAGTCGCTTCTCGAATCTCAGCTCTCTGGCTACCCAGACCGCGGCCGTCAGATGGAGATGCCCCCAAGGGAACCTCTGGTCTACAGACTCTACGAGATTGTCCAAAACTACGGTTACGCCTACAAGGCCATTCTCAACGAGAAGTTTGGCGATGGCATCATGAGTGCCATCAGTTTCAGTACCAAGGTCGAGAAGGAGACCGACGAGAAGGGCGATTGGGCTGTCATTACCCTCAGAGGCAAGTGGTGAGTTTCAGAGTTTCATATGTCGAGTCTAGGCATCTGCTGACCCATATATCAGGCTGCCCTACTCGAGGTTCTAAACCAATATTTAGCATGCTTATATACGAACTGAACGATACCGATCATCTTGATAGACTTCGTAACCAACACCTCGTCTGTGTGCTGTGAGTTGTAGAAGCACTGACCGCTTGAGTACCTGATAAAACAGCCCATCGAGTTCCGGATGGACTTGTCGAAGTGAAGTGAATGAGAGCCAGACCGACAACACATTTTCAAGCATATATCACAACTGCTCGCAACCAATCCTCTCAAATCTAGGTCCTCTGGCTCTCCCTGCAGATCAAGACGACACACTGCGTTGCAAAACTCCAGCCCAACCCCAAGGTATGGCGAACAATAGACCTCTACGTGATGACTGCTGATACCATGATCGTCAAAGATGGGCAATGCCTCCTCAAAGTCTGCAGTTCGCAACTCCACCAATTCTACCGCCCCCTTGATGGAAGTCCGCAGTCCTGGCCAGACAAATTTCCCTCGTAGCCCCGCGGTGCACGATCTCACGGCTTTTGATCCCCACCAAGACCAGCGCCGAGCCAACGAAGTTGTGGTCACATCCTTTGCCGGTGACGAGCCAGAGTCTGGCATCAGCCGCCCAACACCAGCAAGACCCTTGATCCGCCGCTACTCGGAGCTTCTCGACCCGACTCTCCTCGAAGACACCCAAGTCAGAAGCCCCAGCGGAAACCTGCTTACCGGCAGCACATACAATCTCAGAGATGACCGTCCTCTGAGCGTTCGCGAGAGACAAGACAAGATTCGCCAGCAAATGATGCAGAAGAGAAAGGAGGCGGAGATGGCTGAAACCAAGTCGAACAAGAGAGATTCGGCGAAGCTCTCAATTGGAAGTGGGTCTACTAGAAAGCCTAGCAAGCGTGGAGGCTGTTTTGGATGCTTTGGTGCTTGATGGGTAAACCTTTGTCCGCTCTCTTGTGCATTTTCCACAAGAATTCAGATTTCGTCACTTACAAACAGAATCGATTGATAATAGTTTAGTCAACAAAGATTGTTCCGCTCCCTCACTTTTATCTCGAGAAAACCTGAACACTACAATCCAAAAGCCGATGAGATTGTAGACCTCGAAGAAGCGTGGCAGTTGCCATCACCTTGCTAAGCATCGTGACTTCTCCATGTAGCAAACAGATATCAAAACAGATAGTTGAGTCACCTCTAGCATCCAATCTATGTTTGTCGCCCACACAAATCGTCACTTCTTATCACTCAAACTGACTCACTCGCAATATAGCGCTACTGCCTAGCAGTCACTCTTGTTCATCGTCAGTCAGAGCGGCTGTTTCGTTCATTAGCATCCGCAACTTCGTCCTTCTCATTGAACATAAAACCTATTGACTCCACAACCAACCCTCACTCAACGATCGTGGACTCGCAACTTCCCTTCTTCTTCTTTACCTTCAACCTCTTAACCCTTTTCAACATCTTACACCTCTTCAACCTTGTCAACTCTCTTTGACTTCTTCAACTTCGCCAACCTCTCCAACCTCAGTGATCTCTGCTCCTACCTACCATCGGACAACATGGCTAGCTTACCATCAACATCGCGCAGCACCATGGCAGCAGAGCTGACACCACTCAAAGCCGTCAAATGCAGCTACGATGACTGCTTCCACTCTTTCAATACTGAAGACGAAATGAGAGCTCACCTCAAGAATCGTGACATACACCCATACTATTGTGGCAAAAATCCCGGTTTCGAGAGGCTTCAGAGGGGCTTCGTCAAGTGTGACTTCCATGGCAAAACCTTTGAAGATCTCTTGTCACACAAGGTCGAGACTATGCTTCCATGGCTTGTGGGCGAGCGCAGATTTGAGAAACCAAAAAAATTCATGCACGTCGTCTGCGAATTCTGTGGCGAGGACTTTGGCAGTCTCGGTGGTAGGGAGGTCCATCGCAAGAGGGTAAGTCGCTCGGCAAACGACCATCTCATTTCTGTATACTGACTGGGATAATAGTTTCACCAAGCCGAGCAACATGTTGTCTGCAAAGGTTATCTCATCGTACGTGACGGCGACGGAAACATTTCCTACGAAACCTGTGGCTCCATATTCGGTCGTGCCAGTCAGCTTATCGCCCACATCGAGGGCGGATTCTGTGCATACATCAAGCCCTTGACACTGAGACAGGAGCGCGAGCACAAACATATCGTCAAGCTGATCTTGGAGGACCCCGAAAGCTTCAAGAAGAACATGACCGCCATGCCCTACACACCCGTCAAGCCGCCCGTCAAAGACACCGACGATACAAGTGGTGGTGTCTCTATCGACTTGCAAAGCGAGAGCAATTTTGATCTGGACAGCGAGTTGCCATCTCCTAGCGCTCGAGCAACTTCGGCAGGAGGAAAGTCATCTGAAGTCGAATGGCCAAGCTTGCCCGGTTCTCATGACAGTCAGCTGAGCGATTCAATGGGAAACTTCTCTAGCAGCGCAGAGAGTGACAACACGTCGCCCATGAAGTTTGTGGAATACAACAAAGACGAAATAATCAGTCTCTGCAGCCATGACACCACTACGAACAGCGACAACGACGACGGCCCTGCATCCCCAGCCGCCCCCGGAGATCCATGGTCTGGCAAGAGTGTTGCTGAAAAACTCTTTGGACGTATCAGGGCAAAAGCCATTCCCAATTGGGATGCAATCGCCGCCGCTCACCAGCGCAATAAAGAGGAAGATGAAGGACTCAACATCTTCACCACCCACTTCTGGGATCCCTACCATGCCGACTTCAAGCCCGAGTTCTTTTACCGCCCAGACAACACGAACGAGGTCATCCCTTACCAATGCCCCTTCAAGGACTGCGAGAGACGCTTCATGACACCTCAACAGATCGGAGACCACATGCGCGAGTCGCACGCCGCCCAGAAAAACAGGTGTCCCGCATGTCTCAAGAACTTCCGCAGTCTTAGTGCTCTTGTCAGCCACTTTGAATCAAGTTCTTCAGGCGCAAAGTGCAGGGTTGCTCGTCTCTCGGGATACACTGAAATGCTCTTTGAGATGACCGGCGGACTGATCAAGGCCGAAAAAGCTTTGGAGGAGCCCATCTATGGCCACAAGCTCGAGCCTGCTGGAAACGATTCTCACCCAGCAAGAAAGGCTGAGATCAAGCCTGAGCAGTGGATCACCAGTGGAAACGGCGTCAAAGACTACAGCTACAGAGCTGTGTCGCCTACTCGTATCAGAGTTTGGAGCCGCTAAGAGATTCCTGGTGGGAATCGAAACTCAAGAGAACGAAGAGTTTGAAGACTCGGAGGACGGAGGAAATCTTGCTTGGACGAGATGAGGCAGCACGGAGGTCGGATATCAACCTACAATGTAATATAACAATCAGCAAGATGAGAGCTTGGTGCTCGGACGTGACAGATAAGACATAACCATAGGCCTTCGAAAGAATGCTGACGCGACAATGACAATCTGCATTACAATGACGACTTACCATCCATCAATTGAAAACTTGTCAAGCGCGAAACACTAACTCGTTTTGTTTACCAGACAACATGGCCAGATAGTTGAAAAGTATCCAGGCCATTTGATGGGTAGCTCAATCAGGATGCAGCACATTCAATCAGTAGAACCTTTCGCTCGGGATACAAATGCACGTTAAGCACCTTTCCTTGATCCCATGTCCCGCAAAGCCGAGCCAATAGGAGATTCGAAAGGGATACTGCACGTGAAATGATTTCCAAAGCATGGCTCGTAGAGATGATTAAGAAGGTCGTACGAGGCAGCAAAAAAGTATCGGGGAATGGGCGAGATATTGGTTTGATATGCGCAGTCGATACGATTTTGGGATTGGAGGTGCAGAAAAGATACGAAAAAAAAGAGCGAATTCCCCTGGTACTGGGATTGGAAGAAAAGTGGTGTTTGTGCCGTTGTACTGGGAAATTTGATGGCTAATAATGGGCAGGACTTTTGTAAAGGAGGAGGAAGAGGAGAAGGATTGTGCTTTGCGAGGTGGTGGTTTGAGAAAAACAAAAAAAAAAAAAACACAATGTTGACAAGTCTTGCCCTGATATTCCCCTTTTTGCGATGGTTGTTGGAAGACATTATGATAAGATTCTCAAACTTTTTCAAGCTCTTGAATCTTTTACCTCTTTGTGAGATTTTGGAAAAGAAAGGCTGCCTCGTTGATGACTTTTTTTTTTTTTTCTTTTTTTTGCATGCGAAACTCGGCAGAGTCCGCTCCTTGGACGCCCGTCGGGCAGACTAATAACCCTCCTCCTCTACACGCTCAGAGCATCGCTACCAGCACAATGGCAACGCGGGTTCATTAGTCCCCACACAGCAACAAGACTAGCCCTTTCCCACGTCTCCATCAAAAGCGATTCCTTCACCGAGTGGCTTTCTTCCGGTAACAATTTTTTTTTTTCTCAGCTCGCTCGCGAGTGTTGGGCTCCGAAATCCCTTGCATACCGATGTCTTTGTCTGCCACGTCGAAATTTACTTGCAGAGGATGAGTGAGAGATGGCGTTGTTTTGTTGAGGAGGTTGCTGTCCTCTCTCTCTCTCTCTCTCCGCGGCGGTAAGCGAGCGAGCCGGGGAGGCTGTTGGGTGACAAGGGCTTTCAAGTACCGACGGTATGGTTCGAGATGGGAAGAAAGAAAAACTTGATCTTTTCAAGACCTATCAACGGACAAAGACCAGAAGAGGTCAGTGAAGGGAGGAAAGCGCTCGGTGTTTTTTTTTTTTTTTTTTTGCTCAGGTCATGAGATATATACGTGCTCGACAGTCCAGTCGCCATAAGATGTTGGGGAGTGATTAGCAGTGAAATATTTGTTCTCTACACTGTCTGTGTTTTTTTTTTCCGAGTCAAGGTATGCGAGTCTCTCTGCTCTCTGTATACAGATTGTGTCAAAGAGGAAGAGAGTGATCAGCCGAGACATTCGTTCTTTTCGTATGCGACAAGGACAAGCGATGTCCGGTGAGGGTACCGACTGCCGAGGGCTAGCGTGTCGCGTGCGGCGATGCAGCAGGATTGTGATTGAGATAGATTGCCCATGGATCGTTCGCTGCGCATGCAACCAATCACTCTTGCAGCAGACGAACGAGCATCCCCACATACGTGTGAACACTCCGGAACAAGGCGCAAAGACAGGCGGCACACGGGCGACTCAACAAAGAGCAGGAAAAAAAAGATGTGTTGGGGGGTATAATGCTATCTCATCAAAAGTGTAATCTGAACGCATCGTCTCGAGCCGCTGTATCAGCAGCGAGGAAAACAGATCAAAAAGTATAAGGTGGGTTGTGGCTGTATCAAAGGCCATGCTCATCAATGGTATGGCTTCTGGGCTGTGATGACGTGCAGACTGTAGTAGGTGTGCACGCTCATGTCGTTCAGGTCCTTTCGTACACCTGGAAGGTAGCATTCAACTTCATCTCGCGACCAGCCCAGACCTCGTGTGAAGGGCCCCATGCAGATGCCTGTGAGAAAAGTCAGATGTTGGAACGATGATTCCCGTAACATGATGACAACATACCTTGGAGGCCATCATAGAGGACAGCGTGCATGTAGCTTCCAACCTTTTTCAACAAAGGATTCTTGGGCCAGTGACCCAGAGGGACCTTGATAATCCTCTCGTTTACATTTTGAAAGCCAGCACGTTTTATCCTGTCTTTCAAGACCAAAGCGGCGTGCAAATCGATACCGGCTTTGATCATGCCCTCGGTCACGAGTTGGTGCCACTTGTAATGAAGATTGTCATCGGTCATGGTGCCATCATCGCAACTCGGCCAGTAGTCAAACTCGCAAAACTCAAGCCACGAGCCTGGCTTCAGATGAGTATATGCTGAATTGAGGACATGCTCCCAGTCCTTGATGGCTACACCCATATGTCGGGCATGAACCATGTCGAAATGGTTTTCTGGGTACAGCCATTCACTCGCAATGTCGTCGACGACGAAGTGTACATTAGGCGGAACCCAATCTGGCTGGATGGGACTTAGATCCACGCCGGTGATTTGAGCAGAAGGATAGTGGTCACCCATCTCAACGCACCAAATGCCCGTGCCGGTGCCTATGTCAAGAATGCGTGTTTCGGACGAGTTGTCGGGCACGGGAGCGAAATGTAGCTTGCCGCCGCAGACTATCAAGACGGTAGCATGTTTGATGTCTTCACGCTCTTGTTCCGCATCGTCGTTGGGCAGGAGATAGTGGCCCTGGCGATAGGCGTGATAGCGACGACCGTTCTCAAAGTCATAGTGGTGCACGGAGGAGGTCATGGATGTTGAGGTGGAGAGGAAGGCCGAGTTGATGCTCTCCTCGTAGCCCGAGTCGGAGTAACCGTCATCGTCGGAGCCCTGGACCTCGATAGTATTCAAAGCTTGTTGGAATGCCTCGGATTGCTGAGCAGCAGTAGGCTGGTAATGCGGAGAGAGAGGAGCGGGAGGGTCGTTGCGACGCGAGTCATTTGAGAGAGAGCGACGATCTAGCGGCGGTGGAGAGGGGCGCGAAGAAGACGGATGTTGCGACGACAAGGCGGCTGTCATGTTTATCGGAGAGTGAGACATGATGGCGGGCAGCAAATGGGCAAGAATAGAGTCAACAGATGGTGCTGGTCATGGCCCTCGAAGCGGCGTTCCAGAAGGGCGCAGAGGGAAGCAGAGCGCGACGGACAGAGAAGGAGCAGGAGGGAAGACTGGAGGAAGGAGCGAGGTGGAGCGGAGAAGAGGAATCATATAGCTTGTCGGCCGTGTGAGCGACCCAGCAGAGTGGAAGTCTATATGCAAGCAGAACAGAGCAGCCGCTTCGGATCAACTCATCTTGCGACGCTGGTCGAGAAGTCAGGTCTCAAGCGTCAATCCCTCCCAATGCACCGGGACAGTACGGGCGCAGCGGCTAGATTACGAAACAGAAGAGACGGACAAGTCTACTGTATCCGTACTGGAGCAGCGTTTGTTTGTGAAGGAGCACGACCAGCCAAAAGTGCTCGAAGCAGAGCAGGAGCGAGGCTTGGCAGGGCGGGAAGGAGGGAAAGAGCGCGCGCGCGCGAGAGAGAGAGAGAGAGAGAGGAAAGAGCAAGCTTGTGCACGTCGGCGTTTCGGACGCTGCCTTGTTGGTTGCGTACGCTCTACACATGCGCCTCAACGCGCTCTGACACGGCTGACGCCAGCTTCTCTTGCAAGACTCCAAGACAAAGACATCGCCCTGGAGGTGCTCCGTCTGACGTCTGCAGTCTTTCCTCCACCTGCCATCCCAGCTCTCCAAATGGCGTCCCGCGACTACTACAACACGAGCACCATCAACAACAACCACCCCGGCTACAACAGCTACACACACGCCTCGCCCTTTGACGACAACCAATACCCGTCCTACTCGTCTTCATACAACAACCTCAGCCATCAACCCACCCCCAACGAAGCCCACGACCCCTTCCAAGACGACAATGCCGTGCCCATGCACAACTACCATCCCAAGCATTCATCCCAGTCCAGTACCGCTCCCGTCATTACTCCAGAATACCACGACCCATTCATAAGAGATGCGAAACCTCAACCCCGCTCAAGGCCACGCCCTGCTCCTGCTGTCAAAGGATGGCGTCGCTTCTTTGCCGGCCGCGTCACCTGGGTCTGCTATTTTTTGACTCTGGTTCAAATCATCGTCTTCATCGTTGAGATTGTCAAAAACGGTATGTGACGTGTCCCTTTGACTGCCCACAAAGCGACATCTGACTCCAGCAGCCGTCTTGACCAAGTCGCCCATCGAAATTCACCCCCAGTTCAACCCCATGATCGGCCCTTCTCCCTATGTCCTCATCAACATGGGTGCCCGCTACCAGCCCTGCATGCACAACATGCACAACATTCAAGACCGTGCCTCCGGAAACATCACCTGGCCTTGTCCTTGGGCCACCTCGAACACCGGCGACGACGCCAAATGCTCTCTTTCCCAATTATGCGGGTTTGGTGGTGTCCCCGAACCTCATGCTGGAGGCAGCATCACCGATCATCCCTACCCTAACCAATGGTACCGCTTCATCATTCCCATCTTCTTGCATGCCGGTATCATCCACATCGGCTTCAACATGCTGCTCCAGATGACTCTGGGCCGTGATATGGAACGCTCTATCGGCAGCATCCGATTCACTCTGGTCTACTTCAGCGCTGGTATATTCGGCTTCGTCCTCGGTGGTAACTTTGCTGCCACTGGTATCGCGTCTACTGGTTGTTCTGGCAGTCTCTTTGGCATAATGGCCTTGACTCTGCTAGAGCTGCTGTACACCTGGCGCGAGCGTCAAAGTCCCATCAAAGATCTTCTCTTCATCCTCGTCGATGTCATCATATCCTTTGTTCTTGGTCTTTTGCCTGGTCTGGACAATTTTTCGCATATCGGTGGCTTCCTCATGGGCCTTGTCCTCGGCATCTGTCTCTTGCGCTCTCCTAACGCTTTGCGCCGCCGCACGGGCGAGGACGAACCTCCATACAGCAGCGTCGGTGCTCCCGCTACTACCCAGGATGCTGCGAGTCAGGGCTTGCGCGTCTTTATCAAGCAACCCGCTGGCTTCTTCAAGGGCCGTCGTGCTATGTGGTGGGCATGGTGGATCGTGCGTGCTCTTGCTTTGCTGGGTGTCCTGATTGGTTTTATCGTTTTGCTCAAAAACTTCTACGTCTGGCGCACTGGCTGCACCTGGTGCAAGTACCTGAGCTGCATCGTAAGTTGGATTCGGTACTTTTCTCTCGAAATCCAGATGCTAACCACATAAAACAGGATGTCAATAATTGGTGCGACGTCGGTAACTTGCAGTTCTCCAACACCACGAGCAAGCGTGATTTGTTAGCTCTGGGCAACAGTGTCTTCTTGGAGCCCATGTCATCAGCTTAAGCATGACATGCATCTCCTTCCATACAGGACAACAAGATACCCAATTTCGATAAGCGGCTCTGGAGTTCGAATATCAGGGTTTGAGCCGGCGTCCTTTTTTTCGTCTTTATTGACCTTATCCTGCTTTTTTGTCTTTCGTTCCCATGAATATCATGACGGCGTTTTGTGTATTGCAGCATTTTCTCGGTAGGCGTAGGAGGGTCAGCGGTCTAGCATTTACATAGGGCAACGGAGTGGCTTGTAACTCATTATTTCTCAAATAGGTATCGATGGTTCCATTAGGTAGACCGTCAACCAGGGTGTGAGAAGGCTTCTACAGATGCTAAAATTGAACGATGAGCTTGTCTTTTGTGGAGTCATTCCTTGACAAGAATCTACTACTGTGTTATGTGGTCGGTTTCTACCTCTTCCTAGGGATGTTCTTTCCACTTTCAAGTCGACGCCAGTTTTTTCCTCGTCTTGTCTTGGATTTGATTCTGCCTTGTTTGTATTGATGCTCGCTCCTACCCCCTTTTTTTCTTTTCTTTTTCAAGTCGCTCTTTTCCAAGATGGGTCAAAGGTCGTTCCCTCTTCATCTGACTTTCTTACACTTTTGAATTGATAGTTGGGCCTTTCCGTTTTCTCTTTGTGGTGGTTTCTTGCTGTCCTGGGTGGTCGCTCGCTCTCGACATTTGATCTATAGACAGGCCGCCCATATAGCGGATGGAATGCACATGACAAATATCCATACGGCAGTTTGATGAGCGCCTAGCACCGAAAGCATTCTGATCAAGCACCAGCTTGCTGCCGCAGCCAGAATCTGTGGCACGGTGGTCGCCATGTTATGCAGTGCCAACAACTTGGGAGCCACATCACCGCTTGCCAGTAAAACATCATCAGCATCTGTGACCCCGCACGCCTGACCTCCGAGTAAAGAAGACTCCCGGGCAATAAGACAATAAGGAATCCAATTGGATAAAGCGAATATAGCTCCATTGGAACCTAGCAGGATGAAGATGGTCGCGTTGAAAATTGTTGATGGCTCGAACATCTTTGCTAGTACACTTGTCGCTGTCAAGGAAATGGCAAGGCATGCGAGGCATGTCTTCCATACACGAAACATTGGTGACTGCCCACTACCGTCGTGAAGAGTGTCCAGGTTGGTTGTACGGAGGATGGGGTTCCTGTGCCTACACCGGACAAGAACGATTGACAATAGCATGATGAACGCCAGTGAGTGGAATAGCAGAGCTACCTGAGGTATAGCTCTTCTACTCGTATTGTCGAACACGAGGAGGTCTGATACCCGCGATGTCTGTGGTGAGCGTTCGCCTGTAGTCCAAATCAGCACATCACTCGCAACAAGAACCCGGCCGCGTCCGACTTACAGATGGCTCGCACTAGGCTAGATTGTCGGCTGTCGTCAATTGGTGTTCGTGAAGTTCATGATTTGAGGTCTTTCGTCTTGCGGAGTAGGCGGACTTACGTGCTTGTGTAGTTGAGGACCAACCCCCATGCGAACCAGCACACGAACTGGATTTTGCAGACCCTTGCCGTGACAGGTGGTACCGTGAGCTTTCGGAAAAGTTTTGACATGTAGACTGTTGTTGTTCTTCGCCCACGACTCGATCTGAGATGATCCAGTGCAGATCTTGACTTGGTATGTTGGGTAAAGTGCACCATGACCACAATCGTCACCAGTACGCACACGACTCCGACACTCAGTTCCTCAAAGGCCAAATCGTAGAGTTTTGCGGCCAGAGAGACCAGCAATGACCCGAGGGTCGAGAAGCAACTGATCCAAAGACTAGCCTGGGACTGTTGACTTTGCTCAAATCTGTCGATGACCGATGCTCGGAGGCCTAGCTGCAGAGGTTGTATAGAGAAATTCAAGGCATACATACCCAAAGCCAGAACCACGTGTAATGGCTTGTCCAGTCTACTTGGATCTGTATGAGCTGGACTTAGAGTGTTGATCAAGTAAGGCGCCAAAACTAGGAGTGCGAAAGATGAGATGGTACCGAGAGCACCAATATAAACAAGCGGTCTTCGGCTGCGTGTATCAAGATATGCGTCGCTCAATGCCACCACGCATGGTGGGCCGAAAAGTCCCGCTATAGGTCCTGAGAGTACAAATAATGGCATCTGGCCGTCTGAAATGCCGAGAGAAGACAAATAAGGCTTTCAGATGTTACAGTCAGTCGTTGATGATCAGGTTTTGTTAAGAGTCTAGTCAACTGACAACCCCATATACTTGTTGCACCGTCCATGCTAGCTGAAGGCTACCACGTTACGTTAGCATGGTTGATTCCAGAACGGTCAGAGATGGGAATACTCACCCGAGAAATGGCACAGTACAAAAGATGAAATCCCATTTGGTTGCCCTGTCGGATGCACGTTCTTCGACGAATGCTGCTGGCTGAAGACCATCAATGTAATTCCTCGTTTCGCCAAATGCATTTCTCATTCTTGGGACTGTGGCTAGCTTGCCTTGAAAGCACGACTCATGGAATTGGGAAGATGGCTGTAGAATGTAATATATCGTGAGACTGGATCCATAGGATCACGTAATACACCTTGTTAGGCTTCGAACATCATGCGCACAGGAATTCAAGCCAACCCGAGCTCTTTGTGGAAGGCTTCTGTGCTCGGTTCACGGCCCAAGAATTTAATCAGTGTTTTCATCTCGTCCTCACTGGCACCCTTTTCCAACATGGTATACCGGTATCTTCGACCTTCAGTCTCATTCATTGGATCGCCTTTGAAGACAGAGTAGAACATGTCGGTCGCGTAAACTCTCGAGCTGAGTCCAAGTCAGTAACTGCTTTGACGGAATTGGAAAGGAGGACCAACTATAGGTAGCCGTAGAAGCCCGCATCGTATGCATGCATCAAGGCATCGAAGTTGGTGTGCCCATGGCCCCATTGGTCACCCTCGGGACTATCGAGACATGAGGTTTCAGTCTGCAGCCGATTCCATTCAACCGACAGATCTAGCGATTTGATGGCTTCGAGACTCGGTGACTGATGGATCCTCATATCGAAATATGCCCGATGCAGCAGACGCATCTGATACAGTGAGCCATTCACGTTTTTACTCCTGGTAAGACTAGTAATAGTCTCATCGGACAAATGCTTAGGTGGTCTTGGCTTTCCTTCTTGACCCTCTTGATTTTGCCATGCTTTCAGGTAAGCCGGTGACAGATAGGAATAGTGGTGGCTGAGGGATTGCAACAGCGATGGTATCCAACACCAATACTCCAGCATCTGACTTGGAGCTTCACAGAAATCATCGACGGTAGCAGTGCCGTGGAAAATAGAGAACTTGGTTTTCGCTACGAGGTCGTGTATCCCGTGACCGAGCTCGTGGAAGAAGAGCTGGACCTCATCATGGCTGAGTAAGCTAGGCTTAGTGGAGGTAGGGCGTGTAAGATTGCAAATGAGAGCTGTAGCCGGATACTGTCGAGTTCCGTCTGGTTGCTCAAAGCCCTGTTCGCAAGTCAGCCAAAAGTATCCAGATTAATTTTCTCTCACTCACGCCTTGTAGATTCATGTTACACATGCCGCCATACTTCCCAGCTCGTGGGAACAGGTCCAGATACAAGTAGCCAAGGAATGCACCACCTTCTTGCCTGTTGTTCCACACGGCAAACAATCGAACATCTTCATGCCAGACGAGGTCGCTTCCCTGGTTTGTAGGTGACAAACGGCTTCTTTCCTCGCCCGAAAGCTCTTCGAAAACCATACCAAAAAGGTGTTGGAAAACACTCATGACCCCCGTTACTGTCGTATCCAATGAGAAGTATTCGGCAATCGATTGCCGATCAACTGAATACTGTGTTTCAAGCATCTGGCGATTGTAGTAAGCGTAATCCCAGAGGTAAAATTTGTCATCAGCTGGTTCGCCTCTGGCCGCAAGATCTGCGTGCTTCAGCTGCTTCAACCCTTCAATATCACGTTGCGTCCCCGCCGATAGCCTTGTACGTAAATCATCAAGAAAAGTCATCACTGCCTCGGGCGTTTTTGCCATTTTGTCTTCGATTCTGAACTCGGCGTGGTTGCTATAGCCAAGAATTTGAGCTGCCTCTTGCCTCAGCACCATGATATTCTTGAAAATGGGTACGTTCACTGGACACCTGTTCTCGTACGCGGTGAAATAGACACGGCGAGTGTTTGCCGATGTGGCATACTTCAACGTGGTAAAAAGGTGAGGAAAACTGAAGGTCAGCTTTGATTTACCCAGGTTGATGTCTTTTCCATGCTCGAGATCCGCTACGAAGTCTTTAGGAACACCAGCAAGATCCTCTTCTGTTAACCAGACTCCATCTGTATCTTCTCGCAAGTTCCTTTCGAATTCACTGATCTGGCGGACGAGTTGGGCCTGGACGTCTTTGAGGTTGTTGCGATCCTGGTCCGACAAGCCTAGACCATGTCGGATATAGTCCTTGTGATATCGCTCCAACAAACGAAGATCTTCGGTTTGAAGGTTTTCGTTGTCCTTGCGCTTGTAGATAGCGTCGACCAAATTGTAAAGGCCAGTATGCATTTTCGTTTCGATTTCAAAGTCTGCATAGAGGCCTTTGGCTGTGGTAGATGCGTCACGGATCTCGGGATCCGACGATACAGATTCATAGAACTGAAGGATTGGAACTTCGCGTGTCAAAGAATTATGGACAGAGGCAAGACGCAACAGGACGTCCTTGAAGGTAGCAGTTTCCGGTGTGGAGTTCGAGAGAATATCGTCATAGATCGTGCGTGCATGGCTGATTAGCTGCTTCATACGCGTGATAATTACATCTTTGTCGCGTGTGAATACGGGCGGTGTGCTGAGGGTAGATCTGGGTTGATCAATGGCCATGGTGGCAGAGAGGTGTAACACATGAGAGATTTGGAAGATGGATAGAGCGCCGAATAGTCGCTAGAGCAAGCGCAGATTGCACTGGACAGCGCGAGACTGAGTACTGTCTTTGACGGCGTTTGCGAAACATTTATTGACTGTCGAGCTTACAATGTTATATAAACATGCAAGACCATCACACATACGAGTGCCGGCTAAAGTGGTCCAAGGGGCCGGCTCATCCCGACCCAATCATTACCTCATCATTCCACGTAAGATTTTCTCCAACGGGCGCTCGCTCTCTCACCGTGAGTGAATCACGCACTCTGAGGCATTGTAATGCTGAGCTTTACAGACTGGAACAATGATGAATAGTGTTCCACGACCACTATCTATTGGAGCAACTGGACAAGAACTTGATGCGGTCTCAATCTCGGTCAAGTTTCGAATAAACAGATACATGCCTCTAATCGTCCCCAAACCAGAGCTCTTAGAATTTCAAGTGTCAAAACTCATGACCATATAGCGCAGCTTGCCTGCATTTCTACTCAGCTATGATGTGGTCTTTTGGTCTTTCACGACGCCCCTCTCTGCGTTCATTCTTTTGGCGTTCTGTGGCCAGCGCTCTGGATCCGCCGAGTCTCGGGTCAGCGACCAGGTCTTGAGCGCCTCATAATCGCGACAGGTGTGAACGGCTTCGAAATCAGGCATGAATGAGCCCCTATTGTCATCCCATCGCTGTGGAATAACCGTCGCGTCGCCAAAGCACATCAAACTCATCCGCAATATGTCGATGCAATGCTCTGCAAAGCGAACGTCAGCTGTGCTCTGCCACGATTGATGATCCACTGACCAACGTGAGCTTGTAGAGAAGGTACTGCTTCCTCTGTATAATAGTCTAGGTGCATGGCTTTGCGGATCATGTTCTGAAGACGTCAGTCAATATGACCGGGCTTCGTGCGTCTCTGAGACCCACCAAGCAATGAAGATCATGGAACACGGAGATCCTGTCACAAGTCAATTCAACCTTGAAATCAGAACTCGTTTGGTGCGTCGTCACGCACATTCCAAGATATAACCCGCTTTCAGGGTCTAGGTATAGATCATCTCCTACCAGTTGCGTTTCCTCGGGCGTTACAAAGATATCGATTGCTAGACACGTCTTCATCAGCTCGCCGTGCACGAGATCACGAGGGTGCTTGAATTACCTCCCATGAGTTCTTTCCAGGACGCATCGATCTCCGGAGAGGGAGTCCCCACGTATGGTGGATCGGTAATGGGACGATATGCGTTGTGAGTCTCATTGTACTTTATTGCCGAGTTATACCGCACATGTGTATATGTGCTAGATACTTCCTTTCTTATCGGTGCTAAGCAGCGTTAACTCTGGTGAAGATGTTGTTGTTTCTCTGCAAGATCATCGAAGTTGGCTTACCAAATTCTGTGTCTCTCCAAAGGTTGGCCTGCTCACAGGCTCTGAACTCGGTCGTATAGAATACGAGGTAGACGACAAGACACAGAGACACAGTCCATGAGGCCAAGACGGAACAAAACAGCCACCGGGTTACCCTACTTTTGCCGTAGGACATACAATCTTCTTGACTGCTACGAATATGACCAAGCAATTGATCTCTGGACCCTTCCATATCGGCGCTGCATCCCGAGAGTCTTCTCATTGATGGCATGGATCTTGATAGCAAGAAAGGCTCTTTTTTCCTGTAGCCGTACTGCTACCAGCGTAATGTAGCATCTCGTGACGGACATCCTTACGACGCTGACTGTGCTGCCTTACCTCACCTCCTTCAGTTCAGTTCTCTTACGTAAGCCAGCCCCCCATCAATGACTTCCAACCTGGTTCTGGAAGTGACAAGCCTTGGCTGCTCCTTTCACAATTCATCTGATCAGGTCTTATTCCTGGAGTTTGCGAGATCCCAGGCATCACCCCATCGCCGTATCGCCAATTTCTTCCCTTTCGACTCCCCGAAAACTTCAATCATGTCTTCTTGGCCTTGGACGTATACCAGAGTCGACGAGTCCGATCCAGATAAAGATACGCAGAGGCAGGAAATCAAAACATGGCCTTCGACATCGTTGAGGAAACGAAAATGGTCTACACTCATCCCCGGACGTGTGCCTCAGATCATTTTGGCAGTCTGCGTGACCGCTATAACAGTCGCGACGGGAATTTACAGTCTAAGTCAGGCAGGGATCAAATCACACACTCGTCACCACCATCATACAAGTTGTGGCAATTCATCCAAGGAAGCTCTTGCTCTAGGTTGCTCTTTCGATCAATTAACGTGGGCATGGTATCCGCCTCATTGTCCACACTATGCCAATGAAGCCTTTCTCAACGCCGAGCCAGGAAATCCTTGGATTTACTATTCGGATCCTTACAACAAGACTGCAGTCACAAGGGACGAGTGGTATGAGGCAATCGACAACAAAAGACATATTTATGGAGAAAGGAGAGAGCACCTGACACATTGCGTATACATGATGCTCAGTGTAGGCCAGATCCTCAGAGATGGCACTCCATATGCTCCAATACTTGTCAGCTACGGACACTTGGATCATTGCTCAAAGGTGTTATTGGATGCGCTTAGGCAGGATACAAAGTGGTTTGAGATTGAAACACAGGTTCCAAAGATCTCGTACAGCCAACAATGCTGAAGTGTAGTGGTTCAAGCACTGAGTTGGCTTCGGAGGTCAGCAGATGCTTAGACATTCGAAACAAATTAAACGATGCAATCGTGATTTGAGAAACAGGTCAATCATTGGGATTCCTGTACACAGCGTATATATACACTATCAGTCATAACACTGAGACTCATCTTTATGGAACCACAACGGCTCAAATTGACGCTATCGTGCACGAATCGAGAGACTGGTGCCGCACCGCACATGTGAACGTGTTGCCGGTCCACGCAAAGGAACAAATATATTTCGCTCAGACTAACGAAGAGGCTCAACTGCGGTCGGACAATCAGGATACTTCGTCTTGATCACTGTCAAAACACGGCCAAGATCACGCCCAAAATCGGCCATATGATCATGATGCGATTCGCTCCCACCTCGAAGGGAAGACCCGTTGGAAAGGGGTGTGTTCTGTTCCCATGCAAGCAGAAGATCCGAGCAATGATCAGTATGAGCCAAATTGCTAATGTATGAATCCCTCCACGCCCCTGACTCTGAACCTGGCTCGACTCCTGTCTCCTCGACATCCAGGGCCCGATGGAGTTTCTTCCACATGTATATGCAATGAACTGCATGGTATCGGTCGGTCACGAAGAGCTCATCCAATTCTCCTCGAAGAACGACATCCAAAGGTACTTGGATGAGTTCGGAAGCAGACAAGTCATCAGGGGTTGTGGAGTTATACCAAATCCACTTTTCGTGTGCAAGAAACCTTGACGTGAGGTGAACATCGGCACAGCGAACAGGCAACCACGAGAAAGATGACGGATCGAAGATACACTTGCGTTCTCGAGCAGTCTCAGCATTAGATCCACAATTTGACGAAGTAATTTTGACTTCATGCTTCTCATGTTCCTCAGCTGGACTTGAAATAGACATCGGACCAGATCGGAGGAGAGTAACTGTCAAGAAGACGAATAACGCCATGAATCCTGCCACTAAAGGCATAATTCGGCGAAGAAGAATCGAAGTTCTCCATGGCTCGTTACGATCATGACGTAGAAAGGACCGGATAGATCTCAAGCTCTCTTCGAAAGATCCTTCCTTGTCGCGAAGATGCATGTTATCTCGAGGAATCGAGTATGGTGGATTTGCTGGATCCCTGGACCTTGAATACTTGCGGGCTCTGAGATGGTCAGATATGTGTTACTGTAGTGCATATGGGGGAACGATAACATACGCCTTCTCTATTCTGGTATAATGATTCTGGTATAATGACTCTAAGAAGATGTGAAGAACAAATGAATAAGGGGGGCTTCATATCACGCAAGATTCAAATTCTCTGGAGGCCGAGCATCACTGTATGTGTTGGCTACGTGTTCAAATGTTCCGTGGACATCATGAGGTAAGCACCACATATACTAAATATCCGGCCTTGACGTGTCTCACGTAAGTTACGCAGGGGTTGATATCTATATAGCTCCGCCGAATATGGACTCATCACTGATCACGCGTGCACCCACTTGAGTTCAAGAATCTCATCTGAACCCGCAGAACGTATCATTCATTTGTCGAATCCAATATGCAATTCTTGACTTCATTCATTGTTGCACTTGCAGCCGCTACTCATGTAGCGATTGCCGCCCCCACCGCTGTGCCCGAGGCTCAGCTCGAGCAACGTGACCCCCAAAGAGGTGGTACACTCTACGTGATCAGTAAGTTCTATGAACCGGCTCGTTTTGTAAGAGACTGATTTGGGCAGAGAGAGATGAGACCGAAGTCGAGAAGCGCGACCCGCAGAGAGGTGGCACCCTCTATGTCATCAGTGAGTGGTGGAATAGGGATGTTGACAGATCTTGGAACTGATAAAGATTGTAGAAAGAGAAGAGAGTGAAGTTGAGAAGCGTGATCCCCAGAGAGATGGTACACTCTATGTCATCAGTGAGTCGTTGTCCGCAGACATCGTAAAGACTCCTTACTTAACTATATTGCAGGGCGTGAAGCTGATGGCTCCGAAGAGCAAGTTGATGTCAACACTCTTGCTGAGCGTGACCCTATGCTCTACGAGGCCATTGAGCGTATGATCTGAGACTTTGAAGATGATAGTGACTGTTTTGAATTTTTATTTCTTGATATGGAGAAGGAGCGGCACACATATTCAACATAGGGCCCAATCTTGAACAAACAGCACCCACTGATTATGATTACTCGCGCTCAACCATAATTGAACAGCTTTTGATGCAATTTTCCATTCTGTGACAACCTGTGGTGATTGATGACTGGGTAGCTTCGTAACACACTTGGCTTATCTGATAATTTTTTTGCTTCAAGATTGCAGGTCACACACACTGCTACAGCTCCGAGTAACAACAATCCTTTCAGTCGAAAGATATATTACGTGATGCTTGAGCGATGCGATGTTCTGACGTAAACGGTATCCCGTCCAGTCATGCCGGCCAAACACCATTATAAGCATTCTGACTGCTTATTAGAGCTATGGATCTTTTACTTCAAATTTGCACCGTCAATCAACATGCGTTCCGAGGAGGATGCAGATCCTCTTCTAGGAGACGAGAAAGGAACACATGCGCATCAAACGCAGTCCAACTCTTTGCCTTCTAGTATTCCCAAAACCAAAACCTCCAAAACCTGGCTCGACATCTCCAATCCCATCTGGTCTCATTATCTCGTCTTTGTGGTCACGTCACTTCTTTGGGGCTGCGTCTGGATCCTTGTCGTCAGACATGACTCTCACCACCCTGGCGTCAAAGCAAGGCCTTCAGCTCCAGTACTCCACAGCAACCTGACTTCCACTTCCACGTTCACAAACTGTGGCAACTCCACGAGCGAAGCAAAAGCTCGAGGATGCAAATACGACATTTTAAGCAACCACTGGGTCCCAGCTGCTTGCATGGACCAAGAAGCGGTGGCAGAATACCAGTCTGACGGATCCTGGTTCGGTTTTGCGAACGAAAATCGGACGGGACAGTTGACAATCGAGGCTATGGGAGAAACACCGCTCTATTTCACCTCAGTTCGAGACCATATCGTCCACTGTGCCATGTTGTGGAGGAAGCAATATCGAGCCTTCTTTGATGGGCGAGACAGCCTCGATAGTATAATTGTTGATCGCGAGCACACTATGCACTGCTCGGAGTACTTGATGAATATGACGGATGTGGGAACTGATTTCTGGCATGAGCCATTGCACGTGTATGTTGGGTTCGCTGGGTGCCATACAAGACACTAGTTCGCACGATATGGAATGAGCATCATTGTAGTACAGCGTCTTCTAGAAGCCAGTCATAAATTTCCCAAGAAATGCTAGACCTATGAATCTCTCTGTCAGATACTTTACGCTCCATACTTTCCGTGCCGTGCCGAGCTTTCCAATGGACCAACTTCAGATGCGGAGTTTATCTGACCAAGCCATGCTTCGTACGATGCGCATGTAGTGGAGCCTGAGACTGCCCTTACACCCATTGCCTCTTTTGTCCTGTTTCGCTCCGGTGCCATCAGTATCATGCGACAATGGTGAACGTGCTCGTAGTTCAGCATCTCTTCAAGAAGGTATGTACGGTCTCTCAATGAGCGGACCGTGAGTTGCCATGTGTAGACGCAATGTTGTCGGTGGTAGCTATCTATCACATAGGCCACTTCGTGTTCGCCGCGACGCATCTCGTCATCTGGCATCTCCTGTTCCGCGAGCGGGTCTCTGTACCACCTCCATTGCCCTTCTGCAAGGAATTGTTCGGATAGCTCGTGGTTATAGCATCGAGGGGGGACCCATAGCTGCATCATAACATCAAAGACGCAACCTTGGCGTCTCGCGTCGGATGTCGTGTTGCCACAGCCAATGATATCAAGAGATGAAATTGCTGGCTCGCGGCGTTGAAGACTGACCATAGCGAATATGCTCCAAATCAGCACAAGGGTGACAAGGAGAGTGGCAAGACAGATCTTGGCAGCAGCGAAAAATATCCTGGATATCCTGGAGCGGCCTGAGGCTGAGCCTGCCTCCACCGGGTCGCGAGTGCCATCGCTGGTATTGATCTTCTCATATTGATGTGAGATCACCATTATCGATTGTCCGGTAGTTCAGTCGTCGAGATTCCAGGAGGATATTTGGGTGTTGATAACAATCAGAGAAGATGGAACATCAGCGCTGGAATCCAATCAAGTTGTTGGAGAGGTGTTTGTACATAACAAATTGCAGATCGACTTGGGTAGAAACTGCGTAGTATGAGGATCTTCCCTGTCTGCAGAGTCTCTGAGGGGTATACTGAGATTCTTACGTGGTCAACTTCGCCGAAAATACGTGCTATAGGAAGGCTGACGTGATGTATTGTGAAAATTGGCCGTGGCGAACAACTAATGCAGGACAATGGACACGTACCCATGCAGCGACATGACGCGATCAGCCATGGCCGTCGAACTGCTTCACTTGTCCCTTGAACATGGCGAGTCTGCAAACATGATGGAGGGGCCTTTATCATAAGCAAGCTGCATATCGATAATCTTTATCGTAAATATGGAAGAGAAAACAAGCTCCTTGAGCACAGACCACTCAACTTCACCTTGCTTTCGTAAAAGCTTCTCCTTCGGCCAAGGACTCAATCAGGGTGATATCTCTCTTTAGAGACTCCATGCCTTTTCTCAACAAATCACTTCTTGAATCACAAGCATGCAAGCAAGTATCCTTGATGTTGGTGTTGACCTCGCCTGCGCAGGCGCTCTCCACGCCAAGATATTTAATATAAAACGACTATGATAACATTGCTTGTCCGTTCATTAGCCGGCAGCCATAACCCCTCCAGGATCACTGAATGCTCGTCTAAATTGGTGGGGACATTCGAGCATGCAGGTGGTCGGCTACATTATTCGCCTGACGACCCTATCACCTAGCAGTGCTTGATCAATATCATAGGGAGTCGGGAATCTAAAGCTGTTTGAGCCTTAGCGGCCGGCGTCACCTTCTAATGGGGTTAGTACAAGCCGGGACGTCCTCATCAAACACAAGCTTTGCCAATTCACGGGTTCTCGCCGCTCTTGTGTTCTCGAGGACTACCGCATCTTGTGAGATACTTCTCTGTGTAAAGTGCTGTATACAGGAAAGTTCCAGCAAAGTTTTAGGCAAGAACTTTGTGAACACTTCCAGTATCCCACATGATGCCTGTCTATGAACGATAATTCATACGAACAGAGTCTGTCAAGACATGTTGGGTGCGGGGTTTGAGCCTGGAGATCGCCGAGGAGGTTCATATGGAATCAATGGACCGTGAAGCTGTAGAGTGCCTCACTGAACTCAATTGCGGCACAGTAGGTTCCGATTCAAGGTTAAACCGCACCTTGATACCGACAGCACGGGTCCCGGTGGGTAATGGAAGAGACGAGACCGCTTATATCCTGCACCTCTCGAGATAAGACTTGTTAAAGGCATAAAACGAGTTGAGATACCGGCCGAGAAAGTTGTACGTATAAAGCCATCTCCTGACGCGCTCTAGCCCGAATCAACATCTTGGAAAGTTGAGTCTTTTGATGTAATAGCCCTCCACAGGACTATCAGATTCGGCCTTCGTGCAGACTTTCATCATGAACGGATCGGAATCAATTGGTATGCAAGACCGCAGAGCAAAGAAGAGAATGCAAAATCGTTTGGCACAACGCCTCTATCGTAGGTCAGAGCATATTCGAGGCCCGCGTCACGATCACTGACCAAGACTGCAGGTCAACGTATGAAAGAACGTCTGGAAGACATGAAGTCGAGGTTGCAGAGTCATGAAGAGGCAGTATCTGTCAGAAGGCCTTCATCCGACACCTCGACCCCAGCGAACCAGCAAAGTGAGGCTTCGAACAGCCACAATGTAACCCATCCAACTTTATTGACGGGTGATGAAGGCATTGGAGATGTGCTTAAGGCTTCAGCAGCGAACGAACCGGAAGAAATAGCGTCTCCACTCCAGGACAAACATCACCAAGGATTCATGACCCCCTCAGTCCACAAGTCGAGTCAAGGAATTTCCATTTCTATGGATACTATACTCCCTTTCATGGACGGTGGCGTTCACATTGATAGAAATATCTACTCTACCGTTGGCTACGACGGTGGCAACACTGTTGGCGGCATGGTAATGCCGACTAATTTCTTGGAAGCCAATAGAGATAAAATACACAACTTCGGGGACAGGACCGATGACTATGTCACAGACAGCTCGAGTGGTACTTCTAACCACAGAGTGATCGACTCGTGCTCTGATAATGAGAACGAGACCCAGGAAACCTCTCCAAGCACTAGTCCAATAGGATCTCCGTTGTTACTTCAGACATGTCTAAGTGAAACGGCAAGATACCTTTTTCCTAGCACAGAGATGCAGGACATGGAAATGCTACACAAGATCCCTGTCGAATACGACTCGTTCAATAGTAAGATGATTCTGAACCATACCTCATCAGTAAGATTCTGATTCTGGCATAGCAAAGATAGATCACGAGGGCTGGAATACAGATACATCACAGGATATTCATTTTTCGAAGAGCGATGTAATGGCTATAGCAGACGTCTCCAGGCATGCCAGAGCAGTACAGTTGCAAGGACAAGAAGCATGCCTAACCACGACCACTCCGGTCAAAGCAGCTATCACAATGGCTTCGTCTCAGATTGATCCCGGGAGTGTCTCAATAGCACATGTGTCAGCAGTTGAGGGGTCAAGCTCATTCGAACACACACTGAAGCACAGCAACGACCTTGAAGACCGACTTGAACAGATTATTGAGCAAGCCAAAGCGGTTGGCTTCGACGACATTGAGTCTGTGTTCAAAGCTTACTATACAGCTTCCATGAACGAAACCTCGCCTTTGTTCAACGATCAGCGTCTCAGCCGACACCGACGCTTGCCAGGTCTGTTGTCAAGTCTCCGCGAATCTGCCAAAACGTGGCGAGAATGGGAGAAAAGGGGATTCCGCGAAGAGATGCTTCGAGGGGCCGAAGGTGTTTTGGTGGAAGAGTACAGGAGTTTCGAGCGATATGGCTCCTCGAAACACCCTTCGAGCGACGGAAAATTGTCATGTGGCAATCATCATCATCAAAAGTCGTCAACGATGGATAGCATGTCACGTATGTTCCAAGACGAGGTAAGTGGAACGCATGCCACGATCGATCAATTGAATGTTACTGAGACGTTGTGCATCAGCTTCCAAACCTATACACACTACTTGGTACGCTATCTGCTGAGAATATTCACCTTCCACCACGAAGTCGCTCGCAAGCCATCTTTTCCATGATTTCCACATTGTCATCATGCCATTGTACCTAGTTCGTCAGATATCAGGTGAAATGGATTGAACAAATTTCCATGTGACGGGATGTCGAAACCATCTTTGCGACAAAGTGCATCGTGACCCATGATCCATAATGTACACGAAGGAAAAGTCTGTTGTTTGAATTGGGGGGAGGCTAGGATGGAGTTTTTTAAAGGCCATGTTAGAAGCAGGCAAGCAAGAGTCTGCTATCACGACGTCGGTCCCTGTCGGTCAGAATGAGACAGGTTCTGATCCAGGATAGTCACTCCGTTACTGTACCTCGATAGCAACGAGTCTGGCCGAAATCAGCGTACGTGGTCAGACATGCGTCAAGATAACGTGGCTGCTTATTACGTGTGCTAGCAAGTCATGCCTCACATCATCCGGGTAAATTGTTTAATCTCTGCATCAGGTCATTGCTATCTCGTAAACATATCATACTCTCCGAAGTTGTGAGAGTTTGGGAGATCTGATCCGGTGATACAACGAGTCGTTGGATACCCTGGCTTTCCTCTTTTTATCGCTCCTCATACTCACCACACCAACAGCATACATGCTTCCAGTCCTTTCACAGGTGTTCGATGTAGCTGTTTCCACGAGCATGGTTGCTCAATACTCGAAGGTCGAGGCTCAAGATGCTGACGACGAGAGTGGATCACCATGTCGTCGTTCAAGATTGAAGTCTCTTGTGCTCTACCCGCTCTTTTATCATTTTCTCGTTGCTGCCACATACATCACTGTTGGTTTTGCCTCTTGTGTTTTGCTCTTTCGAAACACGAGGCCATCGACGGGGATGTCGAGCCCCGTACCTTGGGGTACTTATCAATCGATCCTTCTTGGATGTTCCCAATAATTTGACTGACGAGTTGAACAGCCGCGCGAGATGTAAAGATAGAACAGATGTGGATGCCCAATGATACATTCAATCCTCCTGGAGGTCGCACAGCCGAGAGCGACAGAGCTTGGAATGAACGACATAAAAGTAAGGTGACCTTGCCTCATCAGTGCCAGATCGAACTTATGATGCTGCAGGATACGTTGTCATTGAACATCCGGAACGATATGGTCTTGAAATTTCTGCGAGCGCTCCGAATTCGACCATACTTGACGCTCAGATGTACTCGGTTTCAAGCTTCCACCAATTCCATTGCCTGTGAGTATGCCTATTGGGTCGTAAAGGAGCCGAAAGTGACGTTCTCATACTCTAGGCGTCTGATTCGCTACTCTTGGTATGAGGCACTCAAAAGAGGTGCCAATGTTCTCGAGGATGCGTCCGGCATACCAAACTCACCGCCCATCAAGATGCTGGGCACTCACGTAGATCATTGTTTCGACTTCCTTCGTCAAGCCTTGGAATGCCATGCTGACCCTGCGCTTGAGCCTTTCGTAGAAGCTAACGGTGTGCCGCTCCTGCATGGCTCAAGTGGTTGGCGTACGAAACACATGTGTCGGGACTATAATGCCTTGTTGGATTGGGTTAATGAGCGAAACATTCCCTCATTCGAAGCTGATTTTTCGAATTAGACGGCTAGCTAGATACTTGTATGTTGTGAGGAAGCAACGACCCGTTGTAGAGATAGAGATATCCTTTGGAGCCGATCTCGCGCTGACCTACAGCTAAGGTTGCATGACTTGTCAATGTTTTAACATGGCATGTATTGACGAGCAAAAGCTGCACTTTTTGGCAGAATCTGCGACATGAGCCAGATGATTGAACGTCGTTATTATGGCTGTCATTGAACAGAGACACACACTGCAAAGCACTACACATAGTGTGACTCTTCGGATACTACAGGCATACAGCCAACCCCCAGACGATCAAAACAATGAAAATTGTTGAATGTACGTCAAGGAAACCAGTTTTCATCCATTGTTTCCTTGATAAGTTCCACCAGTAAGAGGAGCTAGGATCATTCACAAGCTAAGACAGGCAACTCCGACAGAGTGGTGGCATGTCTCCCAACGCCCAATCTCATTGGTGCGCCATCAAGCAAGCATGTAAATATGCTATCTCAATAACGACATGCAAAAGCAGCACCTTGATTCAAGGAAAGCGTTGAAAACATCAGCTGAGATGAGGATGGGATACCACTGTAAGATGAATCACGACTTGCGTTGAGGATTGCGAGGTTGTGACAAGATTGTGGGCAAGTAAAGGCATGATGAGACACAACAATCTGATTACATCCAAGGGCAGGATCTTGTCACATAGGTAGATCTGGTTGAGTGAAGAGTAGTTAGCTCATCGAGTAACCCCAGTATGCCAACACTTGGCCATGTATGGGGAAGCGCTGATAAACCGTCATGCATATATGCTCGAGACCAGAGGAGGTTGATCATGAACCTGATGCATGATAAGAGTGGCACCTGAGGGGTTTTCTCTCGTTGGAAGGATCAGTGACCAATGTCATGCTCGACTGTCCAACGTGAAGAGATTCCGTAATCAGTGTTGGGCAGGCTGCATGGGTTCTTTTGTGTGTGTGCTGCTAAGTTGTGCGTTGAGATTCCGGACACAAGTTTCTGGGAATCTGGATAACCGCGGATAGCAGCGGCGGGAATGGACAAGGCAGCTCGATAGCAACGGCGCCCATTGGCTCGCAACAAATACTGTTTCGGGCATGGTCAGCTAGTTTCTCGGGAGTATCCGTGTAGACCCTCGATTTCTGGAAACATGTAGATCGTCAAGATACAAAGGCCGAATTGAACGCCGAGATGACGAGCCAATGGCACCATGACAAGCAAGACACGTCTTTGGACGATGGTGAAGAAGACATATGTCAAGCGCGTGTATTTGGTCATCAACGAGCGTTTGCTGGGAAGCAAAGTCTGAGGTGACACGCCTTGTGCTCAACTGACGCTAGCCTCCGCACGACAATGCTTGGCAGGTCAGCAGGCTAGAGGGTAACCAGATCTCAGACAAGAGCCGCGGCAATTGAGATTGGAATTGGAAGCGGAAACATGGACGGACAGTGGGATATGAATCATGAATGAAGGAAATAGATGGTCAACCCCTGATCGGCTGGGATGTCTTTACGAAAAAGAAGCAAAGAGAGATTTGCGGTGTCTGGAGGCTTCTACGCGAGTTGTCTTTACGTGTTTGCAACGATGGACCTCGGGATTAGCGCGTGGACTTCGGACACAGGTTTCTAGAAGTGGTGAAGCGATCGGCAAGAGAAGGCCGGATGTTTCGCGTGCCATGGATAAAGTCAAAAATGCTGGTGGCAAAACTGGCCAGCTGGCGATGGAATGTGGTGGTTTTGAGCGATTGAGATGGGGTTTGGTGCTATTCTTTTGATCAAAAACTGAGTGGACGAGTGGAGGTAGTGTACAATTCAACAGGCAGGTTGATGCAGGTACAACAGGGGTGGTGCAACGGATGCGAGTGGCAAGGTGATGCAACAATGTAGCGTTGGAATTGGTTGGGGCGATGAATTCTGGCCCTTGGGCGTGCTTTCCCCACAGCATTTGCCTCGTCTGTCAGGCCATGGCACTTTATTCAAAAAAGCTGCTGTTTCCTTTCTCTCTTCCAGCGCCCTCCAATCCCTCCAACCCCCACCCCTCGACACTCGTTTGTTCGAAGGAGGCTCTCGCATCCGCTGCACTTGCTGCCATCTGCTCCTGTGCAACATGCCTTCGCACCAGCCCGCCGCCGGCATGATGGCCGTCGACCCTGCCTACAAGTCGTCGCAGCCTTCGCCCATGGCTTCCAAGGACGAGCCCAACCGCAACAAGGCTTACGACCCCAAGAAGTGAGTGCAATCCATCTTCGGCGTCAATTGACAATCTGCTGACCTCGATCCTCGCAGGCCTCACATCACCGACACTCCCTTGACCAAGGCCAACTGGTACAAGCACGTCAACTGGCTCAATGTCTTCCTCATCGGTGGCATTCCCCTCATGGGTCTGATCCAGGCCTGGTGGACTCCTCTCCACCTCTACACCGCCATCTGGGCTGTTGCCTACTACTTCGCAACTGGTCTCGGCATCACTGCTGGCTACCATCGCCTGTGGGCACACACCTCGTACCAGGCCACTCTCCCTCTCAAGATCTTCCTCGCCGCTGTTGGCGGTGGTGCCGTCGAGGGCTCCATCAGATGGTGGGCCCGTGACCACCGTGCTCACCACCGTTACACCGACACCGACAAGGACCCTTACTCTGTCCGCAAGGGTCTCCTCTACTCTCACCTCGGCTGGATGATCATGAAGCAGAACCCCAAGAGAATCGGCCGCACCGACATTTCCGACCTCAACGACGACCCCGTTGTCGTCTGGCAGCACAAGAACTACCTCAAGGTCGTTTTCGGCATGGGTCTCGCCTTCCCTACCCTCGTTGCTGGTCTCGGCTGGGGTGACTGGCTCGGTGGCTTCATCTACGCCGGCATCCTCCGCATCTTCTTCGTCCAGCAGGCCACCTTCTGCGTCAACTCCCTTGCCCACTGGCTCGGTGACCAGCCATTCGATGACCGCAACTCTCCTCGTGACCACGTCATCACCGCAATCGTCACTCTCGGTGAGGGCTACCACAACTTCCACCACGAATTCCCCTCAGACTACCGTAACGCCATCGAGTGGCACCAGTACGACCCCACCAAGTGGTCCATCTGGACCTGGAAGCAGCTTGGCCTCGCCTACGACCTCAAGCAGTTCCGTTCCAACGAGATCGAGAAGGGCCGTGTTCAGCAGCTCCAGAAGAAGATTGACCGCAAGCGTGCTAAGCTCGACTGGGGAACTCCTCTCGAGTCGCTGCCAGTCATGGAGTGGGACGACTACGTCGAGCAGTGCAAGAACGGTCGCCAGCTCATTTCCGTTGCTGGTATCGTCCACGACCTCGGCCAGGACAAGACAAGCTTCGTCAACGACCACCCCGGTGGCAAGGCCATGATTCGCTCTGGTATCGGTAAGGATGCCACCGCCATGTTCAACGGTGGTGTCTACTTCCACTCCAACGCCGCTCACAACCTGCTCTCCACCATGAGAGTTGGTGTCATCCGTGGTGGCATGGAGGTCGAGATCTGGAAGAAGGCCCAGCAGGAGAACAAGGATGCCTTCATCGCCAAGGACTCGAACGGCCAGCGTGTCGTCCGTGCCGGTCTTCAACCCACAAAGGTCTTTGAGCCTTCTGCCACCGCTGGCGCCGCATGAAGAGATACCCTGTCAAGGTCTACTGCCTGAGACAATTTTGTTTCGTCGTTTTCGTCTTTCTCGCCTTTTCAGCGATCATCACTGTATATTTGGTAGCATCCGCGTCTCATTTTCACCCCCTCTCGCCTTGACAAGAAGGCGCCTTGGCTTCTGGTTTGGGTTCATCACGATCGCTCTAGACGCGTCTTGTTGCACACTTAGATATGACTCTAACTAGCGAATACCTACAATACCCCATCATGGGTTGTCTATCTTCGGACGGACAAATAATGTCATTTACGCCTCTACACCATCAAATCCCATTTGCTGTCTTTTTAATGTGATTTGGTGCTCGTATCGAAACAGTGGACTTGTGCTCGTAGCAAGAATAGCTCATCAATGTCGTGTTTGTCACTTTCAAATCAACAGCATGGATTCAGAGGCGGACAACCCTCGATCTCGAGAATGGCATGATGACGAAGGGAATCAGCATGACCATCACAGTGGTCATCGCCCCAAGCGTCCTGTCTATGCTTCTCCACCGCTAATCACTATGTCTGCTGTCAAATTAACAGATGTGCAAGATGACTGTTCAACTGACCTCGTGCCTGGTTGCCTGAATTTTTGTTTTAGAACGTCTTGCTGCTGCAGCACGAGATCTCTTTCCCCATTCAATCTCCACATAACCTTATCGGATGAGCTTTTTGCTTTTAATTTCCTTTTCTTTTTTTTCCTCCTCTTGTTTACATTTGTTTCCTTTTGCTCTTATTTCTTCGCTCATTTGGTTGTTTGGGTCGGGCAGCTTTCGGAAACAACCAAGCCTGCAATTCACTTCTTCTAATAGCATTCGATATCTGGGTCGGTGAGAAAAAAAAAATTAGGATGCGCTTCAAATTGGAAAAAAATCTTTTTTTGCAAATTTCCCCAAAAAGTTTCGTCTTTGTTCTCTTCTCTTTTGACCGCTTTTGTCATGAGTAAAGAAGAGTATTATTATCAAATTTCCCCAGTTGCTTTAGGGGGGAGAGGGAGACGAAACGCCGGTGTGGAAAGTACTCGCTCTCGACTCTCGGTACCACTTTTATTTTCTGATTTTGTCGATTCGACAGTAAAGTGCCGATGAGTTGTGATCTCGCACATTCAATGATTGCTGCACGTTTCTTTCTGATGGTAGGAAGGCTACACCGCCGACAGAATGGTTAGTCTGTGATCGTTTTGCTCTATTTGCACGTCTTTACCCTATCGTTGATGAAGGTGAGGGAGTGTTCTTTTCTTCCCGATCCTCTCCTTGCCTTTTTCGGTCACTTTTGGCAGAAAAGACCGGTTTGAGATATGGCTTTGGTTTTGCTGTGTGAATCACAACCTTTACTGAGATCAGAGGGTGCCATTCTTCCGACATCCGAGCCACTGGACATCAATTCGATGCTATCAAACGAGCTCGACCATGCCACTGACAACGACAACACCAATGGCAGCGCGAGTAAGGGAAAAGGGTAGGTCATTGGTCCTGCAGTCAGTCTCCTGATCTCGAGACAACGTCCTTCGAGTTGGTAGGTCTGTCAAGCTCGACAAGTCTTGTGGCTCCGGTCTGTGAAGACAAAAACTGAGTTGGAGCAGAGATGGTAGGCTTCCTATCCATTATAACCTAATGGCTTCATGGGCTGCTCTGTCTGCTAGCGAAGAATTAGGCGTTGGTTCTCAGAAAAATCACTCGTCTAGAGAACTTGTGGATCTGACTGCATCCGTCTACGGCATGACTCGCCGTCTCCTTGGTCCTGTGGAAGAACGAACTCCTAGACTGGACGCCATTCCGGAAAGCTCGCGTCACAACGATCCATGGCGGGTTAGACGTATATTTGACGCTTCGGCAAACGTATCTCGGTAGCCTTTCGATCAAGCTGACCGGACCGAGTGTTGCTTTGTGTCGAGAATGTATCCCGACCATTTCTGGGTTGACGCATCCCATGGCCTTGGGTGCTTGCTTAGCTACGAGGAGCTTTTGAGGAAAGAACTCGGAGCTCAACGCAGGGCCCCATCCGCTTCTAACCGCCAGAGTCGTAAGTGTAGGAAAAGAGGACCGGGAAGAGGATCAGAATCAGAGGACGAGGGCAAGCAAAGTAACGACGGCCACATCTCAAGAAACAGAACTGAAGAGGTATCTATGGCCAACGGGTGGGAGAATCTCAGACGTGAAAATCATGAAATTGAGCGGTGTGAGAGGTACTTTAAACCCAGACGGTCTGACTGATATTATAGATGGCAATGATACTCTTCTTAAGATAGCGTTGGAGTTTTGAAGGAAAGATCATTAGATACCGGATGCTGTACATAGTAGTAGATAGTGAATCAATAGACATGCCATCAGATTCTCCACTTATTCATCAACACATATTGAGAAATTAGCGATGGAAGCATTAAGTAAGTAAGCTCCAACACTCTACTAAAGACCGGATATAAAAAGAGCCATCAGGCAGTGAGCAGCGGCGGATTGTTGTCGAGACAGCTCGTGAATGTTCCATTCTGTTACGCGCATGCGGCAGGTGTTTTCCATGTTTTGCAACCACCAGACGCTTACCATTCCCGTTTGTTTTGATTCTCCGTTTGTGTCTCTTCTATGTTTACTCTTCTCCCTCCGACAGGATCGTCAGTCAGTCGTTTTCCTTTTCCTTCCATCCATGATACGCAAGTTTGTTTGCTACACTTTGCTCAAGCCATCAACCGCAGCATCAACTCCCATCAGCCATGACGCACCAATCATCCAATACCGCTCTCACCAAACTAATCACCATCGACCAAGACTTCAAAAAGGAGCACGCCGCCCAAGTGGTCTCGGAAATCAAGGTATCCATCCCCACTCCCGCTTTTGCTCACCACCCCCATTACAAAACTAAAACCACACACACACACAAACAGATCCTCTGGCCCGACCTCAGAAAAACCGACTTCACCTCCTACGAAGTCTTTGTTCTGGCCCAAGTGCTTCGTCAAGGCAGAGTCCAAGTCCAGTACAGACTCCTCCGCGCCTTCCTGGTCGCGTGGAAAGTCCTCGATGTCAATTTCCCGAGCCTGGATGCCACCAGCCAGGCGGAACTCATCCGCGACATGACTCTCTGTCAGTTTGGCGCTGCTGAACACGCCGAGCCAGTCCCTAGCGATGAGGAAGCGGTCAGCACGCCCGAGGGAAAAGTTGGCTCCGAGGGTCAGAGACAGACGCCCTGTCGCTCGGCCAACAAGGAATTCTCGCCTGGTCCTTTCAAGCTGTTGTTCAAGACGCAGAAGAAATGGGCTCGTCAGCGTCAACTCAGGGTTCTTTTGTCGCAGGCCAAGAAGCCGGTGATGAAGAAGGATGAGCAAAAGGTCGAAGATGGCTGTGGAGGGAGGGAGTCGAGTCTGACTGATGCCGAAAAGAGGGCTTTTGCTCGCCAGAAACTGGAACGTAGACGCAAGCTCAAGGCTCTCAACCTCAAGCCCAAGAAGCGAAACCCTTGATGCCGGATTTACTCCGCCGTTGATACTGGATGATCAGGTTGATTCGGAGAGTTGCCGGCACTTGTTCTTGCATATAGCAGCGGTTCGGAGAACCGTCAAAGGATTGAACTTCAAGGTTCTGGCAAATATGTTCTCCAGGTCAGTAGGCCCAAACCTTGTCTTAACGAGCACGCTGCTTACACATATCTAGCAATAGTAGCTAACAGTGCTGGAAGCGGAAAGAAAACTTGATATCGCAAGAAAAGACTACGCATTGTTGGGGTATATACCTAATCCGCCGCCACGGTCCAAAATGTCCAGAGAATGGAGAAAAAAAAAGGACCGTTTGTTGTGTCAGAACGCCGTCCCGCAACCATGTAAAAGAGTCCTCGCGCTTAGAAAACGAGTCAAGGAGATTAGCGCAGCAAATACAAAAGAAGTACAATAAGTACGCAAGAGCTTTTCTTCGCTCAGGCAGCTTCGAGTGCAAGATATCAAAGAAGAGAGAAAAAAAAAAGAAAAAAAAAAACTCCACGCTTGAGAAATGCATCAAAAAAATTTCATCCTCCCATCTTCCGCCAATAAATTGCTAAATGTCAAAAAACATGACACCTTCAAAGATGCTGTTGCCAGTAGGATCCAAAGACCAATTGCTGTCGTCCTTGTCCAGGCCAGCATTGGCCCCAAACAGGGCATCCCAGCTACAATCAGGAGGCGGGGTAGCCTTATCCTGACCCTCCTTTTTGTTCTCAAAAGTCGATTGGATGCCCATGATCCCCATGCCCAGATCATCTCCAAGGTCAAACTGCACACCAGAGCCCAGGCCGAAAGGATCGCTCTCGAACATGATTTTGACGCGGTCATGCTCGCCAATGTCGGTGGAAGAATTCGACGTCGATGCCGAAGCGCCAGAGTTGGAGCTTGACGGTGTCATGCTGGGAGAAGGGTCGACCGTCCAGTCCATATCTGAGTATTGGGCGACTTCGTCAAGGCCACTCAGGGTCTCACGGACAGATCTCATAAAGTTGTCGTCTGCGTTGTTGTTGTTGTTGTTGTTGTTGTTGTTGTTGTTGTTGTTGTTCCATGTGTTGGGAGAGGTTGAGACTGGTTTGGTTTCTTCTGGGGCAGCTGGCTTCTCGGACGGTGGCATAGAAATGCCGGCTTTTTCCATCATGGTGTCGAGCATGGTCTTCTTCTTGGGTGATGCGGCAAGTGGTTCGTGATCTTCTGAAGAGCGTTTGAGGCCTTGAGGTGTGCGAGCCGCAGCTGGCGGTGTTCCTGGCTTGATGAACGGAGAGGATGTTCCCATTTTGATAGGCTTGCCAGGAGTCTGGCCATCGGCTGTCAGAGCCTCCCTCTTGATAACAGCGCCCGGGCCAAGCGCAGAAGCTTTGTTGGCAGCCCGCTGGTTGTCACTCTTAGAAAGCTTTTCGTTGCCGTCCATATCGACCTCGAAGGCGGCAGCCGCATTTTCAAGGAAGAATTCGAGAGGGTTCTCGATCTGCTTGTGTGTCTCTGCTGTGTGTGCTTGAAGTTCTTCCTCCTTCTCAAAGCCAGTGATATGGAACTCGCAGTACTCGTCGGCACACTTGAACTTCTTCTCAGGTCCTCTTGGTGGCTCAACCTTGGGCTGCATCTGGCGCCTCTTTTCGTCAGGACTTTGCATCTTGATGTTGGGGCTGGGCATGCTGCCAGGAGTTGTGCCCGCATTGGCAGGTGTAGAGGCCGAGCTACCAGGCTGTCCGGTCTTCCTGCGCTTGTTTGCCGGAAGCTGAAGCTTATCGGGTGTAAGTCCTTGGATACTTCCGTCGTAAACGGGCACACCGTGAGGGGATGGATGACTGACAGGGAATGGAGGAGGCACCGCCGAAGTTGGTGCTGGAGGTGGTTTCGATCGGTCGCCACCCTTGGATCCAGATCGCGCCATAGCTGCCGCAGCTGCTGATGGCGCTGGTTGAGACCTCGCTTGTTGGTCCTGGTTTTGCTGTGCTTGCTCTGGAGAAGAGGTTGCCTTTATTTTCTGCAAGTGATTGAGACATTGCATGATGAAAGCGCGAATTCGGCCTTCGGCTTCTCCAATCTGTTGTATCGACAGCGAGATGAACTCGTTAATATTGCCGTCCAGCTTCATCTCGCCCAGAAGCTTGACCCTCTCGAGACAGACACTGCGTACGATTCGATCATTGGCGAAAGTCATGGCCGTAGGTAGCATCTTGTCGAGCTTGACAATCATATCCCGACAGCCTCGTAGCTTTGCAACCACCTCATGCAGGCTAGTTTCAGTCACTGGCTGAGGAGGACCCTTGCGATAGGCCGCCTCTGTTTCTTGAATGATGGCAACTAGTCTGGCCCTCTGTTGTTGTACCTTGATCTGTGAATTGGCTTGCACTTGAAGTTGCTCACGCTGAGGTTGTGTCATTGGTGCTTGTTGCTGTTGTCCCGGAGGCTGTACGTCTGATGCCTTCTGAGACTGATTGGTTGATGACTGGGCTCTCTTCAAGGCATCCATCTGCATCTTTTGTTGAAGCTGGAGCATAGATTGTTGCACAACCAAGCGCTGCTCCGGGGGCATGTTCTTAATCTTATCAGGATGCATGTTCCTGAGTTGCTCGGGATCGATTTGCATCGATGGCTTCTGATTCTTCTGCTGCTGGTTGTTTGACGGCGTAGGTCGTTGAGGTGACTGATTCGGGTTCGGTATCTCGACAACTTCATCATTGAGACCCGGTCGCTTCTGTCCTTTTTGGGTAACATTGTTCTGCTGTTGCATGTTCGGTGGCTGTTGGGACCGCTGGGGCTGCATAGGGGCTGATTGAGGACCCATCTGAGGCACAGTCGGAGCCATGGGGTTTGGTGTAGGCATACCCTGGGGGACCGACTGCTGCTGCATCTGTACTTGTCGCAAGGCATGCATGGCCTGTTGTGCCATGGCAGGGTTGGTCTTTTGCATAGCCTGGTATTTAGATTTCATGATGGCTTGTCGCAGTTGTTCCGATGACAAAGTCTGCGCCGCGGGGAACCTGGCCTTGAAAGCCTGCACATCTTGTTCGGTTATAGCAAGAGGCGAATTCGCCATGTTGAGGTTCTGTAGGGGTGCGTTCATGTTGGGCATACCTGGGCCCGGGCCCATCTGTGGTTGCTGTGGGACCATTTGAGCAGGAGGGGCTTGATTGGAGTTTGGACCAGCGCCCACGGGAGGCTGACCAGGCATTTGGTTTGCATTGCCGTTAGCATTGTTCGCCGCCATCTGCTGTTTCTGACACACGACTGCCTGGATACGGCGAACCTTTTCCGGGACATCCGGAGGCAAGTTCTGCTGGTTGTGCTGGATGTATTCTTTCAACTGGCCCCATGTTTTGATAGTAGGCGGTACTGAGCAGATGTCGTTAAGCACTCTTGGAGGGAAAGGTCGCGCGTCCCATTCACGCTGTCGTTGCATCATCAGCCTTTGTTGGATCTGTTGCTGGTTTGAAGCTCCGGGCATGCCCATGGCCATTTGCTGCTGGGGGTTCAGAAGTGCTTGAGAAGGCATGTTCATAGCAGCGTTCATGGGTTGCTGGCCCATGGGTGCTCCAGGAGTCATGCCGTTCATCATCATCTGCTGTGCTTGCTGGATTTGTTGAGCTTGTTGGTTTGGTGGTTGTTGTTGTTGTTGTTGTTGCTGTTGTGATGCACGGAGTCTTTCGATGATGCCGCGTTGTTGCTCGGGGGGCATAGCCTCAATTTTGGCCTTGACATGGGGTGGGAGAGTCACTCCGGGTGGGATCTGAAGATCTTGCTTGGAATTAGGGAACAGATTGGGGTTGTTGGCAATCTGCTGGTTGAATTGAGCCATCATCTGCGGGTTCATCTGCTGGTTTTGCTGAGCAGCAGGCTGAGGTCGAGATTGGGGAGGGGTTTGAGAGGGTTGGCCAGGAGGAACCATTGGCCGGGTGAGCATAGACATGGCGGGGCTTTGCTGAGGTGGTTGAGAGGTGCTGAGCCCGCCAGGCTGACCTCTGAGCATTTGATGCTGCGCTTGTTGCTGAGCGGCATTGCGGGCCTGAGCTTGGGCTTGAGCTTGCTGCTGCATCTGGGTATTGCGCAACTGTGCCTGGGTCTGCTGTTGTCGCTGGGCCATCATGTTTTGAATCTGCTGCTGGTTGTTGGGCATGGCAGGCTGCATGTTCATCTGACCCATGTTTGCCATGTTAGCAGCTGCCGGGTCCATTGCCATACTGTTGTTGTTGTTGTTGCTGGCTGGTACGACAAGTTGGCCTTGATCGGCCATTTTCATGGCGTCCGCCTGTTGGCCAGCGAAGGACGAAAAGTCTATGGGCACGCCAGCTTGCTGCGATCTCCTCATTTTCTCTTGCATATACTTCTTCATGGCAATGCTGTGGAAGTGACGGATGATAGGATCCTGGCCCTGGCGCTGAGCCATTTCTCTTTGCTGAGGCGTGTACGAGGCAATCAGGCGTTGACGCATCATGTTCCGTTGCTCTTCGGGGACCTGGTTCATCAGACTGCGGGCGAGATTGGCGATTGTCTTTTGTTCGTCGGGCGTGAAGGCCTGGCCTTGCGGGTTCTGCGGTGCCTGTTGTTGTTGCTGCTGCTGCTGCTGCTGCTGTTGTTGCTGCGGCGGCGGCGGCTGCTGCTGCGGCGCTTGTGGTGGAGGTTGTTGTGGTTGTTGCATGTGTGGTTGCATGTTCATCTGACCCATCATCTGCGGAGCGATGGGCATCTGAGGCGCCATGTCGCCTTGGTGAGAGCGGCTCGGTTGCATTTGCATGCCCATGGCTTGTTGCTGTTGCTGTTGCGCCTTGATTCGCTGTTGCTGGGCTGCGTTGCTGATTTCGTTGAGTTTCTGCTTGATACCAGCCATCCATTGTTCCTAGACGACGAGTAAGCACACGGGGGCGAGGAGAGAGTGACGGGCAATCTGCAACGCACCTCAGACGGGCTGTTGGCAAGAATCTGAGCCTCGAAGCGCATGGCGACTTGGACGGCGCTTCCTAGATCGGTGTTGCTGTTCAGCATGCGCAGTGCTTTGACACTGGTTTTGTAGCGTCAGTCTCGTGGCCAGCGAATGCGCAGCAAGTTGTCGGACTCACAGGTTGATGATGCACGCGGCCCGAGTGTGAGGGTTGAAAGCGGCCTGCCAGCCGTTCTGGATGGGATTCTTGCAAAGTTCTTGGACGATCCTGCCCTGAAGTTCCTGGACGTCGGATTGAGGCTGCGGCCTCTGCTGCTGCATTTGCATGCCACCTCCCATCATAAAAGCGTTCGGATCCATGGCGACGGGTGTGCTGAAGCGACGGCACAGCGGCCGGAAGGAGAGATGAGAATTGTGGTCCTGTCAAGCATACACGACGGAGAGGAGCGAGATAGGAGGGGTCGTGTCGAGGGGTCGTGTCGAGTGTCGAATGTCGAGTGTCACGAGGGCGGTGGAGTAGCACCAGGTCGAACCAAGGCAGATGACGCTAGGTGAGCAGCCGGTCCTTCGTCTATTGGCCAGGGTAATCCAAGATGCGATGTAGGAAGCAACAGATTTGTGTGGGCAATGCTGCTGACTGTGCTGTGCTTTGCTGTGCTGTGCTGTGCTGTTCTACTGGCGAACAAGAGACAAACGTAACCAAGGATGCACGCTAGATGCGGTTCGGATGGTCAGGAAAAACACGGCTGGATGCTGCAATAATGGCGTTGCTCTCTTGGACTCTTGAGCGCACAGTCGGCGTAAGAGTCGACTCGCAGAGGTTTGCGAGAGTGAGAGAGAGTGACGGACAAGGGCGAAAGGCTCCGCTCAGCAAAGCGAGACAGGTGAGCAGCGCTTGTCACGGAAGTTACGTTTCTGGTGTTGGTCGAAGACCTAGTATAACGGCCGTGCGCACGCCGCCCTAAAATCGTCTGCAGGGGTCCCTCTGACTTGGTGCTCGAGACTGTTGCAACAACAAGAACAAAGAAATCCCTGCTCGTTTCTCTTCGACACAATCCCGTCGACCACATGCAACCACTCACTTGCCCATCTCCCTTTCCTCCTGTTTTTGCTCGCTTTTTGACGTCGATTCCGACCGACAAGGCTCCAATTAGGAGCAGAACAGCCACCAAGACTTCCGCATGGCTTGAACTCTGCACGACGCCACTGCCATTTTAGTCCGACAGCTTGCTGCTCCTTCCCATGTCACAAGCACGGGGTGCCTTCACTTCGCTTCTCAAATTGTCGAGTCTCTACTTGAGCTAAACTCTCATTCATCTTGCTGCAGTGAGCAACATCATCATCTTCGTCACTGTGTGTCGTCCGCACCATTGCGAACACCGCTTTTTATGATTCGCGAAGGTTTACGGGAAGCGCGTCGACTGTTCTGATTTGACTGCCCCAAACCTCCGAACAGATCGTCATCCGGCTCCATCTGCCATTTTTGTGGCTTGCTGGGAGCCGCGACCCTGTCTCGCCCTCCACCTCTTGCCCATTGGCTCTGGGCCAGGCGCAACCATCTCGACAATCTCCCGCTGTCAGCCCTTGGGCATGTTTTATAGCGAAATGACCGCGCCATGCCCATTCGTTTCATCGACACAGAACACACGCTCGTCTGTTGGTCTACACAAATTACCACTTCTCTTCCAGCTCTGAAGCGCCCAACGGTGTTCGGCAGATTGACCGGTTTTAGACAGCGTAAACCAAAGGGGTTTTTAAGTGTCACCGTGCCCAAAAGTATAACGACCGCCGTTGTCAGCCTCGCGACGCTCGATCGTGCTATAACATTCATCTTTCATCTATCCAGGCCGCCGTGGCAGGTTCTCACGAGAGTCTACAAACCTCGAGATCCCATGGTCTTTTGCTGACTTGACTCGAAGAACTATCGACGTCAGCAAATGGCTATCAGTCCTGTGTATGCATCATGAACATGGCTCTCATTGTAACGATTTGCTTTATAGGTTTCCAAGGCACGACTTCGGCCGTGGAGCAAGGCGGCTCTCTTTTGACAGCTAACGACTGTCGAACATCCGTCAATGTCCACCTTTCGTTACTGACTAGGATCTTCTTCCCTTCAGGCCTTCGCAACATGACCAATTCCAGCGTCCCTTTTCATGCCGGAATGTCCGGATGACGATCCCAGAGTGATCATCTAGATCACGCGGCCGTTCTTTCGCCTTGTTATGCATGCGGGATCACTTCGAGCTGCTGGGTAAGCACCCACGCTTGCATTCGCCCAAAGCACGTCCAGGTGCTCACCTCTCCAATGTGCTTTAGCGCTTTCCCTTCTTCTTGGTCTTCTTTGACTTGGCCTTTCTTCTCCGCTCACGGGCGTGCCACAAAGCAGCACTTTCGGCTCTTGCGTCTTGATACTCTTTTCCTTGCTGCGAGTCGCATGCGTGGTCTTCAGCGCCTGCAGTTCCCTCTGGCACTGGCTTGTCCAGCTCGCCGTCCTTCAATTGCGCGTCGTCTGGTTGTAGGTATTTCTCTGTCCATCCCTTGATTATCGCAGCGTCTTCTTTGAGTGAACATAACATCTTCTTCATCACAACAAGTCTCCTCGAGTGGATGTTACAGATGTCTTCTTCATTAGCAAGAAATCTGTCTGCATCGTCCGGAAGCCACTTGCGAGCGACATCTTCGCCAATAGCAGGATACTTCAGACGAACCGCATACAAAACCGTTGCAGAATTGACCTCAATGATCGCTTTGTCGTAATCTTTCTGGATCAGATCAAGGTAATCCAAGCAACGGAGACAGCCTTTGTGCAGTTTGGAAATTGCTTCGTGGTGTGCTAAGCAAATCTTCAGTTTGTCATGGAGTTTGTTACGGTTCTCATTGAGGTCTCCAAGGCGTTCCAGTAATGAGGTGAGATTGCTCTCGAGGTCGGCTCTGTTGTTGCGGTATATCTCGATTGCTGGATCTCCCTGTTTGAAAAGAATTTCGCGGCAGCGCTCATGTTTTGGTTTGGCGTATTCTTCTTCGACCATGGCGGTCATTATGGCGTCGGGAATGTCGATTGTATCGATGGCTACATCTAATCAGCTTGTTGCTCTGACCACGTTCTCGTTCTTCTCTGATGGTGTGAAGTGTGAATATTGTAAGGCTTAATGCTTTTCTTAAATTGCATTATGGCGGGTATCACCAGCTCTCTCTCTCTCTGAAAAGAATGATGGCTTGCGATAGCACCTTTTCATCTCTTCTGACGTCGATGGCATCTCTGATATCGGCGAATCCTGGACATGGGAAATCCACACTTACATTTCTGAACATCCTTGGCTTTCTTGGAGACAGATTTGTGCATCTCCTTATCCACTCTCGTCAAGACTTGGTCGAAAGATCTCTCAGCGTCTTCTCTAATCTGGTCCGCGTCGTCGTCATCCAGAGAATCTCGACAATGGCCAGGACCCTCACAGCGCAAATCCGGACACTGAGGAGACTCGTGCTCAAGACTCAACGCAAAAGACTCCTTGACATCAGATTCCTGCGGAGACGAGCTTGCTTTCGAAAGCGGAGGAGATGGGGCCGCCGGCGTGATGGGTTCTGGCGAACATGTCATCGTTTCGTCCTCGTCGAATATCTCGACGAACTTGCTGCCTGGCATGACGTTAGTGGTGAATATGAAGGATTCTGTGGTCAGAGATTTTCTTACTTTTCTGTTGACCCATGGTGGAATTTGAAGGGCGTGGAAGTGATGGTGGAAGATGCAAGAAAGTGAAGGATGAGGTCGGGGAAGTGTTGTGGTTTGCGTTGGTCACCAACCTACGGGACGTGGATCGAGTGATATGGCTTGAATGTCGGGAAAGAACCTACCATTTCGAACCGTATGATCGGATCAATTGATTTCGTTGTGATGTCGAACGTGTTGGGGCTCGGGTGGTTGTCCGGGACAAATTGTCGTGGCTCCTTTCACATACCTTCTTTGTAATGAGTCAAGAGCACATGTGGTGTGGACGTTCTAGGTCGATGGCAAATCGAAACATGAGTCCTGTCTGGGCAAGGTCGGTGACTTTCACTTGCAACCATTCGTACGTTGATATCGAAATAGATTCAAGGGTTAAAGGAGAGGGAGAAATGTATTGCATGTCGGCGATGACGAACCCAGAACTGCTGTTGGGCTGTATACCTCTGCATATCAAGATGTACCGAGATCATGTTTCCTTGAGGGCATCATGATCTGCCTACTGATGTTTATGCGTTTGCTTGGTACTAAGACTGCAAGCAAAGAAGGAGCTTCCTGTGATGTCACGTAAGAGGCCTCATTGCCACTTTAGCAGTCTGATTTGCTATGTTGCTTGGACTGAAAGCGGCATGAGGATGTCTATCGAGATATGACAATGCATCGAGGTGGTGGATGGGTTGACACTGTGGGTTGCTCGTGGTGAAGGTGGTCGACGTGGTTGCCAAGCAGACCGGGCCCACCTACCCCACAAATCGGCTCGGCTAGACTTTGCCAATTCCGTACAAGGGGACTTTGTCGAACCAAGATCTCCCAGAAAAAAATAATCTCCATCACCATCAACAATCCACTCTCAACACACGACAATCATGGCAACCAAGCGCCCATACAGTGAAGTGCACCCCTCGCGACGGGAACAGGTCCCCGGCCAAGAGAAGAAACGCAAAGTCAACCCCCACCCGCACCGCAAACTCGAGCCCAAGGCCAACCCCGTCAACCCCATCAAATCGCGGATTCGCAGTCTCAACCGCCTGCTCAAACACAAGGAGAACCTCCCTGCCGATGTCCGCCTCAACCACGAGCGAGAGCTGAAGTCGTGCGAATGGGAGCTTGCCCAAGCCGAGAGCCAACAGCGCAAGAAAGATTTGATTGGCAAATATCACATGGTTCGCTTTTTCGAGCGGCGAAAAGCCGAACGTCGCCTGAAGAAGTTGGAACGACGAGCCAAGGAGGGCGAGCAAGAACTCGATGAGCAAATACACGAGGCCAAGGTCGATTTGAATTACGCCTTGTATCACCCTCTCGACATGGTCTACTCGGCGCTGTGGCCGACCAAGGGAAAGAAAGACAAGGATGGCAACGAAGAAGAGGTCGAGAAGCAAGGAGATCCTGACATGTGGCTGCTTGTTGAAAAGTGCATGGAAGAGGGCAAGCTCGACGCTTTGAGAAATGGCAAGCTGTTGAAGACTGCACCTGCGCAACTCAACGACGACGACACAATCGCTCACAAGGCATCGAAGGATAGGGCCAAGAAGGACAAGAAGGACAAGAAGGCACAGAAGCCCGCAAAGAAGTCCGGCGAGGATCAAGTCATGCGGGAACAAGACGAGGACGAAGACAGCGAAGGAGGCTTCTTCGAGTAAGACTGCTGTGTCTTTGGTTTTGCTGTCGCTGTTACATTCAACTCATTATGCTGTTTATACCCATCATTGCATTCAACCAGCTTTTTGTAAAACCATGCGTTTTCGAGTCGCTAGGCGTGGAACCATTAGACCAGTTTGAATGATGAATCGATTGCAAGTCATGGTGTCTGTTTGGCTGTGCTTCAGCTTGGTGGAGACGCCGAACCTCGATTTCACTTTCTGGTCGCATATGTATCACGACTCTCACAGAAATCGGTAGTCTCTTTTCACTTCGCTTCACAGCAGAATGCATTGATATGCGTCACTCTCTTGCTCAAGCGCTTCTTCTACCGCACGAGCTGTTCATTACGCATATCTTCAACCACGCGTGTCTTTTCCATTCATCACCTTGCTTCCCTCGCTCCAGCACGCAACACATCAGCAGAGATGACCTCTCGGGCAGAGCGCTTTGCCACGCTGCTGGGAACTCCAGCCAACATTTCAGACGCTGACTCTGACGCTGCGCACAAACACAACTTCTGTGACACTGCTCCTACAGGCATGCAGTTTGTCCCCATCAATGCTGTCTCAAAGTTTCCTTATATCTACATGAAGAAAAATCAGGGCGAGACTGTCTCGAAACAGTTCTTTGCCAACGGAAAGTTCTGGGCTCGCGAATGGGATTTGTAAGTTGTTTTTCTTCTTCTTCATTGCAACTTTCGTCCGGTCCACTCCTTTCCTGTTATTTGTTCTCCGTTTGGAGCGTCGATTACCTGGCTGCAACTTCGAGATTTTCTTTTACGAACAGTTGTGCTTTCTCCATGCCCTGGAATTCAATCAGCTCTTGTTGAACACTTCTCGGATGCTTCACCAGAGTGTAACTTCCGGATTGCCAGCATCTAGCCAGACTAACTGCTCATAGGTGGTACATCCAATCACCTTACTACCATTCTGAGCGACCTACGGTCTTCATTCCTCTTGAACAATTTCAGCAATTGATCAAGGATGTGGATGGCGCCTACCCAAGCTATAATGTTTGCATGCCTCAGAATGTCGAAGGCACTCTTATCTTCCCGTTCGAGTACAGCGAACACAGGCTCCTCAGACCTCATTTCTTGGGCCGCTCATCAAGCAAGGTTGACTACGATCGCCTCGTCAGTCAAGCTCCACACTTTGGTCAACTTAGGTCAGGCGAGTCTGAACCCGAGCACATCTCGTACTTCAGACGTGACATGGATGCCGCCGTAGCCGCTGGCAAGAACAAAGCAAAGGCAAAGCATGCCAAAGAGGCCAAACAGGAAGCACGCGCCATCCAGCAGCATAACATGTATCGCCAGGTTGAGCGCACTCAGGTCTCGCTTGGTCTATCACCCGCTTCATCCACCACACCTGATCTCGATGCCATCTACATTGCCGTTGACGTAGAGTCATACGAGCGAGCCCACAACATCATCACCGAGATTGGTGTTGCTACACTCGATACACGCAACATCAAGGGCATCTCTCATGGTGAGACCGGTAAGGACTGGCACAAGTTCATCCGTGTCCGTCACTTCCGCATCAACGAATACAAGGACTATGTCAACTCAGAGTTCGTCCAAGGCTGCCCTGACAGATTCGAATTTGGCGAGAGCGAGTTTGTCAGTCTTGCGGATGCTCCTCGTGTTGTTGCATCATGCTTCAAGCATCCTTTCAGTGCAAAGGATGCTGGACAAGATACCCAATCAGAAGATGAAGAAAAACGCAACATCATCTTCCTTGGACACGACACCAAGCAGGATGTTGCCTACCTTCGCAAGCTAGGCTACGATCCCAGCAACCTTGCCAATCTCGTCGACTTCCAGGATACGGTCGCCATGTGGCGTGCAATCACCGGCGAGACCTCGGCTCGTGGTCTTGCTCACATCCTGTACACTCTTGAGCTCGATTCTTGGAACACTCACAATGCTGGAAACGATGCTGCATACACGGTCCACGCCATGATCGGTATCTGTATCAAGGACCTGCAGAACAAGTCTGCTGGAGATGACAATGATGAAGAAGGTGGTGTCAGCCTGTCGCCTCAGAAGAACGATATCGAGCAGGAGGTCAAGAACATTACCAAGAAGTTTGTCGAATGGGACATGTAGAATGGAAGACATGTATCAGGGGTAAAGATCATGGGCATCCGTTTCAAGTACCACAACAACTTTCTCCCCAAAGGAACAGTAAGTAAGAACGACGAATTACACGAATGATAAGTTTTGGTCCCTTTTTTTTTTTTTTTTTTGCAAGGCCTTGAATCTTTGTACCCCTCAACTGGACGATTTATTGCTTCTTCAGCAGTGAGTTGCTCGCCACCACGTTTCACGACTAATTTGAAGACGCCTTTACAATCAAAGTCGATGTTGACCACGATAATCTCTTCGGTCAAGCCGGCGTGTCATCGTCTTGGAATACCGTTCAATCCAATGAAGAAGGGAAGGATCGACCGTGTCCATATTACGAAAGGGGAGGAACGACAAGTACCATACATTCCAAAAATGGAAAAGAGCGTTTGGCGAACGAGGGAAGCAAGACATACGTAAAAAAGAAATTTGCATACCTGCTAAAAAGACAAGATGAAAAAAACTTGAAGCAGGGAAGCGGGACTGGAACGTCTTTTGATACAAATTTGTTTTGGTATTGTTAAGATTGGGGCGGTCGTGAGACCTAGACGATCTTTCAAGTCTATAAAGTGGGAGAGACAAACTCCCCTTTTGGAAAAAAAAAAAAATAGGAAGAAGCCTTGCCACATCTGCCCTTTAAAAAGAGGCATCCGTCGTACCGTTCGTGTTTGCTTGCAAAAGAAAGAGACAGCCCTCGGACTCCATGGAAATGCATGTAGAGAGCAAACCAACCGACAAATGAGAACAAAAGAAAAGAACAAAGAAATAGAGCAAAGAATCAAAGACTCATAAACCCTTCAAGTCAGCCACGCCTTGTCGTTTTGGTTGTTGCGCCCAGCGAAAGCAAATGAGACCGAGTCTTCTTGACTCATCTGTCTATCTAGTTTATTTTTTGTTTTGTAGAGGACTCTGTCGCCCTTCTATGCACCAACGCCGAAAGAGGAAGAAATATGCGTAAGGAGTGCGTCAAATGGGGTGTAAGGACAGGCTGCCGTCCTAACCCCCAAACTTTTTGTACGTGAAAGGAAAATCATCAAACGCGTAACAGCGTCGAGATGTAAAAGTTGCCTGATTGTTGTCACATCAAGCTAACTTCATCGAGAAAATGAGGTAAAAGCTGCCAGGATCATTGGTGTCATCAAACTGATCGTATCGTGTCTGTTCGAACGCCTGCTATGGGGCTGTCCGCTGCTCCTATGGGCTTGAAAAGCAGCTTCATGTCGAGTGTAAGATCCCCAACGCCATAGGTGTCGTCAATGTCGCCGACGGAGCCAGTGTCTAAGCCGCCCTGGGCGTTTTCATTTGCAACAAACCCTTTAATCTTCTTGAGCAAACCCATGATTTGCAAGAATCGAAGATCTGGAGGCGCCGTCCATTCTGATGCTTTGGTTGAACGTAACAGTGACTGACCAAGGTAGAAGAAATGAATACCGTCTCGAGAGAAGCCGAAACGACGGTAGCCAATACCGTTTTGAGGGTACTGAACCGCTATATCCATGTCCCACATGGTCTTCCACTTGCTCATGGCAAGCTGAATAGATTTGAGGAGAGGCTGTATTTGTGCATTTTGAGCCTGTGGGGTATCTCCAGGAGTGCCAACGTTGCTGCTGCCATCTGAGGCAATCCAATCGTTCTGACCCAGTGGTGTGTTGGGACCGCTTGCTGTTGCGCCATGCCCGAACTGGCCCGTGATGTTCTGCAGGAAGCTCGCGCGCTGGAATTTGCAAATCTGGACCAAAAGTGCATGAATGAGGATGAACTTGGAGTAGATGTTGGTTGAGCGTGGCTGGAAAGTGTAATTGGGCTCCATCAAACCTCTCATCGCACTTCTCATGTCCGGTTGACGGGGTCGTTGACTTCCTTGCATGTTATGAATCTGTTTGGAGGGGCCGTTCAAACCTAATGCATCGCGACATTCTTGTTCGGTCTTGGCTTCCCAAGCAGCATCATCACAAGGTAGTGGCAGACGGAACTCCAACGGATCGAACTTTGGTTCGTTATTGAAGTACATGACGAGAGCGGCATCGAGGAGGAAAAGGGTAAAGGCGACTCTGCTCCGTCTTTCTTGCGCAATCCAAGAAGACCAATTCCATGTGGCGAGGGCTTCTTGGGATATGGGACCAGGCTGATGAAGTACGCTGTAAGCAGCCTGACCGGATCCTGCAGGAGAGATTACGATTTGGCGGGCGATCTCGACAACGCTGTCAAAATTCTTTCGGGCATTTGCACGCTGACCTGGGGTTCCATGCCAGCAAAACAATACCTTGAGCATGTACAAAGCCTGAAGCTCTTCAATGTCGGATTCGAGCGAGCCCAGAGGTTGGCCACCTTCTTGGATCACACCCATGACTACGTTGTGAACTCTCGAGGCGTTCTTGACGGCCTCTTGTACGAGCTCCATCATTCTTCTAACTTGGTACAGGTCGCGTTTTTCGGAGTAGACGGCGCCAATGCAGATGATTGTCAGGACGAGGCCATCGTTGGCTTTGAGAAGGTCGAACGTAGGCATGTGGATGATCGGCCAATGGCCCTGGAAGCTGGTGAATTTCTCGATAAAGTGCTTGATGTTATCAACGGTCAAGCACTTTCTCATCTCGTCGCAAGCGTCATGGCTTGAGGATGTTCTGTGTGAAAGTACGTACGTCAGCAATGCATTGGCCTTGGCCTGCAATGGATCGCTTTGCACGAGATCCATGTTCCAGTTTGGGAAACCAGACAGGTGGTGCGCACCTGAATCTTCGCCGAAGCCCGACGGATGAGAGTAGAGTCCGCCAAAGAACTGCTGCTCGTTGCTGTGCTCGTTGGACGAGTTGTAGCTGTGGCTGTCCATGCCGCCCTCGGCCTTGACAGGCATCTGTGGCTGGCTGGGATGAGACTGTGTCATGAAGCCATCGTGGGCATGCTGAGGCGCAAACATGGACCAGTCAGGGACGCCATTGGGCTGGCGGTTTTCGGACATGGCAGGGGGCTGGTGGGTGTAGCCGCTCGGTGCCTGCTCTTCGGTCTTGACGTTCGAAGGATAAAATTGAGCGCCATTGGCCATCTGGAAACTATAGCTGGGCGGCATGGGGTTCGAGGCCGAGTGCGGGCGCATGCCGCCGTACGGGGCGACGCCATTGGCGTAACCTGCAGAACTGGCTGAGTACTTGTCACGGGATGGGTTGCCATGTTTATACATACCTGTGAGGCTGTTTCTGCCATCGCTCGTCATGGCGCCCGGGTGGATCAGGCTGTTGGCACGCGACGAGCGGTTGGAGATGGAAGCCACACTCGATGCGTACGAAGAGCCCTCGCCATTGACAGTGGGACTGTTAGTAACACCGTTCAGAATTGAGCTGTTGGCATAAGGAGCCCCTGCAGCTTCAGCAAGGCCTGCAAGAGCTACAGGCTCCGTGCTGCTGATGGACATGCGATTAGAGCCGTTCGTGTTCCTGCGCTGGTGAGCAAGGTGGTTCGCTCCGGTAGGGTTACCGCGGCGAATCGAGCATTTCTGGAAGTGACGCTTGAGGATGTCACTGCGCGAGAACGTGTCCTTGCACAGATGGCACATGTAAGGTCTGTCTCCAGTGTCTGTTTGTTGTCAGGTGTCCGGATTACTTTACGGCAGAACGTGCGAGATGACTTACGGCGCAAGAGATGTCTTTTCAAGTGCTTGGCGTGGAGGTATGTCTTGTTGCAGTGGGGGCAGGGGAACTTGCCATCTGCATCTTTGGCCGGGATCATTGACTTGGTCGAGGCAGCCGCGGCGGTACCCGGCGTGGGAGCAGCCGCACGACCAGGCGCACTGGGCAGGATACCGCGTCTTCCTTGCGACCCCACAACATGGGTTGGCTCCGTCTCGTGGTTCTGCATGTATGGCTGCGCGCCAACAAGTCCGGATGCGCCAAAGCTAGGCAGCGTCGAGATGCCGTTGTAGGAAGCTTGAGGCTGGAGCGGGCGCAAGTCAGGCAGACGAGCTTGGGCAGGAGTCTGTGCAGCACTCGTGGTAGTGGAAGCAGGAGGCAGCGTGGATTGCGAGGTCGAGTAAGGGAGATAGGTCGAGGAAGGAGGGAGCATGGAACCAGTGGTCGCCGGCGATGACTGGTGCTGCTGTTGCTGCTGCTGCGAGAAGGCGTGCAGGCTGTTTGCTCCCATCGAAGAGGTGGTAGGGGTGTGCACGGTAGTGGGGGTCTGAGGGTGACTACCGGAACCGTTGTACAGAGAAGGCAGTTGGCCAAAGGTTGCGGCTTGGGTGTGGAGGGGAGGCAGAGTCTGGGTGTGGTTGTGGCTCTCGCGCGAAGCCTCTTGCTGCGACGGAGCCTGAGGAGGCTGCTGTTGGTGGTGGTGATGCTGCTGCTGCTGCTGCTGCTGGCCCTGTTGGTGTTGTTGCTGGTGCGAAGGATGGTGGGGCGGCGGGGGCTGCTGCTGCTGCTGCTGTTGTTGCTGCTGTTGCTGCGGCTGGTGGGGTGGGTAGGCAGAGAAGGGCGCAAAGCTGGTGGGCTGAGGCATGTAGGTGGTGGAGGGGTATTGGTTCTCCATGTCGAAGGACTCAATGATGTCGTGGGTTGGGGAAATAATGGGGCGTCTCACCGCGAGAGCATTTGGCGGGCACGAAAGCGCGGATGTGGATGTGGAGCAGGTGAAGAAGGCACAGCCAGACGACAAGTGCAGAGTGCTGGAGGCAGGAGCGACTAGTTGATGGATCTCAAGCCAGACCGAGCTCCTAACGCGGTAAAGGCAGGGCAATCAAAAGACGAGCAGAAGAAGTGGGCAGCTCGAGGGCAATGCGTTCTCCAACAATAATGCTGCAGTGCAGAGCGTCGAGGAACCAACGGCCGGCCGAAAAATCTGTTCAACGCCGAAAAGTCCGTTTTGTGCAAGATGCGACCTGCCAAGAGTGTCGCAACCTTGAAAAGCTTGCAGTTATTGCCTGCTGGCCGCCAACTCTCACGCTTATCTCTGCCTGTGTTAGGACGCGACCTGACGCGATAGATGCGATGCTAGCGTCGCTCACACCTGACGCTGTTGCTGTTGCGGTTGCTGCTGGATGATGATGATGATGCTGCTGAGAGCACAGCAATCGGTGTGCACGGGCTGGCTGATGGATAAGATCCGTGTGCACCAGGAACCCGAGTGTGGATCGAAAATCTGTCAAGTACACGAGGGGGGTCTTGGTGTGGATTCCTGCTTGTTCGTTCTGCAAGATGTACAGGAAGAGAAAGCGGGTCACTTCCAACAGCTTCAGTGTAGGCGAGAAAGAAGAGACACGGATGACAAACAACAAAGACTCACGAGACGTGCGATTACGCTCCCTCTGTACTGCAACAGGCAGGGAACCTTTCACTAATCGAATGATGAGCTCGAGTAAGTCTCAACGTCCAAGAGCACGGCTTCGGAAGAGCGCCATAACGATTTACCTAGCCCGCTAAGAACCACGTCATTCCACCTGAGCCCTCTTGTCGCTATATCACGCTTTTCCCAAAAAGTTACCAATTCTTTGCTTTGACTTTGTGGCTGTCCATTCCCAGCTCTCACCAGCTTTTTGGTCTCTTATCATCGCTTGAGCTCCTTGTACCAGACACGGCAGCTGCATTTCGATTTTCTGTCCATCTCGCAGGCGCTTCGCAAATTCCGGTTGTCACAGACGCAGTCTCTTCACCTTCGCCACAGACCAAAGGCCTTCTTGTGATCGGTTGCGTGGCTGCGCTTGCAGAAGGACTTGGGCCGCTCTTGGCTCCGGATAAAAGACCGCGCGATTTTCTTACGGGCAACGTCCGAAGCAGTTCGGCACGAGCAACTGTTCTATCCGACTGCATCCGCCAGCTCATCCATACCGGCCTGTTTCGGCTCTGCTTATGCAGAGGTCCCTTGGTTTTACATCATTTGACGGGGGACAAGCTACGTCGACATCGTTGTCCCAGCCATAAAACAGAGAGTCATGGCCTGCCTCCTCGTGAGATGTTGCTGCGTTGAGAAGAGCCTCTATCCAGTCAAACCCTAGCCCTGAACAAGACCAAGCAATTTGGTCACTTTTGTCGGTCAGGGTGAACCTAAAGGGATGACCTGCATCGGTGCTTAAGCGAAAATCGGATGCGCCGAACAACAACCATAAAAGATCTTTTGACTCATGGTCAACCATACGGCCTCTCTTCACTAGACCATGCTGAACCAATACCCTGAGTTTAGGTCTGCGTCAACGAATAAGATGTTAGTACTGGAGAGTGCCTGTCCAAATCATGGGCATAACCCATCGCTTCTATGTCGAGCAGCGCAGCATCAAACCCTTGGTATCACGGTAATATCCGCCCTTGACTCGAGCCTTGCAAAAAGCCCACTGGTTTGCACGACGGAATCCGCTATGCCGCGCCGGCGGCCGTCGTCCTTGCGCCAGAACAAGCATAATCAGTTAGTCTGCTTCTTAAGTGCGCCTCGTCCGTGCTCCGTGATATTCCCGACAATATTCTCCTGCCATCTCTCCTACGACTTCCCTCCACGGCCATTAGAGAGCCGAAAGGATCGCTAGGCGATGCACCAGGAGACTGAAGTCCTCACCCAGTTTTTGCATCTCAGATTCCTCCGCTATATCGCCGGCGCTTAGTGTCCAAGCTTAACGCCATGGGGTCGCAGTACGGGGTGAGCGCGCTGCCGACTTGACATCCCGACAGATCTCTGTTTGTCGACTCGCGTTTATCCGGGCAGCGCCGCACGTGAAGGAACATTTCCAACACGGCTATCATCTTGATCTGGGCGTTATAGCCTCCTTCCTGCCCAACGTTCAAATCAGGTGAATGATACCCTCGAGACGTGGTAAGCGTCCATGACGTGCTGCGCAGACTTCAATACAACGTCACATCTGTCTCCTGGAATCAAGCTCAGCCAGGCAGTACGACTTTTATTAGTGGTCATGCTGTTCTTTGGCCAATTGCGATTCGGAATGAATCGGATCATGTCTCATGTGCTTGCTCTATCCGGCCGCGGAGGCTACATTCGCTTGTAGGCAACTTGCACAGATACACATCAGCACGCAAGGTCCGAAATGGACGTTCAATAGTCACACATCCATGGTAAATAGAGAAACAATGGACGTCTCAAGATCTGGAGTGATTATGCGTACGGCAAAGATCACCACTCGCAACGACAGACCAGTAAGCTGAAACTCGAGATTTTTGTTCCATCTCAACAGTCGAGCTCAAATCTTGATAGAAGATTGCGCTCATTTACCGAGACAAATTGTTAGTCGGGCTCACATGACTGGAAGCAACACTCACTGCTTCCAAACTGTTCTTTTCCTCTCGACATTATTCAGACTCAACGGTATTGTTGAGTGACTCCCAAAAACCATGGATCAGAACGGGGGAGTCGAGACGGATATCATCCCGGACAGCGTTCTTGGCAGCCGGCCCGGTCGCATGTCTGGCTCACCATCCAGTGCATACCTAATAAGGATTCTGTCACTCAGGAACAGCGGCTGGCTAAGGACTGAGCTGAGCCTCTTCAGCAAAGTCATTGATAGCCACACGATTTTTGACAGGTCGAACACATCTTGAGTTGGCGACACGGTGAGCGACGAAAGCATCGATCCAAACGCCTGCAGGAGAAGTTTTGGGACAGGCGTTCGTTTCTTGACAGCATACGACGTGCGTTCGGCTTGCTTGCCCTGACTGAGCAGAATCGATCTTGACTGTCTGTCGACGTTGACCGTTCTGGCAAACGCATACTATTTTACGACACCATTGCTCTTCAGTTCGGCAGGATTGATCAGAGAGTAGTGTGCACAATGGACGACGTCAGGTGTGCAAAAATCTACAATGACTACACTCTTTCGTACATGGTATCTTCCAGGTTTTCTTGATCAGATGGACTGAAGTCCGCAATCCCGGCCTTCCGCACTCGGCAGAGCTCACCACCTCGCATCCGGAGGCGAAGTAGTGACGGCAGTAAATAATGTCGAATTGACACGAGCGACGTAACATACGACGCATCGTATCCTGATATTCTGGTCATGAATAATTCCACGTCAACCCACTCGCAGAAGACACCGCAAACAGCGATAATCAGCACTATTAGTGAAAGTATAATCGTTTAGCATGAGTACCTATTTATGGTCGTGTCACCTCCTTAGGGCTCCCAGCCACCCGGTGAATACACACAGCACTCGGTGTCTTGAGATTGATCGCTGGCAAGTGGTTGAGAAAATGAGCATGACGAGGACGAGGGTTGCAAGGTCATTGCAAATGCAGAGCTTTGGTGCCGAAAGGCGCGTCTTTACACATTTCACGCTCAGAGCTCAAAGCATATACGGGTTCACCTACCTTTGAGCTGACCGAGTTGACAGTCAAAGCAGAGTCAACTACCTCGAACGAGGTGGGTCAGATCTGCGACGTCGTTGGCGCAGCACGTGTCGAAGAAGCGGTCGAGTTGTCTTCGGATATTCTTGAACAGGGTCACTCGACTGGCATGGATGGAAGACCAGTTTACGAAACCTAGAGAGCCGAGACGGAGGCTTTGAGTGCTACCTAGCTCTCCCGCATAGGACTTGCAAATACCGGACAACCGGGAATGTCGCTTCCATCGAATCAAGTGATCGGTCATGGCCTAGAGTGGTAAGAAGGGGGGTTGTAGAGATGGAACGGGTAGATCCGCAGAGCCGCTCAGTAATCAAAGGTGGTGGTCACTGGTCAGCAACGTGAAAGCTCCGCAGTCGAAATTATTGAAGCTCGGCCAATTCATGTTTCTGCTGCCACGAGCAACACTCCGTCAATCGCTTTCCCCTCTCAAAAGCCACCGTCAATACATGTCAGCAGCCAAACGCGTCAAGATGTCAGGCCCTCTCATCGGAACCCACAGCGGCCACTTCCACGCCGACGAGGCCCTGGCCGTCTACCTGCTGCGCCTGCTCCCAGAATACTCCAACAGCTCCCTCGTACGCACCCGCGACCCCGAAAAGCTGGCTCCCTGCCACACCGTCGTCGATGTCGGCGGCGTCTACGACGATGCCGCCAAACGCTACGATCATCACCAGCGCGAATTTACCACCACCTTCCCCGACCACGCCACAAAGCTGTCGTCTGCAGGTCTGGTCTACATGCACTACGGCAAAGACATCATCTGTACCTGCACCGGCCTTAGCAAAGACTCGCCCGACGCAGAGCTCCTGTACCAAAAACTCTACGACGACTTTGTCGAGGCCTTTGACGCAAACGACAATGGCGTCTCGCCCTACGATCCCAATGCCCTCCGCAAAGCAGGCATCGACAAGAAATTCTCCGACCGCGGCTTCAGCATCGCCTCGGTCGTCAACCGCCTCAACTACTCGCACCCCTCGCCCGTGACCGTCGCCAAACACAGCCTATCCACCGAAAACGTCACCACCGACGGCGGCGTCTCGGTGCCCTTGACCTCAGACGGCGCAGCAAAGAGCCCCGCCGAGCAACAAGCCGAAGAAGACGAGCGCTTCCTCAAAGCCTCCCAATTCTGCGGCGACCAATTCATTTCCGAACTCATGGACAAATTCCACTCGTGGCTGCCCGCTCGCGCAGTCGTCAAGCAAGCCTTTGCCGACCGCTTCCAATACGACCCCAAAGGCCGTATAATGGTCGTCCCGCACCGTCCCGAGGGCTGCCCCTGGGCTGACCACCTGTACGCGCTCGAAAAGGAGACTTTGACACAAGGAAGCGTGCTCTACGTTCTTTTTGCAGAGAATGGCGAGCCAGACAGCAAATGGCGCATCCGCTCCGTCAGCCGCGAGTCCGGCAGCTTCGAGAACCGCAAGGACATGCCTGATGCCTGGAAGGGCGTCAGAGATGACGAGTTGACAAAGGTCTCTGGTGTCCCCGGCGGCGTGTTCGTGCACGCTTCGGGCTTCATCGGTGGCAACAAGACTTTTGAGGGTGTGCTCGAGATGGCAAAGAAGTCTGCCGATGCATAGACCAAGTCCAGACCGACTCGGCAAAGAAGAGAAGGAGAAGGAAAAAAAAAGGATTCATCATCAGGCAGGCGTTTCGTTTCGGGAGGTGTTTTTTTTTATTCTTGCTTTGATTCCTTCTTCATCATTCCGATACCCGGGATATTCTTTCAATAGATGTACAAATTTTTTTTTTTTTTCCATCCTTTCGGTGATATACTTTGTTCACAAAGTATTTCTCTTACTTTTTCCCACTTTGCTTTGATTTTTTTTTCTTCTCCCTTTTTTCTTTTCCTCTTGTTGCTCTTCTTCCCAAAGTGAGACCAGTCTTGATTTTCGCCTACTCATACCCCCCCCTTTTGCTTATTGACTCGGCTTCAATCGCTCTTTTTTTTTTACCTTCAAAAAAGACAGCTGAACCTCCTAGTCTCTCCCCTTTCCCAAGAGCTTTTTTTCTCTCAATCTATACGCCAATTATCTCTCTGGTCCTCGCTCTTTTCCGATATCAGAGAGTCCAACTTTTATTCCACTTCCAACCAACACACCTACTATATAATTTTGGCAGTGAAACATCTCTTGATAAAATCACATTCGGGTTCTAATAAGAATCACACGCGAATCCACATGTTTTGTACGTATCAAGCACAAGAGGCATAGCCATGAGTGAGAAGAAAAGAAACATATCAATAGCATAATCAAGGGCGGGGGTATCTCATGACATAAAAACCCATAAAAAGCCTCCTTCCTCATGGTGCAGAACGAGAAAAAGAAAAGCAAGGTATCGCATCCAGAGCCCCATTCTCGACATCCTCCTCCTCATGTTCTTCTCTCTCATACAAACGCTATAGCCTATCCTTTTCCTCTGGTCCGTCTGGTAGTCATCCTAGGCTTCACAACCTCTTCCTCACTCTCTTCACTCTCCATCTCCTCACCACCGCCATCATCCTCCGTATGCGAGAAATACGGACTCTTGATTTCTTTCTTGATAGCTTTGTTCTTGCGCGGCGAAATCATGACCCTTGGCCAAGAATTACTCTTCTTGATCGGAGCGATGTCGTCTGTGAGGTCAGAGAGGTCTGATGATTGCTCGGCTTCGTCGTCTTCCCCTTCTTCTGACTCGGATACTATGGCTTTGGTCTTTTTGACAGCGCGTTTGGGTGCAGGTTTTGCTTTGGGCGTTGGCTTTGGTTTTGGTTTGGCCTTCGATTTGGTTGCGGATTTGGTGGTGGTGGTGGCTTGGGTACGTGGTTTTCGGCGCTGGAAAGGTGGTGTCTCGTTCTCCACTTCTTCCTCGCTGTCGCCTTCTTCTTCAACTGCATCCGATGACTGTGCCTGTCGATGTACTGCCTGTAGAGACATGGGGGCAAAATGTGAGCTAGTAACAGGCTTCTTCTCCTCTTGTTCAGCGTCGTCGTCATCGAGGAGAAAGCCGCCACCCATTTCTACATCCAAATCTTCAGCTTTGGTGTCGTTTTCGGCTTCTTCATCGTCAGGCATGAAACCACCGCCACCAAGGCTGAGGTCCGTATCTTCATCTTTCATTTCGGTAGCTTTGCCGTCTTCCGCTTCTGCTTCATCTTCAGAAACCAAGAAGCCACCACCCATCGTCATCTCATCTCTCGGAGCTGTCTTTTTCTTCTGCTTATCACGGTTGACAAACGGATTGACTTCATCAACCTCATTCGGTCGACCAGCATAGTCCGATCTGATACGCTCGATAATGCGCAACCCCATGAGAAACTTGCGCCACAGGTGCAAGTTAGTAGCTTGCCTCTTGACATCTTCTTTACGTTTGCGTTCTGCTTCCTCAATCTCCCAAGCATCAATCACAGCGTCTTCATTCTCGGCTGCCACTACGACACCAGTAATGACAGGAACCGCACGCTGTTTACCGAATTCGAAACCTGTGCAAGCCTCGGCGTAATCAATGTTGAGTTTTCGGCAGATCCTGGCGGTGCTACGGAGAGGAATGTGGACAGCACCTTTGGGCACCATCGATGGCACATACACGTCAATGTTGTTGTATGCATTCTTGGGAATGACACCGTTCTCAATCGGCGGCGGGATGATCCATTCTGTCTGGTCGATACCGTAAAGACCCTGCTTGAGCTTTTCACCAGTCTCGCGCTCGGCCTCTTCCATTTCACGCTTCCGCATGAGGGTGACTGCACGCACAGGCACCATCTTGAGTGGCTGTTCTCCAACCTTGATTTGGCGACCTTCTTTGTGCCAGGACTCCACGGTCTTGCAGTTGACGACATCGGCCCTCTTGTAGACAGGCTCTGACTTTTCCTTGTCGCCTTTGCCAGAGGTGAAAGTACGGACCTGCTCTGCATCTGGAAGAATAGCCTCTTCACGGCGGAGATGACGCTCAAGCACAAACTCAGCGCTTTGCTTGTACCATTGCAAGGATTCAGTTGCAACCTTGGCTTTCTCGGTCGCAGGCTTGAAAGGCTTGAGGTCAGTGGACTCTTCGACATCGTCGGCTGCCGTACGTTTGTTCTGAGGGCGAACAAATGGTGACAGAATTCGCTTGAAGAAGTCGTAGTCTTCAGTTTTGATGATTTTGCCACGTTTATTGAGAACGGGAATCTTTTCAACGGGCATGCGGAAGCCTTTTGTACGACCGGGCAACTGATGCTTCTTAAGATAGCGAACGGTGACATCCTTGGCAGTAGTGTCAGGGTTGTGAGCAACAACGTAACAGATGACCTGTTTCGCCTGATCGGCACGCTTGCCTCGAGGCTCGAATGTAGACAGTAGTTCCTGGTTGCTGGCCACGGTAGACAAGACGATAGAATCGACTGGAATATACGTATTTGAAACGGGTGAGAGGACTTCTGTCCAATAATGAGGAAACGCTAGATCACGGTCATATTTCTTCGCATTCTTTGGCGGAGGGGCAGGTGTAATGTCAATCACAGATGCATCATCATCATCGTCGTCAGCATCGGATGGGGCGCTCGAGAGAGAGCTAGACTCGTCTTCGACCACAGCGTCCTTCGACTTGCGCGTAGATTTGCGAGCAGGCTTTTCAGCTTTGATGGGCTTCTTTGCTTTTGATCTGGCCTTCGGCTTGGGAGAATCGGCAGCACTCTCGTCATCAGAGAGCTCAACAGGATTCTTCGATGAGGACGGAGGTGGCTTTTTAGGTTCCCCGTCTTCGACCTTGGTCCACCCAAATCCTGCAGGCTGCAAGCTGGCTACCATCCTGGACTCAATGCCAATAGCTCTAATGAGGGCAGTAAACAGCTGCGCACCTACATCTCGTGAGCCTCGGCACTCCTTTGCGCATTTGCGAAACTCTTGAATGTTCTCGATTCGTTCGCCATGACGCTCAAAGTTGGACTTGTCTTTATCCCAAGCCTTGACCTCGTATGTGATGTGTCTTTGGGGAAGGTATCCTTGTTTGCGTAGACCAGGAGCAGTGACGCTGAAGCGCTTCCTCCAGAAAGCAGTCAAGATCTTGAGCAGTCTAAGCAATGGATCTCCGCTGCTCAGATTGGGCACACCGGGCTCGAGTCTATCGGCATCTTGCCCCCAGTCTCTCGCTTTGCCGTTGCCCTTGCTGTTTCCCTTCTGCTTCTTCTTAAGTGGCGGTTGCTTCATACCCATGTTGATTTTCCAACGATCGATCTCGTCTTTGACGCCTTGACTGAGAGTGTCGAGAAGAATCTTGTGTAATTCGACATCGTTGAGCCAGGAGTTGCGGACGGCGTTGTGGAAGAGGAGCATCTGGACGTGGATGCAGTGGGCTCGGATGCGGGCCTGGCGTTCTCTCTTGGACGGACCCTTCTTGGACTTTTGTTGTTGTTCGGCGGCAGCAACGGCTTGCAGACTGCCGTCCTCGTTGATGGAGATGTTGACGTCTTGTATGGCTCTGTCGTCGTCTGTCGCAGGGATAGCGTCTTCCCAGACCATGTCGTCGCCATGGTCCTGCTCTTTCGGGGCGTGGTTCATAGGCACATCTTCAAAGTCGTCTTCGTCTTCGTCTTCGGATGAGGAGGCGTTGTCGTCACTGTCGTCACCGGCGACTGTTGCGAAGAAGGCTTTGGCCTCCTCAGCTGTCGCCTTGGTCGTGGCTTTGTCGATGGCATCAAAGACAGAGCTCTTCGCTTTTGTCGGTTTCTTGCCACGGGCAGTCTCTCTCCGTTTTGCAGGAGGAGCCTCTGGCGAAGGGGTGCGCCGTTTGCGCGGCACGAACGGAGGCATCTATCGCATCAAGTGGGTATGGACGAGAGAAACAAGTGTGCAGGTCTGGTGGAAGGTGCATCCACAGACAGATCAATCCTCTTTCCACTTTGGTGCTCGTTCCTGCATGTCATGACATCATTCCTGTCGCGTTCGCAACACGACGAGACGCGATTCACAATTACAGAGACGGAGAAGAAAAAAAAGAAAAGAAAAAATCATTTCTTTCGAATATCGACGACGTTATTATTGACATGGCTGGAGATGACTTTTCTCATGCAGACTCGATAGCAGACTGTGTCCTTGCTGCCTTTGATGCTCTGCCAGCACACCGAAAACCACGTTTGCCGTCCTCAGGCCTCAAGGCAGGTCGTAGAGAGTGGGTGCCTTTGGCGGGCATAGTCGTCGAGAACAGTCATGGTGCTCTGACATGCGCCGCATTAGCTACCGGCATGAAATGCTTGCCTCGTGATAAGATCCATGGCCTCAATGGCAACGTCGTGCACGACAGTCACGCCGAAGTCCTAGCCCTTCGAGCCTTTAACCGCTTCCTTCTCGATCAGTCTGCCGTGCTGTGTGCTGATGCCACCGCTGACACTCTTCTCCGGCCATGTCCCTCACGGCAGCAGCCATTCACAATTGATCCCAGTGTCAGCATACACATGTACTGCAGCGAGGCCCCCTGCGGAGATGCCAGTATGGAACTCACCATGGCTCAGCAGCATGATCGATCTCCGTGGACTGCCGCATCTGACGCCGACCCTGATGAGCTGTTTGGAAGAGGCTACTTTGGCACTCTGGGCGTAGTGCGACGCAAGCCTGCTCGACCAGATGCTCCACCTACTCTGTCCAAGTCATGCTCTGACAAGCTCGCCCTGAAACAGTATACCTCTGTTCTTTCTGCCGTCAGCTCGCTGTTGATCCACCCAGAAAACGCTTACATTCGTACGCTTGTCATGCCGCAGAGTCAGATGGTTCCTGAAGCTTGCACGCGAGCTTTCGCTCGCACTGGACGTCTATCTGCCCTGCAAGATATATCTTCTGGTCCCTTCACCTTTCGCCCTTTTGCAGTCCGTCCTACCACTCGCGAGTTCACATTTAGTCGGCGCATTGCAGACCCGTCAACCACATCGATCGTCCCGTCAAACATTTCGTCCTTGACACACGGATCCAAGCAAGAAACTCTGATCAACGGCTCACTTCAGGGAAAAAAGCAAGGCGACCCAAAAGGCGCATCCGTCGTCTCTCGCCGCTCAATGTGGACTCTAGCTCTCAGTGTAGCTGTCCAGCTAGCCGATCCCACCATTATCGCTGCCTTGACGACAACAGCATATGCTAATATCAAGACGAGCAATTTGTTGTCTGATCGTGAATCCGCCAAACAGACGGCCAGGAATCAGTCTCTCAAAGGATGGAAAAGGAACACGGGCGATGATGATTGGGCCCTGACAGAGCCTTAGACGGCACATTGTCGCTTTCTTGCACATCTTTACTTGGTCTCTGCTCAGTATTGACCATCCAGAGTGAAAGTGCCCGTCTTGGTGATCAGGTACTCATTGACAGCAACATCCTTGCCCGACTCCTTGCCATATCCACTCTCCTTGATACCTCCAAACGGACTCTCAGCAGCAGACGAATTACCTGTTCAACAGTCAGCCATACAATCCTCCTTTTCAGTCTCGGAAGAACAAAACTCACCAGTATTTATCCCCAACATACCCGCCTCGAGATTCTCAAACAACCTCCAAGTCCTATCCACATTTTTCGTAAAGTAATAACTCGCCAACCCCATACTAGTCTCATTCGCCCTCTTGACAACCTCTTCCTCGCTCTCAAACGGGAACAATGCCAATACGGGCGCAAAGGTTTCTTCATCCGCAATCAGCATCTCCTTGTTCGCATCCCCGATAATCACGGGCTCGAAAAAGTAGCCTCCTGCATTGGCTTTGCGTTGTCCTGTTCCGAGCAGCAGTTTTCCGCCGTGGGACAGGGCATCGGCGACTTGGGCTTCGGCTTTGTCGAGGCCGCGCGAGGTGGTCACGGGCCCGATTGTGGTGGAAGAATCGCTGCCGTGGCCCATGACCAGGGATTTTGTCTTTTCGAGCATGAGGTTGCTGAATTCGGTGTAGATTGATTTTTGGACGTAGACGCGGTTGGCGGTTATGCATGCTTGACCCGCGTGGCGCCACTTCAATGCCATGAGTGCTGTTATCGTTCTTGCCGTCAGCGGTCTTTTCTTTTGCCTTGTTCTGAACATGCATTCGTGTCTCGATTGACCTACCGGTAGCAGCTTGTTCCAAATCTGCGTCTTCAAACACCAAGAAAGGGCAGTTGCCTCCTAGCTCCAGTGTGACCTTCTTCAGCCCATCTGAACAGATCTTCGCAACCAACTTTCCCACACGCGTACTACCAGTAAACGTGACCTTCTTCACGAGCTCATGTCTGCAAAGCGCCTCGGACAGCGAAGGAGTATTGTCCAGACTGGTAGTCAGCACATTGAACACACCAGGAGGGAACCCAGCCTGCAGAGCCAAGTATCCCAATGTCAAGACAGACAGTGGTGTTTCGGGTGATGGCTTGACGATCATGGTGCACCCTGCTGCCAAAGCTGCACCGGCTTTGCGGAGGATCATGGCGATTGGAAAGTTCCAGGGTACCAGGGCGACGGCGACACCGATGGGTTGTTTTATGGTGAAGACGCGACGGCCCGGTGCAGCGGGTGTGGAAATTGTGCCTTGGATCCTCTCGGCCTCGCCAGCGAACCACCTAGTCGAGAGTCAGTCTCCCTTCTCTGAATATCCGTCTAGGCTGCTTTGCTACGTGGTATGATGGATCTGATTGAAGTGTTCAATGGATAGCAGAACCACTTACCACGTGAAGCCTAGAGCATAGTCAAGCTCAGCCTGACTCTCAGCAATCGGCTTGCCAGTCTCATAAGTCACAATCTTTGCAATATCATCTCGATGCTCTCGAATAAGGCCATCCCACTTCAACAGCCACTGAGCCCTGGTGCGAGGGTTGACTTTACGGTAAGATTCGAAAGCCTCATGAGCGGCTTTGACAGTCTTGTCTACATCTTCGGGTCCATTGTCAGGTGCTGTAGCCCATGGTTTTCCACTTCCGGGATCTGTTCGGTTTTTAGTCCAAGTTTTCTTGGTGGGAGGAATACCCTGGTGCAAAAGTAAGCTCACCGACGATGTCGAAGCGCTTCTTTGATTGCGCTTCAAGCCACTCTCCATTGATAAGAGAGTGGTCGCGGAATATATCCTTGTTGTTCAACTGTGCAGAAAGTCAGTATACCCTCAGCATCGACGTCTCGCTTGCGATCGTACTTTGAAAGGTAGCTCCGACGCCATTGTGCAGCTACTTCGTATAATTACGGGTGTTATCGCGATAGCTTCTCAGTCAACAGAATTCCTTTTCTTTTTCTTGGTCTGAAAACTCGCTAGTCCGTGAACGAGCACTCTTCTGGTCGTTCGATAAGAAGAAAAGAAACAAAACAAATTAGAAACGATGATGCGTATATCATCAAAAGTCAACAAGGGGATGAGGGGTACTTGTCCAACCGTACCGCGGATCTGCTCCCCCCAAGGCGGGGTTGAGGAGCTTCACGTTTTGGAGACTGCCAACGAGCATCTTTCCTTTTCCTTTGCGATTTGCAATCGCGCATGTGGTGATTGCGTGCGTGTTCGTTGGCCGGCGGGCTGTCAAGAGTAAAAAGAAACAAAATTGCAGATGACTCTATGGCGTGATTGGTCGAAGCAAGACCACGCTTGTAGGCATGTCTTTTACAGATCCGTCCTTCCACCCGGATGGTGCAAGAGGATGCAAGTCATACTTTCGGTAAACTTGTAACATGGCAGATTAGGTGTAACAGAAGGCATGTGTCTCTGTTTTGTAACTCGGTGACATGGTCTATATTTTTGAAAGAGACGTTCTACATCCCTTGCTACCACTGAAGCAGGGCTATGGACTGGATCAATGTTCTACTATAAAGCTCCTACCGCTGCTGTACTTGACTGCCTCCTGATTTGATAGGCAATATGTGATGGAAGCAACACTTCGAACGACGACAGCACTCTCCCATGGAGACAGCACTCTGTCACGGCGCTTGAGCCAGTGTCTAAATGCCAAAGACAAGGCACCACGTCGCAGACTGTCGAATCGATAGTACGAGTGATAATATCGAGCCACTTGCCAAACACCTTTGTCAATCGTCTAACGTAGCTTGTCGTAATGTAGAGGGGATTTATGAAGACGCCCAAGGCAACCAGAATTGGAATTTTCACAGGCTTGCAACAATCCCAGTTCCGATGTGTAGATGAGCAATGCAAAGTCCCGTCAAATAGTCTTGACCTACTACAAGGACCAGAAATGTATTAAGCAGAGGCAAATAGCATATGAGGTAAAGAAAATAATGCAATGACGTCTCACTATTACTAACCGCACTGCACTTTTGGATTATCCTCAAGCAAAGTCACTATAGGTGGTCGATGGGGGAGTTTATTTGAATAATCAAGTGCAGGTGCTACCAAGGATACTCATTTAGGCATGACATCTCGAGTCAATTGACAGCACTTACACTGAGGGATGTTACACTAAATCTTCTGCCACATCTCCTAGACGACTCTCAAGCTTACAGACCAAAGCTCGACTTTGATATGCTAGCATGATCTTTGTGATATGTCGTAGATATTTCAGTGATGAGGTTTGGATAGTGGCCGAGTCGAGACAAGATGAGAAGTGGACCAGACAACCAAAACTCACCTAATACCTGAAGATTCAGGATCTCGGCTGAATTCAAGAGTATGTCAAAGTTGTTGTGTTTATAGTAAACACAACAGCGACAACAACCCAGTAACGAGTCAAATTACCTACGTTCAATCATCTCATCACCATAGCAAGAAGTCGACAGTCGACCATGGACAATCTTACGGGATGGGAGTTTCACGCTTACTTCGCCAGACACTCTTGAACCTCCAAAATCGGGTGATTTCTCGGTCACTTTCGGCAGAGGCCAAAGATGCGAGACCTTTGCGGAACAGCCGGTCAAATTCCGAGATTTCAAAAAAAGGACAAGTATGAAGCAAGCAAGAGGACCGAAAGGATATATCGGCTTGAGCTATTGTAACCATTCGGTGGCAACGTCAATAGTTCGGATCTCTTCGTGTCCATGGTATGGCCGAAGTCTTGATCCCATCGGTTGTTGTTACAGATATCCGTCGCCAGCAGTAGTAGTTCCTGCGAACAACCACAAAAAGCAAAAAGCAAGACATCAAACAGAACCATTGCATTTTTTTTTAATCCCGGTGTTGGACCGCGCGGGAACCATCGCTTGACGCGGCTAACCACCCAATAGTCTGCAATTTTTTTTTTCTTCTGGTATCTACAAGAATAGGTTGAGTTTTCGTTAAAGTGAATAAGTGGGTGATGGAAGCCAAGCGAAGCAGGTCGCGAGCTTTTGCACCTTTTGGTTGATTCGATTTTCTGTTGATTCAAATTTGGTGGCTGGAGCGATTGGGCGACGATCAATAAACAAGAGCACGAACCAAAGCTCGCATTCTTCCTGCTTTTGCAAATCAGGCATCGGAAAAAAGTCTCTCGATTCAGAGGGACTTCCGTTTAACGAGATATTGGTTTTTTTCTTTGCTCGCACGGGGATAACTCCAGGTTGAGTGTGGACCTGTTCCGAAGGATTGATGGGTTGTCGTTTGGGGCTCCAGTATGACGCAGGTCTGTTCTCTTTCCTTCGCTTCGTGTTAATCCATTGCTTGTCTTGCGATCGTTGATGGACTAAAAGCGCCATCGGCAGGAGCGATTGACGGGCGTGGGCGCCTCATGCAGGTACAGAATATCATTCATCAACACTCATATATGAACACGAGAATGATCCATAGTGTCATGCAGGTATGATATGTATGGACAGAGACCGATCAATAGCAGCATTCGAGTATATAGTCAGTCAGGTGCCGACCGTGTCCATGGTGCTTAGCAGGGCCATCAACGCGACAGATGAGACCAGTTTCATCAGTACAGTTGCAATGTCTGTGATTGCGCTCTGTGGGGTGCATAGTGGACAAGGAGGAGATTGTGATTGCGCTCTGTGGAGGTGTTCCTAATGTCCCCATGCATAGCTAAATGTCGAAAGTTTGTGACAGGTGCACGTTTGAGCATGAGCATGAGCACAAGTATAATGAACGACAGCAGTGCGTAAGAAGATCACTATGGGGAGCGGGGTACGATTTGATGCAAGATATGCATCAGGGACGTGGGTGACGATGTGGGTGAGAAGAGCTAGAGGGAGCGCCTGTTATATATGTGTCTGGCCTGATGAGCTTCTGGAAGTATGGGAACCAGACAGCTCCTTGCCCATGGGGACAACATCGTGCTTCAACTTGTTATGTTTTTCATTGTCGAGTAAACAAAAACATTGTTGCTCTGCTCGCGTGTCGTCTTGACTGCTATGAGGAGATCGTGCACTGTAGGCGGCTACCCTTGGCGCCTGTTAATCTTATTTCAACCAAAGACGGTGAGCGAGTCCTGGTACGAACCCCATAGACAGGAACATGGAGAAACGAGGAATAATCTTAGTGATTGCGATTGATAAAGACGTCATGCAACGACTTCTCAAGAGAGGCGGTAAACAAACAGGAGACTCAGGAGTAGGTCAACTCTGTTCTGTTGCGATTCAGGTGTCCGATGATCTTGTTTTCGCTAGATGATTTATTTGATGATGGAATCCACTCTGGACCTCCTGGAGAGGTCTCCACCTGTCAATCCAGATCTCATAGGAGAAGCATCAGGGGGTTGTGGTCATAAATCTGCAAACGTCTCGCTATACCACCATGATACTGAAGCCCGATTCGACTGTCTCTCCTAAGAAACGGGCGTGGAGTAGAGAGTTCCATACTGAACTGATTTGTTTTGAATATCCGTCAGATATCTGAATAGGTCTATCCTCGACGTTGCTGATACGCAAGTGCCATTACCGATAGTCTGTGCAGACGTTGGAAATTGCGACTCTGCTGCTTCAATTGACTCTGTATCAAACGACGAACTCTGGAAGCTCTTGCGAGGCGGTGAGCTGACAGAAGATAGAACAACACAGATATAGCAATTGGCAGAACCAACGGTGTAACGTCCGACTCGATGTCGAGAGCAGTCCGCATTGAGGAATTTGGGGAGGTGAAGTCGACATTTCCTACGACTGATGGCTGATTGGTCGGAAGAGTGCATTCGGCCCGTTGGAATATTCAAAAGACAGCCCGAAGAAGGGTTTGGTGGGAAGAAAGTCCCTTGCCGCCCGACAAGCAGGCGAACTTTGCACGAAGCCCGGCATCTTTCATCGTTCTTGACGATGCCGAAAGCCGACATGTGGCAGGAAAGAACATGCGACCATGTGCGACATTTTTTTACGCAGCTAGTCTCTTGAGACACGAACGGAGGATGTCCGCGGCCAAGCGCACTTTACAATGACGAAAAGGCTTTGGCCGGGCATGGACGGGCAAAGATGGATAGAGCGGATTGGAAAGAGCTATCTTGAACGTATCGGAACGTCTGTCGGAAGTGTCTAGCAACGGCCAACGGAGAAAGAGGCAAACGTAGAATGTTGTGAGGTTGGCGAGCTCGCGAGAGCCCTCAGACTCGGCTGGGCCCTCAGCTACAGCACATGGCTGGCTTGCCATGGATGTGAGAGTTTGAAGCTGTTCGCTGTCGAGAGATCTGTTTCAAAGACGTGCTAGCGTGAGAATAATGTTGGGGAGCCCAGTCTTGTCGGCCCACGCAGAGGCTGGAGAGAGAAGGGCACTTGCAGGACAAGCCGGTTGCCATGACAGCCCTGCGTCCAGTCCGGGTTTGGTTGCGAAAGCTAATTTCCGTCTGCGGGAGCAGCCGATGATAGGGCCCCGACATATTCGAACACGACGCTGAATGTATGGAAGATGTTCTAGCTTACCGGTTGCGAACTGCAATTGCCAGAGAGCGACCAGGAGCGAGATGTAGATGGAGCGGTGGACAGTAATGTGGCAAGCATCAGGCGAGCAAGGCAAGGGCAATCACCTCCTGTGCAGCGTGTACTGCTCGAGGGAGGGTTTGATGATGTTCAATGATATGAAGAATGATTTGATGGCCGTTCGATAAACGGGCGAATGACCGGCAATGGTTTTATTTTACCCCAAAGGAGTAGACAAGAACCGTACAGAGTAAATTGGGGGACAAACCGTCGACGAACAGGAACAGGTGCTTTTTTGGTGGGGACGTCATGATGGTCGAAGAGCAGGGGAAGCAACTTTGTTTTACTGGGAGTTGCATGCGACATGGCTAGTCACGGCAGGCAAGCAGCGAATCAAGATGGTAGACAGATGGAGAGGTTGGGGGACATGGCGGCGGAATTATGTCACGGAACATGCACAGAAGATGATGGAGTACCTAGCAGCAGCCATGGTGATGGTGGACCAGACAGGCAGCCTGTCGTGTGCTGCGTGCAGGTCAGCGCCGGACAGCGAAGGCCTCGAGGCAGGATGTTGCAAATTGAACAATTTGACAGGCCCAGCGGCGCGCGTTGCCAGATACAGCCAAAGACAACGGTATTGGAGGGCAATTAGAGAGGTTTGACGGTAAGGCGGGCCAGTCTCACAGACTAACGAGGGTCCGGCTAGCACGGCTGGGTGGGATTACGTCGGTGCGCTATGGATCGGCCTGGGATTGGGGTGGAGCTAGGTTGTTGGAGCGAGCGCGCTTGGGTCTCTGAGGGTTGTTGATGTTCGGGCGGCCGAAAATGCCTCACCAAAGCAACGCAGGCCAACGCTTCAGTGAGTCGCCAAATTGCCTTCACTGAGGCACGCCGGCCAGCCCACCCAGCGAATTATCTGCAAGTGCAAAGCTGCGCACAGACGTCAGCGGCAGAATCGGCCATGGCGGAAAATGACAATCGCTCGCTGGCCTGTCTTGCTTCAAAAGAGCTCGTCCATCCCCATCCCAGATTCTTTCTTCCGCTCACGCAGGTGCTCACCCAGTCGACCGACCCCCACTCCTTCACCCATCGACCGCGGTCTGCCAGTGCAGCATCAGCAACATGTCGGAAACCAACCCCCCTCGTGTGTCCTTCAGCGACAAGGACCTCGAGAACGGTGCCCCCAACAACGACCGCGCCGCTTCCCGCAAGTGGTCAACTGCTCCTGGTGCTATTGAGGACCTTGACGAGTATACTGCTCTCCAAAAGTACATCTCCACTTACCGCGACCCCAAGGAGCGCGCCGCCGAGGAGGGCGAGGCCGCTGGTGCTTCTTCCGGCAAGACCAAGAAGTCCTGGCAGTTCTGGAAGAAGGGCTCTGCCGCCGGCGGTGATGGCGGTGAGATGGTTGTCCCTGATGATTGGCTCGAGGCCGACATCAGACAAGGTATCTCCAACCACGACGTCGAGACCCGCCGCAAGCGCTTCGGCTTCAACGAGATCTCCTCGGATAAGGAGAACATGTTCATTAAATTCTTGTCATTCTTTACTGGCCCTATTCTTTA